>JAJOZX010001813.1:197500-520000 GCA_023014485.1 Bathynomus jamesi
TGTTCCTACACGGACTCTCTGTGTGTAATATATATATATAATATATATGATGAATAAAACCACGAAGGAAAGGAAACACAAAATGGTGCTCAAGCGCTTTCGTCTAATGACATCCTCAGTGTTCCTGAGGATGTCATTAGACGAAAGCGCTTGAGCACCATTTTGTGTTTCCTTTCCTTCGTGGTTTTATTCATCATAAATATTTTTCACGTGTTACTTTCGTGAAATAATTTTCATATATATATATATATATATATAGTCACTGTTATTATCATAATTTACTTCATTTATCATAAGAATTCTGGCAACTAATACTGTTGGCCTGACAACAAAAGCGACGTGTTCAAACCCATTTATCCGTTCCACTTTTCAAACATTAATTCCTAAATCTGAAATAGACTTTTACAGTAAATGCATAATGAAGGCACCGATTACCCATCCCTCCAAAGGTAACGCACGTTTGAATCTCTATAGCAAACGAGGGGAACGCTGCTACAGGCGAAAATCTTTTCTGAAAATCCTGTTGCAAATCCTATTTGCAAATCCTATTTCAGTTAAAAGCATGAAGGGCATGTATAACGAAGGTGTCAAATGCATTACCAATATATATAATATATATATATATATATATAGTCAGAATACGTTTTGCAACTTAATCCTCAGACAGAAAACAAAGGCTTCGCTGTTTTTACAAAGCACCGCTTTACCCATACACGTATTCAGAGTATAAACAGCTTGCATCATCATTGCCAGGTGTATACAGGGTGGTTTTTCAGCAGTCGAAGAACGAACATCACATTTAAAATACTATTCCTATTCCTTGTCTGTTTGTATAATAATAGACATTGTGCGGTATTATGAGATCCGGATGGATGATTCATCATAAGGGCCATAAGCCTTCAGTTTCGGTTTCCTCCACCACGAAAAATAAATGTACTTATTCCAAATCACAAATACATTCACGTAATCTCAACATTGCTTCCCGCAAACCTGAACAATACATATATATATATATATATATATATATTTTTTTTTTTTTTTATGTAGGAAGGAGGGAGCAAGGGCGAGCGCCCGCCCGCAAAAACGCCCCCCCCACCACCACCACTATATAAGAAGGAGAGAGCCAAAATCACGATCTCTGAGGCCCATTTTATTTATTTTTTATATAAATTTTGAAAAGATTGTGTAGTGTGTAAAATGCATGTATGTGTAGTGAATAATAGAGGGAGAAGTGTGAGTTTGAGAGTATGCTGGATTGCTCACAGGGTAGATGAGACAGAAAAAGATCAGCTAAAGAAGACAGTGACAGAAGAAATGGGAGTTCCAGCACTTCCTGTCTTGTGCCTAATGTCCCTCCCGGAGTAATTCCCTGGTCTATTGGTGTCTACAACTCCTCCTTTATATATATATATATTATATATATATATATATATATAACTGCAATGACCACGCAGTATATAAATGAATAGAAACGACGTAAATAAGGAGCGTCTCTGCACACGGGGAAGAGAAATAACGAATAAATGAAAAATGAGGCGAACCGCCCGGGAATCGAACTCAGGGCCTTCCAATTGCCGGTTGGATGCGCTACCATTACACCACGGACCTCGATCAATCATAAATCGAAATTCTCCTACATAGGGCAGAAACCAATGCCCTGAGAGGGCACCCTCGCAAATCGTGAATATGTGCATTTAACTGCAATGACCACGCAGTATATAAATGAATAGAAACGACGTAAATAAGGAGCGTCTCTGCACACGGGGAAGAGAAATAACGAATAAAGGTCCGTGGTGTAATGGTAGCGCATCCAACCGGCAATTGGAAGGCCCTGGGTTCGATTCCCGGGCGGTTCGCCTCATTTTTCATTTATTCGTTATTTCTCTTCCCCGTGTGCAGAGACGCTCCTTATTTACGTCGTTTCTATTCATTTATATACTGCGTGGTCATTGCAGTTAAATACACATATTCACGATTTGCGAGGGTGCCCTCTCAGGGCATTGGTTTCTGCCTTATGTAGGAGAATTTCGATTTATGATTGATCGAGGTCCGTGGTGTAATGGTAGCGCATCCAACCGGCAATTGGAAGGCCCTGGGTTCGATTCCCGGGCGGTTCGCCTCATTTTTCATTTATTCGTTATTTCTCTTCCCCGTGTGCAGAGACGCTCCTTATTTACGTCGTTTCTATTCATATATATATATATATATATATATATATATATATATGGGAATGAACTCAGAATGGTTCCCTGAGTTTTTTATGATACACACAGACCGTGCATGGAACAAGGAACTCTTCTGGGAAAATTAAATCCACTATAGTCTGAATAAGTAATGGTAAATGACAAACACTATAGTGGATGATTTAATTTTCCCAGAAGAGTTCCTTGTTCCATGCACGGTCTGTGTTTATCATATATATATATATACACATATATATATATATATGTGTGTGTGTGTGTGTGTGTGTGTGTGTGTGTAAAGAAGATAAAATAAGGGAAGAAAAAGGCTGTTTATAAATAAGTTTTTAGGTGAATCCGTTGTAATAATGTTTCTCGGAGAAAAGACCATTTCACCCAAATGAAAATTCATAGAATGAAGCTGCGACACAATTGCAGAAAGGAGAAGAAGGGAAAGAAGTGGGTCCCTGAACTCATCTAATCTAACCCGTTAGGTTAAATTACGTTTCAATGATCTTTCAACGAAATGGTATTTGCACACGCTTTTTTTAACTTCTTCAAAAGTGTGATTTAGGACGAAAATTGAATGGTTCATCATTAATGAGGAAGACACTCTGACCAATCACGATCGGTAGTAGAATTCAGTCAACCTTTCAACGTCACAGAACCGAATTACTACACAATGGGGCGCATACCCATTAACGAACGGGCATGCGCGTAATATCCTCCTCTTTTTCTTCCGACCCCTCTTATTTTATTCTTTTATTTAAATGATGGAGATTCTCGGGAATAGATACATTCAATTTAAAAAAAACTACTTTGGGACACCATCTGGGTTCATACTTTTTAAAATAATCACGTTATATTTAATTTAGTTAGCTGAGCATAATTTCATTGAGTTACGATACGAAGTTAGATTTTATTTTGCGAGCGCACTATCGCATTGCTGGGTGGTTCAGTAGTATGGGCGCAAAAGGGAGAGAGGGGAAAAAGGGGAGACGGGAAAAGGGGAAGGGGAAAGAGGGTAAAAGGGAAAGGGGAAAGAGGGTAAAAAGGGAAGGGGAAAGGGAGGAGAGGGAAGAGGGGGAATGGGGAAAAAGGGCAGGGCCAGTGCCACCTCCCCAAAAAAGTAGAAAATTGAATATAGAGTAACTTAACCTAACCTAAAATATAGAGCGGGGATGCTCAGACTTTAGGTACCTAAGATCTATGTTTGCGAGCCTCATTCTAACGCGATCTACCAGCACTGAAATTGACAACAAAAAATTTTTGCACACCAATACACTTTCTTTATCCACGCAAAATATTTATTTAAATAAGTATTGAATAATAAGATATTATTTGGTTCTTACATTATCAAACAGACATAGATGATATGCACTGCATGGCGTCAGCAAGCTCCGCAAAGTTTGGATTATAGTTGCTGACTGCTAGCCTCAAGTAAGCGTCCGAATAATTAATTAATTATCTGTTAGAGTGGATCTGTACTTGGGTTTGATGATCTTCATGTTTGAGACCGCTAATTCACGGAGGTACGTGGAACCAAAAAATGCTGTCAAATACATGCCACTTTTTCTAAGATTTAGATATTTTTCCTCCACGACAAGATTCCAGAAATTCTTATCGGATGCCCTCGATTTGATTTGAAGGTCGCTTTGCAGTGTTAAAATTTCACTTTCGATGTAAGATGTGTCCAATGTGAAACAATATTGCGATTTTTATTGTAATTTCTTCAACATCTACGTCTGCATTAAACGGAAGTTGGAAACTAACATCATAAACTCCTTTATGGAATAAGACGTCTTTGTAATCGTTAAAAATAGGCTGGTAGGCTAAATAGTACCAAATAACGTTGTGTACAGGCTGAGAACATTGCATCTTTATCTTTAATAACTAAGTATAAACACAGTTTTATCACACCCTGTTGATAGACTTGTGAACCAGAATTTTTGAGAATCCATCTTTTGCGTGATACGCTCTTAAGCAATGCTTTTACCAAATATATATTTTTTTTATAAAAGTCCATCCTTATATTCACTAATCTTCTCTTGATCTTTTCGAGAATGATGAATGGTACTCCCAACCAGCAAGAACTTGTAGAACTTGATGAAGATTCAGTAAGAACTCGAGACGCCTCACCGAAACCTTCAACTTCCTCGGCTAATGATGAGAAGGATTCGTGGGACCAGTTCGGAACCTCCGTCTCGGATGTAAGAAAACGCACTAGATGCAATGGTACTCATTGGGCGGCACGCGAGCCAAATATATACAGCGCATTTGGCTCGTGAGCCGCGCAATGAGTACCACTGGTATAGAAGATTAATTGCGAAGGTTAAAGCACACGGTATGCACTATATATATTTGGCTCGCGAGCCGCCCAATGAGTACCACTGGACTAGAGGAACCAGCCAGGAGCCCAACGCCACCGCAGGAGTTAAGCGACCATTGGTGGTGGATTCTGAAAAACCCTCCACATCAGGTATGCCTTCAAAACGTCCAAGATTTGAGTCGCACAGCTCTGAGGACAACGTTGTTGGCACTAACCAAACCCACACACTTCAGAGAAGTTACATGGGACTGTATCACCTCAAACTTCCACATGCTACGTAACACGTCAAGACCCTTCTTCTTCTGACACATCTACATTCCACACAGAAACAACAACAACAACTCATCTTTCAGACAGGGGTGTCAATCAAACTATTACACAATGTGAATAACACCCCCATACTAGTTAGGAACAGGTACAGCGTTACGGTCGATCCCGGGTCATTTATGCTGATGGTTTCGAACAAGGTTTTCGTAATGTAGTTCGACGCATCGTCGCATACGACCTTCAACACAATGAGGAGCAAGAGGCACGGGTGAGGCGCAAATAACGGATAATGTTCAGTTCAAAGACACATTGTTGTTCACACTTTGTCGACGGGTCCTGTACGCCGATACCGACAGTGTGGTGTTTACGGCGATGGAAAGTGAATATATGCCTCTTATAGGCGAGTTCCTCGATGAACTCAATGACGAGTATGGGGACAATGCAAACGCGGATTCATTTGTTTCAACCGGACCGAAAACTTACGGAATACGTGTGACGATTGGGGAAGAATAAGTACATCGTGAAGGCGAAGGGGATTATTTTAAACCCAGCAACCGCCAAATCATCAACTCACACCACTTAAACACTCAGTGGGTCAATGAGCCTACACAAGGCGAAAGCGTTCTAGACTTAGTATTCACGACCGAAGACAACCTCGTCACTGGCCTCACCGTTGACGAATCGTTGGGCGGGAGTGATCACGGTTGATTAGGTTCTGTGTGTGCGTCCCTCGGGTGAAGCGTAGTAACTCGAGAGGCAGTAAGCTCGATCTACGGCGGGCGGACTTTGTTAGCCTCCGGGATAGCGTAGGTGAGATGGGGTTAGAGGTCGGCGGCGATGTTGAAGGAGTGTGGAGTGCATTCCGGGACGAGTTTATGGTGCTGCAGTCTGCTGCCATACCCTCAAAACCGGTCACCCCTGCTTCAACGCAGCCTAAGTGGTTCAGTCGTGACATCGCTTCGGCGATCCGAAATAGGAAAGTAGCGTATAAGAGGGCGAAGGCCAATCGTTCCCATGAGAACACTGAAGCGTATGTCCGCCTGTGTCGGGAAGTGAAGGCGAAGGTTAGGCTAGCTAAACGTAACGAAGAACTACGGGTGGCGAGCCTCTGCAAGGGGAACCCTAAAGAGTTCTTCAGTTATGTTAATAGTAGAAAGCCCATTAGAAGCACTTTGCGGGAGTGTTCACCAGGGAGGACACCCACGTCATCCCCGAGCCAGGCATCAGGCACGAAGGTGTTGGCCTGGATAGTGTTCGATGTACCGCGACAGTCGTTGCCGATAGAATAGACAAAATGAGTGCGTTTAAGGCTCCTGGGCCAGACCAGTTTCTCCCCAGAGTGTTGCGGAAGGTGCGCGACCAGGTGGCTCCCCACCTGGCTATAGTCTTCAACAAATCGTTGGAGACGGGCCAGGTGCCTCGTGACTGGAGAGAAGCCAACATGATCCCTATCTTTAAGAAAGGGAATCACGAAAGTCCAGGGAACTATCGTCTCATTAGTCTCACTTCAGTTGTAGCCTTGTAGGTAAATTATTAGAGGGGATAATAGCGGATAGGATCGTTGACCATTTGGATTCCTACAAGCTGCTTGGGGACTCCCAACATGGGTTTAAACGGCATAGGTCGTGTCTCACCAACTTGCTCGAGTTTTTCCACGTCATGTTGAGTGAGTATGATAAGAGTAGGGCGATTGATATACTTTATCTCGACTTTCAGAAAGCCTTTGATAAGGTACCTCACCGCCGGCTAGTGACGAAAGTGCGCGCGCTGGGTATTGGTGGGGAAGTAGGTAGGTGGATTGAAAACTGGCTGAAGAATAGGCGGCAGAGGGTTGTAATTAAAGGGGCTAGTTCGGGTTGGGCCTCGGTCACTAGCGGGGTTCCTCAGGGTTCCGTTTTGGGGCCACTGTTGTTTATCAGTTAAATAAATGATATCGACGGTGGCATCGTCAGTCGGATCGCCAAATTCGCTGATGACACAAAGCTTGGGGCCAATGTTGGGACGCCCGAGGCGATAGAGCAACTGCGTGCGGACCTAGGTAGGATAGGAGAGTGGTCCGAAAAATGGCAAATGCCGTTTAACTTGGGTAGGTGCAAGGTCATGCACATTGGCTACGCCAATGTTCGGACTACTCAATGTTGGGGAGTAATATCGAGGCCACTGATTTGGAAAAGGACTTGGGTGTGCTAATTAGCAGCGACCTTAAGTTTACCAAACAGTGTGTAGCGGTGGAAAAGAAAGTCCAGAAGTTGTTGGGTTATATCAGGAGGCAATTTCGATTTCGGAACAAGGAGATTGTGCTCTCGCTGTACAATTCTCTGGTTCGGCCGCACCTGGAGTATGCTGTGCAGTTCTGGTCGCCCAACCTCAGGAAAGATATTGAGAGGCTGGAGCGAGTGCAGGCGAGAGCCACAAAGTTAATCCCTTCCGTTAGGCATATGGGCTACAATCGACGCTTACGCACCCTGAATTTGTTTTCGTTGGAAACTCGGATGCTGCGCGGTCAACTGATCGAGGTTTTCAAGTTCTTACGCGGGTTCAACGATGTCGATTTTAGAAGCATATTTAGTTTAAATGATAACCTAACTTGCAACAATGGTTGGAAGTTGGATTTGAAACGGTTTAGGACTAGTGTGTGTGGGAATTACCTTTCGTATAAGATCTATGACACATGGAATAGGCTACCTTCAGAAGTTGTGAACAGTTCTTCTGTGGATCTGTTCAAGAAAAGGTTAGACCGAATCTTGCACACTATTTGAGGGTGTAGAAAATTTTCCCTGGCACCCGTTGCCATTGGTACCTCCTTGGTATGGGCCGCAAGGCGTTTTGAGGTACTTCTTTTCCTTGTAACTCCTTGTAACTCTCTCTCTCTCTCTCCCCTATAACTTCTTTGGTATGAAAATGTGACATGTAAACTAATACGCGTACTCGAACAGCTTGCAATGACCCCAATGCTTCGTTTCTCTACGTAAATGGATTTTGTTTTTATAACATATATGGATTAGCCTATACGAGATCGCGTGATTCATGCCCAAGTCACGACAGCGCCCTCATCTGATTCCTAATTAAGAAATAGTTTGAGTCAGTGAACTCTTGAAGGATTAAGGACATTATAATTAACATTAATTTGAAAAGGAAATATGACCGAGACAGATTGAACAAATCAATCGAATATAGGAAAATTTATCTACAGAACGCTAATCATTTGAGCGAAGACCTTTAATGCCCTACAGAACTAGTTATACTGTACGTGCATTAACAATCATGAGTATGATGTGGGGCAACTTGGTCAAGTGTCTCTCGCGCAGCCAATAGTTTCAGCAATTGTGCAAGTTCGATAAAGCCTTACATTTGCTAATTAGAATTTATTACGTCTACATTCTTCTCTTAATAATTATACGAAGCCAAATGGTGCTAAGAGAGAATAAAACTTCGGCTGATTTACGATCCCCTTATCTGTTGCAGATATTCTTGGAAAATGTGTCTGATAATCCTCTACACCACGAGGTGACACAAAATTTAATACGTGAACTTACACTCCAAATACTCATTTTCCATAAACAGGCAATAGCCAGAGAGAAACTACAATGGAACTCAAAATATCCAAAAAAGCAGTTCAAAGAACCTTACAGTGGGCGAGGAGAACGACAGTTTGGATACTCGTAGCAAATATAATTGACAAGAAGGTTTTCAGAGTGTGGACTGCGAGGAAAAGTTCCTCTTAAAAAGCTGTATATTAGAAGTAATTAGGTAAGAAAAAGGGTCTCCAGTTTGCGAAAGAACATTAAAACTGGAGTGATGAAGAGCTGAAATTTTTGGAAACAAAAGACGTAAATTTGTGAGACGACGTAGCCAGGAAAAATTTGCCTAACTGTATCAGTAAGAGTGTAGAACATGGTGGTAATTCCGTTATGGTTTGGAGTTTTCTTCAGTTCAGTTGGAGTCGAGTATGTACTGTCAAGTGGAATTTGTATAATTGGGAAGAGGCTCATCTTCCAGCGAGACAACGACCCAATACATTCTGCACTAATCAACAGAGCTTACTTAGAGAGGCAGAAGTCGATAAGGAGGACCAGGATTCTGAAGTTTCCATCACAAACTGATCTACATCCTATTGAGTATTTGTGAGGGAAAAAGAAAACGGTCTCAAAAATGAAGCCATTAAGACCACACGACCTCACGTTCATTAATTATTATCCATTCGAAATTACAAATAATTTTACGGAAAGGCTGTACAGGTTCTGGTTGACATGATATAAAACCATTATCTCGCTCGAGGAGTTTACACTAAATATTGAATATTGGACTGTCCTCGTAAATTATATCAGTTATTTGCCGTGATTTGCTCGTAATGAGTCTCGTTCTATAATCTAAGTTAGGTATTAAATTGGAAATGCAGTGATCTTCGTTTTTGTTATTTACCTTTTTGCTCATAACTGTTTGTAAAGTAGATTCAGACTTAAGATAGCATACCGGTCCACGTTTGGGTATACTATAAAAAATAAAGGTGTAGTTAAATATAGAGATAAGCAGGGCCGTACAGAGTGGGGGTGCCACAGAGCCTTGAGCCCTGCCCTTTTTCCTCCATGACTCAGAAGTGCCCTTTTTTCAGTAACTTTTTTATGTATCATATATGAATACAGTAAACTTTTTTTTAATCCTGCTTTAGTATGGCAAAAAAAGAAATGGACCTTTCCTGTCAAAGGTGGGGGGTCACACTTCTATATAGGCTATTAATTTAAGTTAGCGAATCTGAGAGTCCAAAAATTTGCCCCCGGGAACGCATCCCCCATTATAACACGAAGTACAGTATATGGAAAAATGTGTCCCATTTACAACACTTAAGTACTTATGAACACAACATATTAGAATTTTCATGTTTTTTTTATTTACACTTAATATTTAAGTACTGGCGACTGTACTCTTATTGTTTATCGCACCTTCATTTAACTAACATCTTAAAAAAAATCCAGAGGTCTCCCTACATTTAGTAAGTAGCTTCCTACATTTAGTAAGTAGCATTGTATAACTAATCTGTAATGTGAAAAATCCTGAAAAACGTAATAAAATTACTAGTTTTACGTTAAAACTCCTCTCTCAAGACACACCACAATGTACCACCTGGCTGTGAAATTATTCCAGACCCCCAAGGAGGTGCCCTTTTTGACCTTGAGCCCCTGCCCCTTAAATGTTCTCCGCACGGCACTGGAGATAAGTTTCAACGAGATATAGATGCGCGTACAAATTAAGGAAAATGTGAATAATAATCAATCAAACTATTCTTCTTTGCGCGTATAAAAAAAAGGAGCTTAAAACTAAGCATGTTCTTCGTACATGGTCTTCCATTTTACTTCTCAAAAGATAGTTAATGAGGTAATGAGAATAAGCCAACCAACCAAATTTTTACATTATTAATATTTTTACTGTTTTACTTGAAAATGATGCAGGTTAGGTACAGGTACACAATTTTTAAAATTTTAGTAATTATATATATATATATATATATATATATTATATATATATATATATATTTCGGTCAGGCAGATCATGCCTGTCACAACTAATGGAACACTACAACAACATTATTGATTCACTTGAAGTAATGAAAACTATGATGTACTATACACAGACTTTGCTAAAGCGTTCGACAAGTGTGACCATGGAATCATAATACATAAACTGAAATATATGGGAATAACAGGAAAAGTAGGGAAATGGATATATAATTTCCTTAGTGAGCGGAGGCAAGTCGTTACAGTACAAGGAGTATCTTCATCAGAATCAGAGGTCCTCAGCTCAGTACCACAAGGAACGGTATTAGCTCCACTACTCTTCATAATCATGCTAACTGACATAGATGAGGACGTTACCAGAGACAGCACAGTAACATCCTTTGCAGATGACACAAAGATCAGTAGAAAAATACGAAAACCAGAAGACATAGGATCTCTACAAACCGACATAAACAAAATTTACAAGTGGACGGAAGACAACAATATGAAGTTTAACACCGAGAAATTTCAGCTATTACGGTACGGAAGAAGAGAAGACCTAAAGTCCATGGAATATTATACCCCAAATGGACAGGAAGTCCAGAGAAATTCCAGAGCAAAAGATTTAGGGGTTGTAATGACAGATGATGCGAAATTTGAAACACAAAATAAGATAGCAGTAAACAGAGCAAAGAGATAACGGGTCTGATATTGAGAACTTTTAAACGAAGGGATAGGAATGTAATGATCCCCCTACTGAAAACCCTGATAATACCCAAACTGGAATACTGCTCGGTCCTAACATCCCCATATAAAAAGAAGACATTAGACAGCTGGAGGGGATTCAAAGAAGTTTCACAGCCAAGATCAATGGGTGCAAAGAACTAAATTACTGGGAAAGGTTACGAGAACTAAACCTATATTCACTGGAAAGGAGAAGAGAGAGATACACCATTATTTACACTTGGAAAATAATGGAGAAACTAGTCCCTAATCTTACTCTGAATCCCATAACTCCCCAAACAACGGTGGAAGGTAGAAACGGTAGACTGTGTCGTATTCCCAAATTGAAGGCGAGACAGGGAACATCCTTAACCCTGAAAGAAAATAGTTTTGTAGTGAGAGGACCAAAACTATTTAATCAGCTGCCCAAAGACCTAAGAAACACGAAGGGAGTTGCAGTGGAAATCTTCAAAAGAAGACTTGACGCCTGGCTCAGAACAATCCCCGATGAGCCGGGCGTACCTGGCTATGTGAGGTGGAGAGCGCAAGAATCCAACTCACTACTTCACCAGGCCAACTCGAGAGGAGGGGCGACACGCTTGACCTTCGCGAAATGAGAAATCATCACGTGGAACCTTTGTAAGGTTGTAAGGTAAGGTATATATATATATATATATATATATATATATATATATATATATATATATATATATATATATATATATATATACATACAGTAGATGCCGTTTATAGTGTCCCACTCTGTGCCAAGCCAAAAGGACACTATATCCGATGAGACACTATATCCACAGTTTGGTCTCTCGAGGGTTGCAAGGTTAAAAATAGTGACTATGTACTGTATATCAATATATTTACAATATAAACACCTTTACTATGCAATTTCTCATTAAAATTATTTTTACAATTCAACTGAAACATCAAAACTATGTTCATTTTACATTAAAACAAAACATTTTTCTTCCATGGCAATCTAGTAAGCCTGTAAACAGCACGGCATCACAAATACAAGTGTAAACTAGAGCTGCCAAGTAGACTATACTAGCTGAAAAGAGAGACTATAAGCGTAATCAGAGACACTCTATCCATAGCAATTACCATGTAAAAGTAACTGTTTCCTAGTTTTGAGACACTATAAGCGGCGAGACACAATATACGGGGACACTAAATCCGGCGTCTACTGTGTGTATATATATATATATATATATATATATATATATATATATATATTATAATATATAATATATATATAGGGTGTCCCATAAGTCCGGCATCATAGGAGAAATTCATATTTTTCTATTTCAACAAACCATAATTCATATTTTTCTTATGCTCGGGATGCCAATTTCCCGTCCACCATTCTGTTCAGTGACGAGGCTGTTTTTTATGGAAATGGTGAGGTAAATCGACAGAACACTCGCTACTGGTCTCAAAACAACCCTCACTGGTATACCTCTTCAAAGGAACAAGGCGCATCTAGGGTGATGGTATAGTGTGCCATTTGGAAGAATCGCATCATAGGCCCCCTCTTTTTCGATGAACGTGTCACTGGAGGCACCTACCTACGTATGATCAAGGAAGAAGCATTTCCCAGTGTCTTGAACGAAGAAGGAAATTTCCCAACATGGTTCCAGCAAGACGGCGCTCCTGCACATTACAGCACCCAAGTAAGGGAATACCTGTACCAACAATTCCCTGGTCATTGGATAGGACGTCGAGGGCCTGTGGAATGGCCAGCTAGAAGCCCGGATCTCACGCCACTAGATTTTTATCTCTGGGGCCACTTGAAAGCGCTGGTATACGCAGAGAAAATTAGGAGTGTTGAACATTTGCGGCAGCGCATTATTGGGGCATGTAACACCATTACTCCTGACATCATTCACCGTGTGCTTGCTGACTGGGTATCACGTCTGAATTTGTGTATTGAAAACAATGGTGGACATACTGAGTACGTTCTTTAAATAAAAGCTTTTGTTTTGCCTTTTTTTATTATTTTTCCTATGACGCCGGACTTATGGGACACCATATATATATATATATATATATATATATATATATATAAAAACGCGCCAACTGATTTCCGAAGCCTTTAAAATGCATAAATAATTTTCCTAAAATTATGACGCAATTCGGAAATAACAAAATAATTTATAAACATTATATTTTGAAATAAAAGAAACCACAATTATAAATAGAGATCTTAAACAGGAGAATATTTTTGTAAGAAAAAATCTCCAGTCCGGTTTTAACATTACGTAATCACTCCAACACGAAACTGACAAATGTTTTTATTTTTCTTCAAATATTTCCTTGAGTTATAAAATATATACGAGTATACTTTTCAACCTTTCAACTGTTCCTCGCGATAATTCCTCATTTCTGGAAGGTCAACCTTGTCGCCCCGAGGCTCTCGAGTTGGCCTGGTGAAGTAGATAGTTGGTTTCTTGTACTCTCCACCTCGCATAGTCAGGTACGCCCGGCTCATCTAGGATTGTTCCGAACCAAACCAGGCGTCTAATCTTCTTTTCGATGTTCACTGCAACACCGTTCGTGTTCCTTAGGTCTTTGGGCAGCTGATTAAACAGTTTTGGTCCTCTTCCAACAAAACTATTTTCTTTCAGGGTTGAGAGTGTTCCCTGTCTAGCCTTTAATTTGGGAACACGACACAGTCTTCGTTATAGGGTTCAAAGTAAGATTAGGGGCTAGTTTCTCCATTATTTTCCAAGTGTAAACAATGGTGTATCTCCCTCTTCTTCTTTCCAGTGAATATAGGTTTAATTCACGTAACCTTTCCCAGTAATTTAGTTCTCTGCATCCATTGATCTTGGCTGTGAAGCTTCTCTGAATCCCTTCTAGCTGACTAATGTCTTCTTTTTTTATATGGGGATATTAGGACCGAGCAGTATTCAAACTTGGGTATGATTAGTGTTTTCATTAGAGGAATCATTATATTCCTATCCCTTCGTTTAAAGGTTCTCAGTATCTGCCAAGTTATTCTTTTTGCTCTACTGATATATATTATATATATATATATATATATATATATATATACACACGAGGGGCAGTCAGAAAATAAGTTTACACGGCGTATAATTTCGTAATTAAAGGACCTACATTGATTATGTTTGTATCAGGTGAATTCGTTAATCATTGTTGGCAACACTGCACGTCGATTCGGCTGCCATCTACCGTACATTGGTTAAATGAGTCAGTTGAACATGGCGGATCGACTGAAAGAGTGCCCTGCCCTACGGAGCAGTCCAGGACGTTTACGTTTAATGGCCGTTCGTAAACGTTCCAGTGTTGAACAATATGCAGCTGCATTGATTGTTGTGCCGTTTTGCATGAAGTCTGCGAGCAAAACACCTTTGTGGTCCCAAAACACGGTAACCACTACTTTGCCAGCGGACCTCACAATCTTAAACTTCTTTGGTCGCGGGGATCCAGGGTATATTCATTCCATGCTGGCACGTTTTGTTTCCGGAATACGGTGATGAACTCATGTCTCGTCTCCTGTGACAATGCGCTCAAGAAATTCTTGACCATTGACAGACTCGGAATATCGTTGCAGAAATGACAGGACACTGTTCCAGTCGAGCCGCCATGTTCAACTGACTCATATAACCAATGTACGGTAGATGGCAGCTGAATCGACGTGCAGTGTTGCCAACAATGATTAACGAATTCACCTAATACAAACATAATCAATGTAGGTCATTTAGTTACGAAATTATACGCCGTGTAAACTTATTTTCTGACCGCCCCTCGTGTATATATTATATATATATATATATATATATATATATAATATAATATATATAATATATATATACAGTATATATATATATATATATTCCTGCACTATGTTGAATATTCATGAATTTGTTAAGTGTTTAAACTGGAAGCCGTTAAAGACGTTTACATATGTCGATTCTCCTCGGTAAATTACTACGGATAATGGGTAGCATTCTGGTAGAGACGTTGGCTTGGCACACTGATTATGGCAGTGTTATGCAGCTTACCGATTGCATGGCAAGGCAAAGTCAAAGCTACGCACATTCAGGTGCTAAAAGTGAACATTTGAAAGGAGTCTACAAACATCTCTACTAGAATGTTGTACAACATCTGTAGTAGTTTATTGAAGAGAACTAACATATGTAAACATTTGCTGAATCAATAAAGTTTGTAACTAATATAACTAATATATATACAAAGTGTCCCAAAAAAATGTTTACACATCATATTAACATATATATCAATAAGCAAAATAGGCGGATAGTAAATAGCTAGCAAATAGGCTTCTTTAATGTTTAAATGTTCGAAATATCAGCCAGCAGCGTCAATACCTTTATGGTTGTGCTGCCAGAGCTGGGCAATAAATACATTGAAGGTATTTAAATACTAAATACTAAATACATGGGAGAAATGTATTTAAATACTAAATACTAAATACATTTTACGAATGTATTTAGATACTAAATACAAAATACATCGATTGTATTTAAATACATTTGTAAATACATTTTAAATACATACAAATTTTAACATATGCATTCACTAATTCACTAAGCCATGACACGCACACGATAAAGAAATCAACCGCTTTCGACTAAGAGTGGCACACAACTGATTGAACTGACACGTTGAAACATGAACCATGCTGTACTACACTGTCGACGCGTCGTACTGTGCTAGTACAGAACGTGTATTAAACCAGTAAAAGTATTTACATTTTTATATTTTGAGTATTTAAATACATTGTATTTAAATACTCATTAAAGTATTTAAATACTATATTTAAATACATGAAAAACAATGTATTTATAAATACAGTTCTAAATACACAAATGTATTTAAATACGTATTTAAATACAAATGTATTTAAATACTGCCCAGCTCTGTGTGCTGCTTACTTTAATGTTTTAAATGTTCAAAATGTCCACCACTAGCATCAATACATTCTTGTCAACGGCGCGCAACAGATCGGCATACTGTTCGGATTGTTCGGAGTGGAAAGTTGGCACAAGCTATTTCAATTTCGTGTCTCAAGGCCTGTAGTGTCCTTGGTTTTTCAGCATACACAGTGTTCTTCAGAGTGCTCCACAAGTAAAAGTCTAAGGGTGTTAAGTCAGGAGATCGTGGTGGATACTCCGTACATCCCCTACGTCCTATCCATCTTCTAGGAAAACAAACATTGAGAAAATGTCCAACGTCATTGTGGTAATGTGGTGGCGCGCCATCCTGTTGAAAGTAACACTCTTCTTCCAAAAAAAGAGCTCTGACTGAAGGTACAATGTTGTCTTGCAGCATTGATAAGTAAGCAGCACCTGTGACAGTGTCCTCAAAGAAAAATGGCCCTATCAGTCCTCTGGAAGACAGACCACACGACACTGACACTCCTGGTTGATTAAGTGCTCGTTCTTCTGTTACGTTTGGATTTTCGGTGGCACAGTACACACAGTTGTGTCGATTGCTAGTACCATTAAGTTTAAAAGTGGCTTTATCGGACCAAACAATGAAATCAGGAAAAGATTGTTTTTCATCACACATGTGCAAAAACCACTCACAAAATTCTTTTCGACGATCTGGATCGTCCTCATTCATTGCATGGAGCAGTCTAGGTATGTACGGTTTCCACTTTTCACGTCGCAAAATGCGATGAACGCTGGATTTAGAAACACCAGTCTCACGAGAACATTGCCTTGTAGACTTATTTGGAGAGTTTGTGAAGGCCTGTAACACGGTCTCAACACTTTCATTGTCAGTTGAAGTGCGACGTCTTCCAGATCGGCCTTTGTTAACGTTTTGCACTGTTCCGTCAGTCTCAAACTTATCACGTAATCTTGTAATTGTTACCCGTGATGGTGGTAATGTTCCAAACTCATTTCTCCAATGTCTCTGTACCTCAGCCACATTCTCCGTCTTCCAGTAGTGCTTCAGAATCCACTTACGTTGCTCAAACGATAACTGCAATGCCGCCATTTCCTGTAACAAGGGATACTACTGTTATATAAGTACAATACACCATTACTATACTACTATACTACCATTACTAAGTACTATAAATATACTAATACATCAGCGCATATTACTATCATCTAAAGTGTGCATGTTGATATATATATGTTAATATGATGTGTAAACATTTTATTGGGACACGTGAAATGAATGAATGATGCAAACCCAGAAGGAAAAAGAAGTGTACGAGGTGTACTTCTAAATACACGAAAGGCCTTGGAATAATTTTCTTTTTTCCTTGTGGATTGCATCATATATATATATATATATATATTAAATAAAATGCTTCCCAAATGTTTGTGTAAAGCAAATTATTATATTTTTTTAGAGATATTAAAAATAATGTTAGCGATTTTTTTTTTTCGAAACGAAAGTAATTTTTGCATTTTTGAAAACCATATTTCCAAATTTGAAAAATTCGTAAATCAAATGGACAAAAGTGGTCGATTGCAAAATTCAAAATCCTATGATTCAATGTAAAAATAAGTGAATCATCAAAATGAATTTACTTAAAGAGGATGATATACATTTAGACTTAATACTTTTAATCAATAATGGATGTCTAGTCACTAAGCTCCGCCCTCTTTCCACCAGCTGATCCAAGCAAAACAAAAACACAGTCGCTGATTGGTCGTGAAGGAACGACGTCACAATCTAATACGCAGGCACACTATTCAGGTAGGAATGTTTTCACTCTGCCACTTAACTGAGAGTTTAGGGGAGGGGAGAAACTCGCTGTTTGTTGAGTAATGAGTAAAATGAATCTAAATAAGAGAAATTCATTCGGAAAAATTACAAAATAACATTGAATAAAACGATGTTTCTTATGATTTTGGTCATTAGACCGTTTCTGGAGATAGAGAATTCGTAATGTAACAATGGTACTCGTACGCACTTAATACTGACTTAATAAATATATAATCCTTTATTGAATGACCCTGTGACTATATCTTTATTTTACTGACGATGAACAAGACGATGTGGCATTCATTCCCAGAAATAGCAGCCAAAATTTAAAACAAATAATACATTATATATATATATATATATATATATATATATATGATATATACGAACACACCAAGAAAAAGGAAACACTACCATTTGAAAGCATTCGTTTGTATTTAACAGCAATTTCCTTGGTGTTTTTTTATTAATATATATATATATATATATATATATATATATATATATATATATGATGATAAAACCCACTCTAATAGGCAGAGTTTATTTCCACTCTGTCTACTAGAGTGGGTTTTATCATCATATTTTGACCTTCAAGTAGAAAAAAGTGAAGTTTTTTGCATTTAATATACATATACCTTTGGTTAGCTTCCTCCCGAATTGTTCATTCTGACGAAGGTCAAGCTTTTCACTCCACCTTAGACCTACACTTTAACGTGGAATCCGAACCACACCCCAGCGTGTTAACCCTAGGCCACCTAGGGTACCCATTTATCTACCAACCACTTTTTTTATTGTGTGGAAGGATGAACAGCTGGGTTTTGCTGCGCGCCGGCTGCCGTCGGGTCTCGAACCGGGGCAGATGGATTCGTAGTCAGCGACGCTAACCACTACACCAACGAGGCGCATTGATTTTATATATATATATATAAATATTATAACCAATCCAAGCTTTTAAAGTTTTAAAAAATATTCTGTGTGCTATGTAGAGTAAAAAATAAATTACGTCAAGAATACAAGTGAAGTATGAATTAAATTGATTGAAAACAATATGAAAGCCAGTGAACACTCATCGGAGAACAAAGAAAAAATATTGCCAAAACATTATAAGACTTTTTAAATTATTTTTTAATGATAGCCTTGAAATGGCATGCGCACACGTAGCTGTTCTACACACATTTTATTTTATATACCTGCAGTAATCCTTTATTGAATGACCCTGTGACTATATCTTTATTTTACTGACGATGAACAAGACGATGTGGCATTCATTCCCAGAAATAGCAGCCAAAATTTAAAACAAATACATTATATATATATATATATATATATATATATATATATATACGAAACACACCAAGAAAAAGGAAACACTACCATTTGAAAGCATTCGTTTGTATTTAACAGCAATTTCCTTGGTGTTTTTTATATATATATATATATATATATATATATATATATATATATATTATATATAATTATATATATGATGATAAAACCCACTCTAATAGGCAGAGTTTATTTCCACTCTGTCTACTAGAGTGGGTTTTATCATCATATTTTGACCTTCAAGTAGAAAAAAGTGAAGTTTTTTGCATTTAATATACATATACCTTTGGTTAGCTTCCTCCCGAATTGTTCATTCTGACGAAGGTCAAGCTTTTCACTCCACCTTAGACCTACACTTTAACGTGGAATCCGAACCACACCCCAGCGTGTTAACCACTAGGCCACCTAGGGTACCCATTTATCTACCAACCACTTTTTTTATTGTGTGGAAGGATGAACAGCTGGGTTTTGCTGCGCGCCGGCTGCCGTCGGGTCTCGAACCGGGGCAGATGGATTCGTAGTCAGCGACGCTAACCACTACACCAACGAGGCGCATTGATTTTATATATATATATATATAAATATTATAACCAATCCAAGCTTTTAAAGTTTTAAAAAATATTCTGTGTGCTATGTAGAGTAAAAAATAAATTACGTCAAGAATACAAGTGAAGTATGAATTAAATTGATTGAAAACAATATGAAAGCCAGTGAACACTCATCGGAGAACAAAGAAAAAATATTGCCAAAACATTATAAGACTTTTTAAATTATTTTTTAATGATAGCCTTGAAATGGCATGCGCACACGTAGCTGTTCTACACACATTTTATTTTATATACCTGCAGTAAGTAGAGGTTTATGGTTGGCACAGATGTACTTGTACAATATATATATGCTTGTCAGTGTAAGATATTTAAATTTATAATATAGCTCACACAAAATTATATATATATATATATATATATATATATATATATATATAATTTTGTGTGTGAGCTATATATATTATACAAATCTATTTTAATTAACTGGTTTCGCTTTGGAGAAATTAAACAGTTTTAGAAAGAATTTACTGCATACAATCTCCTTTTCTTTTAACTTTGCTGAAGTTTATGTCTGAATTAAATCAGCGTTTTATAATTCTTATAATAGTTTCAGAGTTACGAGAGAGAATTTGAAGAGGTATCCATTGTTTGTGTAACTATCTTTTTAAAATTTTCTATTTAAAGAGATATTTCTCTTAATTTTACATATTTAAGACATTTAAAAATACGCGTGTTTATTATTAGTCTAATTTGCATTTTGGGAATCCAAAATATTTAATTCGATATGAGGAAATAAATACGCGGAGAATCGCTAAATTTAAACTGTTTTCGGCCGGTCAACTTGTCCATTGCATATTAGAGAACTTGGTTTTACACGTGAGTAGCTCTTTACTTACTTTTCAGAGGTATTCTTAGAAAAAAATTGAGAGCCAAAATGGGGGTAACTTGAAGTAAATATAAAATATTTGTAATTTTTTTTATTGGTTTTTAACAAAATTACGTTAATAGCGCTGTAAAGGAAAATGATCGGCCATTTTCTACGTATAGCTTAGACTAGTCTTACAGCCGATTTTTTTTTCAAGCAATTCTACATAAAATAAAATTATATTACAATAATTATATTAGACTGAAAGTTCATTACATTCATAAACGTTCATACACAAAAATGATTCGCAGTACCTTCCCATGAGAGTTTTACAAATTAAAAATTTCATCCAACAGTGTTAATTAAGAAAGCCGCGTTGGTGGACACGCTTTGGAATGGCTGGTAATTTCAGATAAGGGCCAGTATTTGTTACATAGTAAATTAGAGGTAACGAGAACAATATAACTTTCCATTACTTTCCGAAATAAAAAGTTGCGTATAGTAATTGTAAATGGTAATCGTAAATAGAAGGCGTCAGTTACGGATTATCGTATAGTCATTTTAGTATGACAGTTCCCGAATGAGATGAGGAGATGTGATAACATATTAGACTATGTTCTACAATTTCAATTTAGGGTGAATTTAGGCCGACAACTTTTCACGGGCTAAGCCTTACTCTAATCCCAAACCTCAATAACGGCAGTTTAAGGGCGTTTACACGCGCATGGATTAAACATTGTTCGATGAATGCGAATGAATATGGTTTCAATAAATTACCAAAAGAGACTATGTTTTAGGTCTTTTTTGCTAATTTATTAAAACCTCTAACACTGATCTGACGCTTGATGTACTTCAGAAATACAAGAGTGTGATTAGAACTTTTATGCGATTAATATGAAGGGCCTTCTTAGGCAACATTATATACAATTATATACATTATATACAATTATTATAGACAATAACCTTGATTCTCAGGAACGAAAAAGAAAAATAAATTTACTTCAAAATGTCTAATTAGAGGATTGTATATTAGGTACACTTACAAAAGCTAAAGCCTCAAATGCCAAAAAAAAAAAAAATTAATCAAATGTGTTTACGTGAAACAGCTTAAAAATAAATTAAACTGTGATTCGTGTAAACAAGATATATATATATATAATATATATATTACTGTATATATATATAAAATTGAAAAAAGTAATTTTATTTTCACTTGAGTCTCCTTTCTACATTTCACTTTATTTTTTATTGTTACAAAGAGAGCGTATAAGAAATGAAGAGACTCCGAGTGTTTTCTCAACTCTCTGATGACTATGGAGAACAATAATTCTACCTTTGACCCCCCTCTAATCGCAAAAAGTGACGCGGACATCCACCATTTTTTACCAGTATGAAACCCTCAAACGAACCATCTTCGATCGAAAGAAGTTACTTGTTTGCATCGAATAACGATAAAAGAAATACATAAAAAGCGCTTTGAATACACTAATAAATAGACAGTAACGAGAAAGGTATTCTTAGTGACTAAAAAAGAATACCCACACTGTATACCCCAACTCTCAAAGGGAGAAATTAGGTAAAGAACTTACGGCAATTTCCAAATTATATGCCAAACGCGTGAGAAAAAGCCTTTGAAAATGGGTTAAAACGAGGTGTTGCTCGCATCTTCACAAACGACAAAAGGCCAACGTAGACACGAAATGGAATAAACGACGCAGGAAACTCTCGCACGAACCATTTCGAATTCCAATTACTTTGGGGAGAAAAGTTTCTCCGTTAATTTGCGACTGATGCAGGCTCCTCAGAAGGAAACTGTGCAATGAAATACACTTTATTTACTTTTCTTCACTTTTCTTCGCTTCGTCTCACATTTTATACAAAGACTATTTATTCTTTCACCGTCAATACCATTAGATTGTGGCATAAAAGTCTAATTATTTTATCGCCTACACTCATAATGAGTCGTACAAAAAGTGAAAAAAAAATATTGCATAACCAATCTCGCATAACCTTGAAAGAAACCATTTCTTCAAAGTAAACACGTAAATTGTAAAAAAAAATAATTATCAATTAACTACAAATTCTTTCTGAACTATATATATATATATATATATATATATATATATATATATATATATATCGATTAGAAAAGTTGTAGGTCCCCTCCGCCACCACGGAAGACATGCGCAATACACAATTACAAACACAGTTAGGTGAATCCTCGGCTCCTTGTTGATCTGAAACATATATATATATATATATATATATATATATATATATATATATATATATATATCGCCACGCCATGGGGTCAGGTACTCCAGGAACTATAGTGGTTATTTTGCTCGTTATGCGCAACGGTTATTTTTAATCAATACGTGTCTTCTCAAACAATTTTCATCAATAGGACTAAACGTTTTATCACGACTTAACCTAACCAATCGTCAAGGGCTTTAGGGATTTTATGAAATTCCTAGTTACACAGATTCCATATATATATATATATATATGCCTTACTCGTTCAATTGGCAAGACCTTATCTGCGTAGATAGTATTGGGGGGGAGGTGGAATTTATGGCTATTTTTCGTCTTTTTACGTTTTAAGTTTCAGTAAACAAAACCGAAAACAAAGTGAATTTTTATAAAACTTTTTAGACTCACTTTTAATAATAATGAATCATTATCATTACATTTCTTCCATTACTTTTTCCTTAAAATGACGTGGCTATGCAGTTATGTACGCGTGTGAATGTACACATATGTCCGGCGCGTGGTGTGTGTTCCTCCCACACCGACATTGACGGACACGTACGTACTATGTACGACCACATCCATGACGCCATCTGATGATGTTTGACGATGAAAACGAACGAAAATGATATTGTTATGTACGCGAACGACACCAAGCATTCGTACGTTCATGAACGTACGATCGAACCGCGCACATGTACATTTATGTGCGTTAAAACAGTCCTGCGTGTCTGCACTTTGTTCGACATACCACGTGTGTTTAGCTTTAAATCGTTCACCGAATTTATATATAGAATAGGCGTCACTAACACATGTAAAGCGTAGTAAATGCGCCGGTCATATATATATATATATTAGCTTTTGATCAACTATAGTATACACTGTATTCCATATGAAAAGCAATAATAAGAAAAACTTAATATAATTATTTACATAAGAATAAATCTGAGAGTATTTTATAATTACCAAAACTATTATTATTATTATTATTATTAATTTTATTATAAACCAAAATTTTAGAACGAACACACAAGTGATATACGTATATAAAAATTGGCTCCAATGGAAAACAGATCGAGCGACATTTCGAGGAAATTATTTTCCAAATAAAATATCTCTCAATTTTGGTATTTAAGTTTTTTCATTTAAAAATAAATAAAAAATAAAAAGAAACGAACAGATTTGTTCATTTTAAAGTTAAAATTTTATACCTTACGAAATCAATTAATTTTAATTAAATAATGATAATTAATGAAATAATATTTGTTTAAAAAAATTATGGGTTTTTTAAACTGACTGTCTTTCATTCATGGTTGCCAATTTTTTGTTTTTTTTCACTGAATAAAAATATTAAACGTAAAACAGCGTTTTCTTTCATTAAAAAATGCCTCCTGCGCGTGTGTATTGAAAAAATAAGGTGAAACATCTGTTTTAAGCGCACAATGTGGCTACGAATGCTCATAATATTGTAATGTTCTATTTTAACAGTTTCCAAGAAAACATTTGGCAACTGAGAGACCAAAAAACTACTTCTACCAGATGCTTATTTGAACTCGACTGTCTGTGAAACTGTGACCGTTCGCGTTACTTCCTCTATGACCTATTTACGAGGCCGGAGTAAACAAATGAACACGTAGAGGAAGAGGTCCTCGCTCGTTTATTAAAACTGTTACCAAAATAAACATTTCTTGAAGATTCATAAAATGAGCGAAGGTCAACAGCCGTCCGTCCCGCCCAATCTTGGCTCGCTTTCAATCTATCTATTCTTAGCCGTATTCATATACATATTCGTTTCATCAAATAGTCGTTTCTTTGTAACATTTAAGTATTCAAATATTGGCCCGATTCTAATATTAATTTCATTGTGGACTTACTTACGTTCGAAAGAAACTCGTTTCATCTAAATTTTTTTATTTAATATTCGTTCAAGTACTTCTTTCATTCTAAATTCAGTTCTAGTCTTATTTCATGCTTTAATCCTGTTATCTGAATGTGAGGGACCTACACCTCCCCCCCGCGGGACCGGACCCCTAATTCCCTAATTCAGGATAAGTTGAAACACCCTTTCAAACCACGCGTCGTACCCTCCTCGTCCTCCACGTAAAGAAAATTCGACAGGAAAATTCAAATTAGTCGCGCTGAGTGCATTTCAAACAAAGCCAGTGACGAGATTATTTTCCTATTCCCGTCAGAAAAAAACCATGCCTCAGGAATTAAAATGGTGCTCGTTTCTTTATCGCGCGTACGCATGTAGCTGGTCATAGGTTTGGTAAAGATATACGAATAATAAACTAATTATGTAAACACGATGAGCTATTGACGTCATTACTAAACAAAAATATGTATAGGTTTCGTATTAATTAAGTATTCAAACCCAGTTTTCAAATGGAATTAAAAATAAACATAATGTTGACGTACGAAACATTGTCATCTATATTTGTATATACCGAAAATGGTGAACCTGCCAAAAGTCGAAACAGGGCGAATTAACTGTTCAGCTTCGAGTGTTCACCGAATAACTGCATAAGCATTTTTGACCGAATATGCAGTAAGTTATTAGTATTACATATGTAAATATGGGCGTCTTCGAACGCTGCATTACGGACTTTTATGTACATTTTGGAAGGTCAGAAATTGGCAGACATTAAAAATCATTCACGAAATGTACAACAAAGTAATAATACTCTTACAAATGCCTAAAATTTTATTTAACAACATTTGTCTAACAACAACAACAACACAACAAAAGTCAATTACCATACGGTTGGTGAACCTTAAAATTTTCCTAAATGGAACACTGAACGCGAAAGAAAATTCCCGACAGCTGTTATTATTATTATTATTATTATTATTATTATTATTATTATTACCAACATCCTTCAGGTATACATTTTGACGCGTTATATTCTACTAACGATAAAACGTACATGCAAATGATACATACACATTGTCCTGAAACCAACATTCATGGGATAAAACGTACACGCTTCGTTTTATAAAAAAAATAAAGTTAGGCAACAAACTGACAAGCAGCACAGTCGACTTATACTTCTTTGATAAAATAGTGAACGAATAAACCTTGAACGTCACGTATCGATAAAATATAGCACGTATGTCAAATAAAAATAAAACAAAAATCTGTGTATACGATATATGGACTGCGTCAGTGCGTATATCTCGTACAGAGAGATCTCTTTAGTGAAAAATAAGATCTTCAAAAGGACTCTTTCAGATTCTGTTATTATAAGTGAAATATAATCCATCTAAGTTTTAGTGCCTTCATTTCAATGAATTTTATACCTTTCGCAAGAAGATTTTGAACTTCAAACCAAGCAAAGAGAAGATTTTTCTACGGAGAAAACAGTAATATATATATATATATAATATATTGAAAATTATTTCACGAAAGTGATACGTGAAAAATATTTCTGATGCAAAGAACCATGAAGGAAAGGAAACACAGAATGGTGCTCAAGCGCTTTTGTCTAATGACATCCTCAAGGAACACGGAGTGTTCCTGAGGATGTCATTAGACGAAAGCGCTCGAGAGCACCAGTCTGTGTTTCCTTTCTTTCGTGTTCTTTTCATTATATATATATATATATATATATATATATATATATATATATATATATATATATACCGCCTCGGTGGTGTAGTGGTTAGCGTCGCTGACTACGAATCCATCGGCTCCGGGTTCGAGACCCGGTGACGGCAGCGGCGCGCAGCAAAACCCAGCTGTTCATCCTTCCACACAATAAAGAAAGTGGTTGGTAGATAAATGGGTACCCTGGGTGGCCTAGTGGTTAAGACGCTGGACTGCTGGTGGGGCGTGGTTCGGATTCCACGTTAAACTGTAGGTCTAAGGTGGAGTGAAAAGCTTGACCTTCGTCAGAATTAACAATTCGAGCGGAAGCTAACCAAAGGTGTATATATATATATATATAACCTAATAAACCTTGTAAAAGTTCCGTACGTCGGTCTCTCTTCACACGAAGGTCAAGCTGGTGGCCCCACCTCGAGGCCTGGCCTGATGGAGGGACGAGTTACTTTCTTGCGATCTCCATCGCGCATAGCCAGGCACGCTCGGCTCATCTGGTACCGTCCTGAGCCAAGCATCTAGGCTTCTTTCGAAGATTTCAACTTCGACCCCTGTGACATTCCTGGGGTCCTGTGGAAACTGGTTAAAAAGTCTTGGTCCCATGACAATCAAACTATTTTCCTTCAGTGTTGAGGGTGTCTCTTGTCAGGCCTTTAGTTTGGGAACACTAAACATTTTATCTTTCCTTCCAGTGATGTTTGGCTGTTAATTGAGTTTGGTTTGAGGTTAGGTACAAGTTTTTCGATCATTTTCCATATGTAAATTATGATGTATCTCTCTCCTCTTTCCAGTGAATATAGATTTAATTTGCGTAGTCTTTCCCGGTAGTTGAGTTCTTTGGCTGTGAAATTCGTCCGGACTACCTCTAGTTTATTAATTTTTTCATTTTAGTATGGAAACGTCTGAACTGAGCGGTATTTAAGTTTTGGTATGATCAGTATTTTCAGCAGGGGAACCATTACCTTCTCGTCCCTTCCTTTGAACGTTCTTAGTAGCTGTCCCGTAATTCCTTTTGCTTTGTTATCGTTATCTGATTTTGGATTTCAAATCTTGCATCACCGATCATTATTACCCCTAAATCTTTTGCTTTCGTGCTTTTCTGAATTTCCTGTCTATCTGGGACATAGTTTGCCGTCTGTTTAAGTTCTTCATTTCTTCTATATTTCAAGAGCTGAAATTTCTCGGTGTTAATATTCATGTTATTGTCTTCTAATCACTTGTATTTTCTGTTTGTCTCTCCCTGTAGGGGCCTCTTCTGCATTGCCGATTTTTCTGCTGATCTTTGTTTCGTCAACAAAGGATGTTACTGTACTATACTGTTGTCGTCTACTTCATTGTCTATGTCTGTCAGCATGATAATGAATAGGAGTGGGCTAATAATGTTCCTTGTGAAACTGAGCTGCGTACTTCCGAGTCTGATGATGATATACCTTGGATTTTTACAGCTAGCTGCCGTTCCCTGATGAAATTGTAGATCCATTTGCCCACTTTGCCTGTTATTCCTGTGTATTTCATTTTCTGTGCTATTATGTCGTAATCACACTTATTGGATGCTTTAGCAAAACCCGTGCATATTACATCGAATCTATCATTGTTCTCAAGTGTGTCTACGATATTGATATAGTACTCTATTAGTTGTGATAGGCACGATCTTCCTGATCGGAATCTGTGCTGGTTCTCATTGAATCTTTCCTGTATCTCGAAAAAGTCTCATATTTTCTCCCTGACTATTCTTTCAAATATTTTAGTGAGATGTGATGTCAGTTACACCGGTCTATAGTTCTTCGCTTGAGACTTATCCTCCCTCCCCTTTATATATAAGAACAATGTTCGCTCTTTTTAGTCTGCTCTGTATTTTCCCCGTGGCCAAGGATCTTTTCCATACCCAATAAAGGGGTGTAGCTATTTCGTTTTTACAGTTTTTAATTAACGAGATACTTCATTTGTCTGGGCCTGCAGCTGAATGTGATTTCATTTGTCTGGGCCTGCAGCTGAATGTGATTTCATTTGTCCTCGTTTTCGTTATATCTTCTGCGGTAAATTAAAAATCAATTATACATTCTCCATTTAATTACTCTTCAAAAAAGGTATTTCTGTCAGGTACTACTTTGTTTCTATTTGGAGTACTGAAAGTTGATTTCATATTGAGCTCTCAATATTTCAGATATTTCTTTTAGATAATCGGTTAACTCATTAGTTTCTTTCCTTCATGGGGCAGGATTTTTGTTTTCCTTTTCGCGAAGCTATAAAAGTATTTTGGGTTATCTTTTATTGTTTTCACCGCATTTTCCTTTCTGCATGACCTTCAATTAAGGCTTGTATTTTTCTATCTATACTTTCCAATTTTACTCGTATCACGTTTATGGTGTTTTTGTGTGTGCAATTAATTAACTTCGTGGCTACTCTCCTTCTCTTGCGGAATAGTGTTCGCTTTTGCCTTTTATACTGGGAGACACCATGGAAAGACATGGTCTAAGAAGCTTTACAATACGTTGAATTAGAGTCCACCATAGTTGTTGAGGGATGGTATGTCATATTCCGAGGCGTATGCGACAAATGCCGCTTTTTGTTGAAGTTGTTGTAGCATATAGAATGTAGAGTTCCATCGGGTGATAACATCTCTGATAAGTTTGTTTTCTGGTAAATTATGTCGTTCCTGGATTTCCTTAAGTCTGTCACAGGCTAGAGATGAATTATTAAAATGCGAACAGGTTCGGCGCGCAATTGCGCATACAGCATATCTGAAACAGTCTTCCGGCTAAGAAAAGATTCATTAACTACAAATGCTAAAGTATGATTCGCACAAGCAACAGAAGTCATTTTGAGAACGCGAACAGCTTTGGTAATATTGCGGCTATTGTCGTGCACAACTGCCCGCACATGATCGCTCTCTATTGACCATTCTTGCAATGTAGAAGTCAATGCAATTGCAATGTTTTCATGAGTATGGGAACCTGGTAGATGTTTGGTGGCTAAAATATACTGCTTTTGCTCACATTTACTATTAATTCTATGTGCTCTCAAACTGATAAAGGCTTCAATTTTTTACATTGACACCTAATAACCCAAATAAAACTATAATTCGATATTCAGTATATATGTATATATATATATATATATATAAGGATTAAAGAAACGTTTTTCGTTCACATGCTTAGGCTTCCACACTCGCTACGTAATTTCTAAGTCTCTTTATACATCATTAAGAATTCCAGTCAAGCCTGGCGTATGCGTAGTCCGAGTCTGAGGACATTCTGTACTCGGCCATTTTTTTTAATGAAAACTTTTCAAAACTCTATTATTATTCAGGAGAGAATCAGTTCACGGTTTATATCACACGGTCTTACTTCTTTATCCAAAGAGGATTTCTTCAACTTTTCAATTCAAAACTTTAAATGGAATCTATGCAAATAAATTTAAATATATAAAGGACTCGAAATTGAACTGGAATACTATTAAAACGGGCCTATATAAATAAGAAGTCCTTATTTGTTTAAAAAAAAGTACCGTAGATGTTCTTAAAATGAGGGCGATTGTAAAATATATTACTTACTAGTTACTACTCGTACGTAGAATTCCCTCGAAAGTTTATTATTGGAGTTGCATTCGTTCGTGGTTGACATCGGTTTCGTCAAACGTGTTTACTTATTAAGTAAAAATAAAGAATCTCATTTGGAGTCACAAGCAATAAAATGACGAGCAGATCATGAAATTTAATTAATACACCATACTTCCTTCACCACTTTAAACAAATGCGCATGTTTTTCTGTGAAAGCTTTACGCGTTCATAAGTGTAAACACGATATGGAGAGGTTTCCGTGTTCTTTGTTTGTTCAGGATTGTCTTTAAAATATAAGAATGTATTTACAATATGACGCCATCCAATAAATAAATAAATAAATAAAAAAATACACACAAACACGCGTTTTTTATTTAGATTGTGAACGTTAATCCCGTTGAGTGCCTTCAAATTAATTGGCATCCTTTATGAGAAAATGTAATGGGGTGCCGTGTATTTGTGGTAATCGAACAGGTCCGCCCGCCGGGAACATCAACTTCTGCTGGTACTCACCTCATCAACGTATCGAACTTCGTCCACTTGGTACCTTCGTCTGAACTCTTCGGGTTCTATGATGCGCCCCATCCACACGGCGTATTTCTCCGGAAAGCGAGGACAGAACAAAACCGTACGTCCCGTTTCCACGTCAATAGCGCCGTACCATCCTGGTTCTAACACGCCGAAGGCCCAATGGAAGTAGGACTCCTGAAGGACACGAAACGGGAAAAAAATGAATAGCGACACATACTCAACGAGTTTACTCGCTATATCTATTAATTAACCTATTCTATAAAACCAAACCTGACCATAAAACGTGACTATGCAAAAGACACGCGTCGATCATGTTTTGATTCGAGAGGCCTAAAATTACTCGAATCGTCGTGTGGGGTCAGACCCTTGAAACAAACAAAAAATTACCCCACTTTCACGTACAGCGATAACATACAGGAATAATCATATTCAATGTATTTACATACGTGTGTAAATCATTGAAGAAACTTACAGCATACGGGTGTTCCCGTAAACCAGGAAAATAAAGCAAAACACTTCAGTAAAAAATAAATAACAGTAAATTTGAGTTACAGTTACATACTTGAAACAAATGTTATGTATACACTCCAACATATAAATTATTAAATAAATTATTTGGGATTATTCAAAAGCGCAAAAAAGTATTTAATCAAATTCATTTCGTAATACGATAAAAAAAACAGGAAAAAGTTCGTAATTTATATACATTTAATTATAAAAGGAGTTATAGCAGGATTAATATCAATTTATACATACAGGGTGTCCCATAAGTCCGATCTCGTAGGAAAATTTATTTTAAATTAAATTTACAAAAGTAATACATTAGAACTACAACGAATGTTTAAAATGCCCTTTTGTTTTGAGACCTTTTTTTTCGTTGCAGGTAGAATAACACGCAGTGGCTAATATGGAAGCGAGGTACACTCCTGAGGAAAAGGCGTAGGCCTTTTCCTCAGGAGTTAAATTGATAGATTGACAGTTTGACAACGTCGACCGAGCAAGCGCTAGGTCGATGTTGTTTTTCCTTTTCCTTGGTGGCTTTTAGTGTAGATATTAATGTATAAGTGTAGCGTTAATTACTATTACTGTTCTACTTCTTTACCGGTATTTTCTATCATAAACAACGCCATTTCTACTCTAAAAACACACTGCGTGGCAGAGACAAATGAACACCGTCGTTTTTCATAAATCGTTTATTAACTTTTACGGGTGGGGCTCTTAATTTACGCTTAATTTAACCTGAGAGAGAGAGAGAGAGAGAGAGAGAGAGAGAGAGAGAGAGAGAGAGAGAGAGAGAGAGAGAGGGGAGAAATCAGGAACATACTTACATGATTGTTACTACATTATCGGGTCTTTAAATTATATAATTTTGGACTAAAACCTATCACAAAAGGAAGGCATCTGGTTATTGGTATCAAATTGCCCCGCGAAAAGGGTACCTCATTTTTATTTTTCCTTCGTGACTTATAGTATATAGTCTCGAACTTGTTATTAATTTCAATGCTCCTGAGGATGTCATTAGTTGAAAGCGCTTGAGCATCATTCCGTGTTTTCCTTTTCCTTCGTGATTATTTTCATCATAAGTATTATTCACGATATATATATTATATATATATATATATATATATATATATATATATATATATATATATATATAACTGTCAAAACAGGTGATAAGAAAAACAATTTCTGTATATTATAGATTAACTATCATTGAATTTATTTTTTAAATTTTAACTTTCAAATAAGAATATATTTATCATACACACACACACACACACACACACACACACACACATATATATATATATATATATATATATATATATATATATATATATATATATATATATATGCAAACAAGAGGGAGTGTACGCAACTATCTTATGAAGTAACAAGAATATATTATCTTATGCCACTGAAAAATAAGTTCGTTATCTCGATTTTATCATCAGATAAAAGCCGAATTCATACTATCATTACAACATATCAGAATAATAAACTTTATCTGATGAGAATGAATGAAAACAATTTCCTTGGATAGATATAGATATATATATATATATATATATGATTCGGTTTTCAGTACCCCAAAAAGTGACAAAGCGATACCTGACAATGACATAGAAGCATTCTTCGAAGAGAAATTAAAAGGAAAATGTATAACAGACTTTGATTTTACCCCAGAAGATGTAGCGAGAGCTATAGGACAAATGAAATCACATTGGGCTGCAGGTCCGGACAAATGGAACGCACTATTAATTAAAAACTGTAAAAATGAAATAACTACACCCTTATACTGGATTTGGAGAAGATCCCTAGACACGGGGGAAATACCGAGCATCTTGAAAAGAGCAAACATTGTCCATATATATAAAGGCGGGGACAGATCTCAAGCAAAGAACTATAGACCAGTGTCCTTGACGTCCCACCTCATCAAAATATTTGAAAGAATAGTCAGAGAAAATCTATGACTTCTTGGAGACATTGGAAAGATTCAACGGAAATCAGCACGGATTCTGATCAGGAAGATCATGCCTATCACAACTTATAGAGCATTATAACAATGTCCTAGATGCACTTGAAGGCAACGAAAACTATGATGTCATATACACGGATTCTGATCAGGAAGATCATGCCTATCACAACTTATAGAGCATTATAACAATGTCCTAGATGCACTTGAAGGCAACGAAAACTATGATGTCATATACACGGATTCTGATCAGGAAGATCATGCCTATCACAACTTATAGAGCATTATAACAATGTCCTAGATGCACTTGAAGGCAACGAAAACTATGATGTCATATACACGGATTTTGCTAAAGCTTTCGACAAATGCGATTATGGTATAATAGCACATAAAATGAAACATGTGGGAATAACAGGCAAAGTGGGAAAATGGATCTACAACTTCCTCAGTAAACGACTACAGGTGGTCAAGATTCAAGGGGTGTCATCATCAGAATCAGAAGTACGTAGCTCAGTACCACAAGGTACAGTGTTGACCCCACTCCTGTTCATTATCATGCTAACAGACATAGACAATGGAGTAAACAGCAACAGTATAGTAACATCATTTGCGGACGATACAAAGATCAGCAGAAAAATCAGCGATGCAAATGAAGTGGAGGCCTTGCAGAAGGACACGAACAAAATTTACAAATGGTCAGAAGACAACAATATGACATTTAACACCGAGAAATTTGAGCTCTTGAGATATGGTAGAAATGAGGAACTTAGACTGCATATTATGTCCCAGATAGACAAGAAATTCAGAGAAGCACGAAAGCGGTTGACTCGGGGGTAATAACGACCGATGATGCCAAATTCGAAACACAAAATCAGATAGCAATAAACAAAGCAAAAAGAGTCGCGAGACAGGTACTAAGAACGTTCAAAAGGAGGGACAAGACAGTAATGATTCCCCTGCTGAGAACACTGATCATACCAAAGCTTGAATACTGCTCAGTTTTGACGTCCCCATATAAAAAGGAAGAAATTAATAAACTAGAAGAAACGCAGACACATTTCACAGCAAAGATTGATGGCTGCAAAGAACTCAACTACTGGGAAAGACTACGTAAACTAAATCTGTACTCCCTGGAAAGAAGAAGAGAGAGGTATACCATAATCTACATCTGGAAAATTATCGAAAAACTGGTACCAAACCTCAAACTAAACCCCATTACCATCCAAACAACGCTGGAAAATAGGAAAGGCAGAATGCGTAGTGTTCCCAAATTAAAGGTCCGACGAGGGACCTCCTCAACTCTGAAGGAAAATAGCTCGGTTGTCAGGGGGTCAAGAATTTTCAACCAGCTTCCAAAGGACCTCGGAAACGTTACAGGGGTCAAAGTTGAAGTCTTCGAGAGAAGACTAGATGCCTGGCTGAGGACGGTACCTGATGAGCCGGGTGTACCTGGATATGTACGGTGGAGAGCGCAAGAGAGCAACTCGCTCCTCCACCAAGCCAGGACTAGAGGCGGACCACCAGCTTGACCTCCGTGTGAAGAGAGACCAACGCACGAAACATAAGGTTCATAAGGTCAAGGGGTTGACAAAAGTAAACAGACACCTTCGGTTTTTCCAGTTTTTTATTTAATAGTAAACGTCAATACTAACAGATATATTGAATCAACATATTTCGAACAGTGTTGCTTTCCCTTTTACATTATGTAAAGGTAACACACGTTCTCACATTTCAGTGATAATTATAAGCTTTGCCATTTGTTCTTGGAGATAATCATCGTAGGGTCTGTTTACTTTTGTCAACCCTTTGTGTGTGTGTGTGTGTGTGTGTGTGTGTGTGTGTGTGTGTGTGTATAACCTTGGTTTTGCTACCGCCCGAATTGTTCATTTTGACGAAGGTCAAGATTGTCCCTCCACCTTAGACCTACAGTTTAACGTGACATCCGAACCACGCCCCACCAGCAGCCCAGCGTCTTAACCACTAGGCTACCCAAGGTACCCATTTATCTATCAACCAATTTTTTTTATTGTGTAGAAGGATGAACAGCTGGGTTTTGTTGCGCGTCGCCTGCCGTCACCGAGTCTCTATCCCAGGACCGATGGATTCATAGTCAGCGACGCTAACCACTACATTACCGAGGCGCATTATATATATATATATATATTTAGGATAAAAACGAAGACGTAGAGCAAAAAAGTAATTATATTTTGCTCTACGACTCTACGTCTTCGTTTTTATCCTAAATGTAAAACTACGTCTCCTCAGGAGGGATCCTATTTCATATATATATATATATATATATATATATATATATATATATATGGTGTTCAAAAAGAAACGCAATCCATTGGAGAATGTATATCGTTGTAACCTCACCCTTTTCTTGTTTAGGGTTGCGTTTCTTTTTGAACACCGTGTGTGTGTGTGTGTGTGTGTGTGTGTGTGTGAAAATGAAAAAGTTTCGAGTTTGTGAAGTAGTTCGTCTTCAACTGAAATCGGGGATTAATGAAAGAAAACCACCCCCAAACGTTTCTAGTAAGCAATGCCACCCCAAATTGTGTCAATGAAAGAAAGCCACCCCCGATCCGTTTGGAGGTGGCTTTCTTTCATTGGTCCGTTAGCCTTATAAGGCTAACTAACAAAAATATCACAACCTAACCTAACCAATCGTTAGGTCAACTGTACGCCCTTGACGATTGGTTAGGTTAGGTCGTGATATTTTCCTTAGTTAGCCTTATAACTAACTACCTACCTAAATAACTTACAGATCAATGAAAGAAAACCACCCCCGAATTGTGTCAATGAAAGAAAGCCACCCCCGACCCGTTTGGGGGTGGCTTTCTTTCACTGATCCGAAATCGGAAGAGAAGTCGCACGCGGAGGTCGGAAACGTCTTCTTATCAACATTGGCTTAAAGAGATAAATAAGGCTTGAATTAACAATTAAAAGGATGCCTTAACTCGGCTTTATACGTAATTTTTTGGCTTAGTCCAAGGAAGGGTGGTTCAAACAAGCGTTTATCCGATTCTCTTTCGTCTTGAAGGATTATGACTTAATTTCTTTCCATGTTGTTGAATGCGATTAGAACTTTTAGTTTTAGTTTTTAAGCTTAAGTTAAGACTTCCTTCGAGTAACATTTCAGTTTTTTAAACCAACAGCTGTGGCACGTACTCCTTGATGTGGGGCTGAAAGGGGCTCATTCGGTATAGCGCTTCTCTTCCTTGAGACTAGTTTGTCATTTAATTTTGGTATGCTGCGCCGTGTGTGAGTATATCCTTCCAGTTTATTCTACTTACACAAACACGCGTAAGCGCATCTCCGCATAAGCGAGGTACCGACTTTTTGAAATGTACATAGCTAAAACCTAATTAATCAAACCTAACTTCAGTGACATGGAATCGAGAAGGGCGTAATAACTGTTCAGGGGGCAACTGCGAATATGATGTGGGTTTTCTGTTAAGTCCCTATATAGTGGGTACTAACTAACATACTTTGTGTTAAGCTAAAGTTAAATTAGGTTAGGTTAATCTAAACTAATTAGAACTAACATAGCTTTTCTTACCGACAGGAAAAATATTTCTAGGCCTAAATTTTTTTATATAAATTTTTAATGTTTCAAGGTACCAAAAGTGTTACCTCACAAAAAATTACCCCACTACATTTGTGGATTAGGACACACTCGACCTCACTTAAGGCCAGCAACACACACACACACACACAAAGTGTGCAAGAAAACAGTGCGCAGTCTTCAGTGTGGGTATGAATCGATTTCTGAAAGAATGTGAATCTGACCTACAAGCAATGTATCAATGAACAAGCTTCTTTGTTGATTTTATACATATTTATATATAGTATGTTACTGCCCACATCATGCCATTCCCATTGTCATTCGCAGTCAGAGAAGTGAGAATTCCAGATTTGGAAAATCATAATTATAATCAAGGGGGGGTTGTGACGTCAATGAGGGACTAAGGAATGTTTTCTGTAAGGCACTCCCATCCCTCTCCCGCTAGACGAGAAGGGGGAGATAGGGCAGATTCCTAAAATTGGAATGGAAATGGACCTGTTTGGGAAAGTTTCATTTTTGAGAGTCTCCTCCTTCGGATTTCTCATCTTTAATTGCAAAAAATGAAATGAGAATATCATGTACGAAGATATTCTAGAGTCTCATTACCACTGCGTTATTATTACTATTATTATTTATTATTATTATTTTTTATCATTATTATTTTTTATTATTATTATTATTATTATTATTATTATTACTGTTATTATTTAAGTATGACACCGAAAAATTCAATCTTAAACGTATACCCAAAGAACATGCAAGAACGGATATATGGTATTTCTTATGACAAGATATATTACTAAGTTGTTACTGGAGCTAGTAGTAGTAGTAGTAGTAGTAGTAGTTACTACTACTACTAAATATAGAAAACCGAAAGCATGAAAACACAAAGTATGTGAACAGTGTAGGACCTTGTCACAAAACCAGTTATGTGAAAAACCGGTTTCGATTATGAAGAATGCGCGTGACGTCACAAACGCATTTCTGCATCAGAAGGAACAAAGGCGAAAAGTGAACGATAGACGAGGAATTTCCATAAACAAAGAAGGCATACGAGATACAGTTTCGGAAAAAAATTCGCCTACAAGCAAAATTTCTTAAAAGCATAAAAAATTACTAACTGGTAATATTCTGTTTTTCTATGGCTATTTTATTCTTTTCTCGTGGTCGTCAAAAAATTTTAAAGACAAAACCTAATCATTTTATATTTCTTGAGGAACTTTTTTCCGAAACAACGACAACATATTGGAGAAAATAGTGATGTATGTTTTGTTGTTCTGACGTTGTTTTAACCTACTTCGTAACAGCAAAGATCCTGTGAGGGAGGGGACCTACAACTTTATGCGGGATCCGAATCACGGGTCGGTGCATCATCTAGACGCGGGGTACGGTGACCCATCCAGCTACTACCCAGACCCAACGTCGCTTAACTTCGATGATCGGGGGAAAGCGGAATTGCGACATGACCACGACGTAGCCCAGAATAGTGATGTATATAATACGTCAGCCACAAAAAAAAAAAAACACGGAGCCTAATGCGTGTAAACAACCGTACAGTGCGCGTAGCGAACGAGGGTCTAATGTATACAGGGAACGTGCGCAAATATACACAAACACAAACATGCAAATCTAATTTGACAGTGTAACGCCACATCCACAATTCAAATAATAACATAACGCGTAAATAGAACACGGTATAAAGTTTTATACGAATCAATACGCGTGAATATATATATAGCGAACGATAAAGAAAAATTCGCTCGTAAGAAACATCATGATGCAATATTGAGTAAATAAATGATAAGGAGAAATACGTCCATATTCATTTGAAAACCGACTCAATCGATCGATGCGATACCATCATCCGCAACCTACGACACAAATTTAATTAGTTCGTTACCAATATGACATAAATTGGTTCAGTGATGCAATGATGCAGTGCCAATAAAAATATACTTTAATACTTTTTTAAAAGTACGAGAAAAAATATTGAGTTAACCTCGATTATGTTCATATTTCAATCAAAAACAATGATATTTTTCATTTTTGTCTCGTATAAAAAAAAATAGACTTAACAAATGACCTGAATTCCTTTCTGCCTGGTTTCATGGTATGCGTGCATGGTTAGGAGAAATCAAAGTAAGGGGGTTGGGGGGTTGGGGAGACGTTTTAAAAGAGATTTAATATTTGGACGGGGAGGGAGGGGGGGTTGAGATTTAAAATATAACTAAGGGAAAAAATCCAGTTTTGACGAGTCGAAAAGCAGTGCACGATGTTTTAAAGAAAAGTGACTCTTTGAGTAATGACGAAGAAAAGCGTGAAAAGCTTCTTTTTCAGTGTTGCGTGTCATCAACAAATGTTCATGAAAGAAATGAACGAACCTATTTGAAGTCTAAAGTTAAAATGGGGTCACAGACAAATTACACTCATCGCAATATATCGACCGTATTATTTTCATTATTTTCATTATAAGCAGAATTAGGCTCAAATTTTCGTGGACGATTAAAATAAAGCTCAACAACAATATAGACTAGAGGGAACAATGTTAAACCCTCTAAATTATATCATAATCATTGTTCATAAAAGAAATTTATTAGTCGGAGATGTTAGTGCTTGAACATAAACATTATAATATATACGAGTCGTGGCTTCGTCGGAACACCGTTTCTCGTTTGATCAATGAGGTTTATCAACGTTGGATAAACGTTATCAACGTTCAGTAATTCGATGAGTGACCATCCTCCGTGTTCAAATGATGGGGCGACCTCATAGATAGTTCGTATCCCACATAAAACTGTATATGTGACTTCTATTACGCTACTTTTGACGTTACGAATGCTAAAATATACAAGGTGCTCAAAAAAACAACCGTACAAATTTTATTTGAAATAACCAAACTTTGTACGATTCTTCTGTGGACACCCTGTACATGGATCCCATATATATATATATATATAATGTTTGGGATCTGCTTATTTCACGTTATCATTTGGGGGGGGGGGAATGTGATGAAGGAGAGAACTGCTTTTTACTCCCATTCTGCCCTCTAATTCTAGTCACACATTTAGGCTGGTCCAGCTCAAGTTGTATTGCATGGGTTGTAATGACAATACACACGCTCAGGCTGGAAAGCTCGTACCAGCCCCAACTTGAGCCGGATCAGCCCAAATGTGTGATTAGCTCAGTCATCCATTTTCAGCTGGTTAAGAACTTGGCCTAAGAATTATTTAAATGCAGATTTTCAATGTTACTTAACCTAATAACAGATTTTTCAGTTTTTTCGTTTAATTCTGAATGTTTTAAGCCTCGAATGTTGAGAGAATATTTCATCTTTGTTCGGTTGCGTGAAAAACGAGGCAAAAATATTCACTCCGACTAATTTCATCATGTATAATTACATTTGCCTTTGCGGATGAATACTCATTTTTCCTGGAATTTTCCATGTTTGTACTGTCACGTATCGTTTACACATTCTTTCCGACGACTAAAGTTTTAGACTCGCGTTATGATCAGCAATCTTTATCTTTTATTTTAAGTGTAAACATTCTACGTACGTAAAACGTTTTATTTGCGAGGTCTCTTTTTCCGTACGGGTATATCTCATTACACTTCATTTGGAAAACATGAAGCCACCGGGGCCTACTGTATATAAAACTACGGAAGTATTCAATTAATGATAACATCGAATTCTGCCATAATATTGACCATGCTCGCTTTTTTGTTATATGAAACTCCTTCGTAAGATTCATATATTTTTTCTAATGGTAGTTTTAATAATGTAATTTTTCTTTTATGCAGGAAAGAGGGGCCAAGGGGGCGAACGCCCGCAAAACGACTCCCCCCCCATAGAGGAAGAGCCAAAATCAAGGTCCAAAGTTTTCGAAATGCCTGGACACTGTGCGTTTCAAAGATTGTAGGTCACAGATAGGGGGAAAGATGGATTGAGGAAGATTGTTCCAGAGTTCACCGGTTGAGTAGATGAAAAATTGAAAATACTAATTAACCCTTGCGTTAGAGAGTTGTAGAGAAAAGGAATGAGAATGTGTCGAAAGTCGGGTACTGCGTGCGCTGCTTAAAGGAAGAGGAATGTAGTTAAAGAGTTCAGAAGAGCAGTGTCCCTTATAATAGCGATAGTGAAGAGAGAGTGAAGCAACACTCCGCGACTGTTGACATTATTACTGCTAAATCTCTAACTTGAGTGTAATCTCTGTTGTTGTTGTTGTTGTTTGTTTCATAGTCATTTTGTTGGGTGATTCTTTGTTGTTATCATACACACGAGAAATTGGAAATTATACTTTATTCTCTTCGTTGGTATGATTTTGTACAATCGCTACCAATCTTCGTCCATGTCGGCAGTCGTTATAAACAGTGAGAGATGGTCACGGAGGAACGTAAATATTTGCTAAAGGACCGATTTGGTGCCTATCCTTTAAATTCAAATTTAAGAAACCTTTCCTGTTTATTAGCTTTTTCTTCATCCGTTGTTTGTGCAACAGGCGTCATCGGTCACTTTCTCAGAAATGCGGAACTGACACAAAAATAACTTAGTTGCCTCGGGACATTAAACAAAAACCTTAACTTTGGCTAACCATAACTTAACCATTAACTTAAACACTTTAGGGTTTACCCATATTCAGTTATTCCGTAATACATATAGTTAACTTAAACCTAGATTTTTTTATGCATGAGAGAGGGGCCAAAGGCGAGCGCCAGCAAAAATGCCCCCGCCATAGATGAAGAACAGAACCGAAATCAAGACTCAAAAGTTTTCGAGATGCCTTTGGACATTCCGCGTTTGAAAGATTGGAAGTCATAGACGGGGGAGAAAGATGGACTGAAGAAGATTGTTCCAGAATTCATGGGTTGAGTAGCAGTGGTGGGCACGCGCAACGATTTTTGTAGCGCCGCAGCCGCAACCGCAACTCTGCTGAAATAGTTGCCCGCACCCTTTTCAAAAAGTTGCGCCGCAAGCGCAAGCGCAACCAAAAATGTTGCGCCGCAACTGCCCACCTTTGTTGAGTAGATGAAAGATTGAGAATATCAATTAATTAACCTTTGCATTAGAGAGTTAGATGGAAAAGGGATGAGAATGTGTCGAAAGTCGGGTACTGAGTGCTCTCCTTAAAGGAGGAGGCACGCAGTTAGAGAGTTGAGAATAGCGGTGTCCGTTATAATAGCGATAGTAAAAGCGAGTGAGGCAACAATGCGGCAAAGAGAGGAATTGAAGACAGTCAGAAAGAGACGGGAAATTGATGATACGAAAAGCCTTTGATTCCATCCGGCCAAAAAGAGCTGTGTGGGTTGAGCCGCCCCACACATACGAAGCGCACTCCATACAAGGATGGGCGAGACCTCTATATAGAGACAGTAACTGAGTGTGGGTGAAAAAACTGCGGATCCGGTACAGCATACCAAACCTCTTAGAAGCTGTTTTGGAAGGCGAGTGTATATATAATCTTTCCAGGAAAAATTACCAGAAAAGGAAACACTAAGAATGGTAAAAAAAGCTGTCTCACGCGAATCGCTGAAAGACTGTTGAGAGGGAGGCTTTGTGAAGCGAGTGGAGAAGTGAAGGCTGGAATCATCGGTATAGGAAGTGTGATTTAATAGATCATTGGTAAATAAAAAGAAAAGAGTGGGTTGCCAGAACAGAACCATGAGAAACACCACTATTAACAGCTTTAGGAAAAGAACAGTGGCCATCTACAACCGCGGCTATAAATCCGCGAGAAAGGAAATCAGAGAGGAAGACACAGATAGAAGGATAGACACCGAAGGAGGGCAGTTTTGAAATTGAAGATTTGTGCCAGACTCTATGAAAAGCTTTTGATATGTGTAACGCAATAGAGTCGAGCCCAGATAGGGCAGAAAAAAACGTCTTTGGAAGAAATTCTAATTTAAGCTGGGCCGATGGATTCGTGGTCAGCGATGCTGAATACTACACCATCGAGGCATATATATATATATATATATATACAGGGTGGGCCGTAAGTTTCCATACATAGGAAAAATAAACTTTTTTTTATGGACAACCATTTTTATTTATATAATATGCTCTACATGGTTGCCATTGTTTTGAAAACACATTTCAATACGTGTTCCCCACTGTTGATGAACACGCATTAGCACAGTTGACGTTATGCTTGTAATGGCGTTGGTGATACGTTCCTTTAGATGATTTATGTCTCGTATCTTTTCCTGATACACCATGGCCTTCAAGTGCCCCCAAAGATAGAAATCAAGGGGGGTGAGATCTGGGGATCTGGGAGGCCACTCCACAGGACCACGCCGACCAATCCAAGCATCCGGAAACTGCTGATCCAAATACCGACGCACGTGAAGACCATAATTTAAATTTTCCTATGTATGGAAACTTACGGCCCACCCTGTATATATATATATAGAAACGACGTAAGTATAGAGGAGTGTTTTGCACACGAGTTAGAGAAATAACGAACAAATGAAAAATGAGGTGACCGCCCGGGAATCGAATTCAGGATCTTCCGATTGCCGGTCAGATCTGATTGGCAATCGGAAGATCCTGGGTTCGATTCCCGGGCGGTGACCTCATTTTTCATTTGTTCGTTATTTCTCTTCCTCGTGTGCAGAACACTCCTCTATACTTACGTCGTTTCTATACATTAATATACTGCGTGGTCATTGCAGTTATAGTATATATATATATATATATATATATATATATATATATATTATATATATATATATATATATATATCAGGGCTGGGGTCAAATTCGTATTTGTATTTAAAATACAGTAATTTTCTGGATTTGTATTTGATCGTTGTATTTGTCGTATTTGCTCAAATACATCCACCCCAGCTGCTTCTGCCCCTGTAGAGCGATCGTTTAGTGTTGCAGGGAAGATATTTGGCCTCGAGAGGTGCACCCTAACTGATGAGCGGTTTGAAGAGTTGATGTTTGTAAAGTGTAACCAGTAACGAATTTTTTTTTTGTTAATTGTTAACAAAATAGTTTTTTAGTAGTGTTCATTTTTGCTTACTTTAACTTGAACAGTCTCAAAACGGGAAGAAATAATTAATTGATAGAAGCCCCAACTAGCCAATTTGAAACTCGTATTTGCATTTGACAATTCCAAAATTACTATATTTGTATTTATGTATTTATATTTGCAATTGACAAAGTGTATTTGACCCCAGCCCTGATATATATATATATATATATATATATATATATATATATATATATATATATATATCATTGTTTTTTGTTTCGTATTAATAGATTAAGTCATTGACGGAAAACAAAGTTTTGATTGATTTTCACAGTAACAGCATCACTCCAACCATGCAACCATTAATCGTGCGAGCAGCGGACATCACCATTGCTAAGTATATACAGTATAATTATGTTCCTTCACTGATTCCATACTTGAAAACTGAGGGAGAAGGGTATGATAATTAAAACTGGATTTGTAGATTTTTCTACTCTGGAACTGTTTCTTAACTTTATTATTGGAAAAGTTGAAACGTATCTATAAGCCAGACCAAGGTCGCTTTTTTGTTTACCTCTATCAATATTTCCTAGTAATTGCTACCTTTTTCTTTTGTAATGAGTTAAGAACTTCGATTGTACAGGGTAGCCCACAAGTTCCAATCGGTTATAATTAAAGCTAAAATCGAACAAAGTAAAAAGTTTATAATACGTTTAGAAATATTTATTGATTAGTAAAATTGCAAAATATAAACCGTCTCGACAAATATTCTTTCCTTCGTAATTGATTACGTCACAGTGTTATGTCTCTTCTCATTTCATCAGTTGCGCAGAGACACTAGCACCGGACCCGTGAGCTCCGCTAGATGGATTTTCGCTTTAATTATAATCGATTGGGATTTATGGGCCACCCTGTATATAATTTTGCTGAAGGAATTTCCTTGACAGTTTTTCAACAAAAGAGTATTAATGAAGTTTTTAATAGAAGGGAAACAAAAATGTTTTACACGTCTTCTTGCGGTAAAGTTCTCAATCAAGAATTACGTGATCACGAATGGATAATATTTTACTTCCATAAACTTAAATAGGCTCGAATTGGTACTAAGATTTGATATGTACAGTTTCCATTCGGAATGGAAACTGAAACTAGAATTCCAATTGTTTTATGACTCAGAATCGATTCTCAAAGTTCTTGATGGTGGAGCTCAAAATGAAAATCCATCTTGGAATTGTTGGAATTTATATATATATAAATTGTTGGAATATATATATATATATAGATAGATAGATAGATAGATAGTGGCGCTCATAAGTATTCGTACAGAGAAATATTTCAGTTATATTCGTCCGTCCTTATCTTTTGTACCATGCTTACGATAGTTATGAAAAATTTACCATTTGTTTGGGAAAATTTAAGTGAAAATATTAGTTTAACTCCATTTTTTTTAAAAACCATAAATTCTCGATTAAATTGAGAACTAGGCTTTGACTGGGTCACTCAAGAAGCTTCAAATTCTTTTGTTGAAGTAATTTCATGGTGCTCTTACTTTTATGTTTTGGATCATTATCTTGTTGCAGTACTCAACTGCGACCCATTCGCAACTCCCGAACTGAAGGCAATACATTCTCTTCAAAAGTTTCCGATATTTTTCCGAATTCAAGATTCCATTGATGAAAACGAGCTTTCCTGGACCAGAAGCACTGAAGCATCCCCAAAGAAGCAAACTACTACTTATCATGTTTAACCGTAGGAAGGATGTTTTTACCTTCGAATGCAGTATTTGATTTTCTCCAAGCATACCGTTGCTCGTTGTTTTCGGATAATAAAATTTTGGTCTCGTCTGTCCAGAGAACTTTCTTCCAGAATGCAAATCCATCATTTTGATGATCCTTAGCGTACTTTAAACGAGCTTCTTTGTGTGGTTTTCTTAGCGGAGGTTTTTTTCGTGCAACTCTTCCATGCAGACCCTTCTTTCTCAATGTACGACGTACAGTAGAAGGAGGGACATCGATCTCAGACAGTATTAATGTTTGGCAAATATCACCTACAGTCACTCGTGGACTCGGAGCAGCCATTCTTTCAATCCGTCTAGCTGTACGTTCTGAAATCTTGCAAGATCATCCACACCGTGGTACAGTTTTTATCGTTCCAAAACCGATCCATTTCTTTATATCTGTAGTAACCGTCGTAAATGGAATTCGAAGGTCTTCTCCTATCTTCCTATAACTCTTTCCTGACTCGTGTGCAGCAATAATAGATCTCTTAAGATATGTAGACAGCTCTTTACCACGATGACCCATTGCTTACTAATAGTTAGTACAGTTATTCGTCTTCCATGAAGATTCACAGGGAAAATTCTAGAATTCAGAATTGCCAACAGTCCCTAATCAACAAATAGCCAACTATTGATAAAAAAATGTTCAAGCCTGAGGTGGACACAAAAAGTATTAAATAATTTTGTAACTAAATGTACGAAAACTTTTGCTTTTTAGCTTTTTTCCCTCAAATTCTTTGATATTTTACATTATAGGTTGGAGTTCAACTAATTTTTTTTATTTTAAAAGTTTTCCAAAACGAACGGTAAATTTTTCCTAACTATCCTATGCATGGTACAAAAGATAAAGACAAATATAATTGAAATATTTCTCTGTACGAATACTTATGAGCACCACTGTGTGTGTGTGTGTGTGTGTGTGTGTGTGTGTGTGTGTGTGTGTGTGTACATTGTATGACCCCATTTTAACTTAAATTTCAAATAGGTTCGTTCATTTCTTTCATGAACATTTGTTGATGACGCGCAACCCTTTGAGAAAGAAGTCTTTCATGCTTTCCTTCATCATCACTCAAAATAAAAGCGTCATTTTTCTTCAAAACATCGTGCACTGCTTTACGACTATCGTCAAACCTGAATTTTTTCCCTTAGTTATATTTTAAACCTCACCCCCCCCCCCATCCCCGTCCAAATATGAAATCTCTTTCAAAACGTCCTCCCAAAACCCCCTTACTTTGATTTCTCCTAACCATGCATGCACACCATGAAATCAGGCAGAAAGGAATTCGTTCATTTGGACGACAATTGTAAAGTTGATAGTGAGAGAAAGGAAAAATGTATTTCTCTGTTTCACACACACACACACACACACACACACACACATATATATATATATATATATAATATATATATATATATATAAAAGCACATGACCACATGAACGTTTCGCTATGCAAAACTGTCCCCCATCAGGATTCGAACCCGAGACCTATGACAGGATAAAAGGTAATACTGTACATCTGACAACACCAGCGCTAATGTTTCTCTCGAGTGATGAAATAAACGACAATTTGTATTAAAATTCATCCTGTCGTAGCTAAATGGTCGGTGCCCGCGACTCCGTGTCAGAGGTCCCAAGCCCGACTCCTGGTGGATATTATATATATATATATATATATATATATATAACTTTTCCTTTATTTCTATGAAAGAAGACGAGTGTACATCTTTCTTGAAAGAGATTTCCTTATGCTGAGAAATGCAGTTTGTCTCCTCACCTGTCTGAAGATGTGTTCCATGTCCGATGAATAACGAGTGGTATCATCTCCCCCTTGAAGCAGAACCACGCTACCTGCGGGTACGGATATAAATGTTTGTACTTATTAGGTAACAATGTAAAATTGCGGCGAATAACTGAAGTTGCAAACATTGATCCTTATTCTTCTCTTCCATTTATGTCAAGAATTCATTCCATTTTAATCGAAAGAACCAAAACGATAAATAGAAGTTTTCTCGAAATTGTATTCACAAAAATTTTATTCGAATTTCATTACTCTTTCAAACTTAAAAATGAAAGTTAGGTATAGTTAGGTTAGGTTAGGTTAGGTTAAATTAAGTTTGGTTAGATAAATTTAGGTTTCAAGTCTTTTCGACGTCTCAAAAATTTGGTCTGTCACTCAAAATGTTATCTTGCAAAATGTCACAGTGCTCCTGCGGTATTATATATATATATATATATATATATATATATATATATATATATATATATATATATATATATATATATATATATATATTGTTGTGTGTGTGTGTGTGTGTGGTGTGTGTGTGTGTGTGTGTGTATTAACGCATCAAAGTTAGTGGAAGGTGCCCCAAAAGTTATGAACAACTAAATTTAAAGATTACTTCAACTTGGTGTCATTTCCCTTCTCGATCCGAAAGTAGGAATCCCAAATTTGGAAAAAAGATTTTTTTTTTTACTTTGAAAAAGATAAAACGAAGTTTGTGACGCAATTGGAGGCCCAAATGGTATTTTCTATGAAAAATCTATAACTTAAAGTGAGAAAATTTAGTGTGAATGAGAATAGGATGAAAATTGCTTTCGTCGATATTCGCACTTTGGGATTTTCCATTCTCGGACCAAGATCGGAATGGGAATAACCGGGATTGAGAAGAGACTAACTAAAATTAATTACTTAACGGCATTTTACCACACTTTAACATATTTCTCATTTTAGCAAATAATCATGACAAAATCGAGTGAAATATCTGGAAAACGCCAGTAGGAGACGAAACAGCGTACAATACACTCGCCACGAGAGCGAAGAAATGATTTTAAAATTAGTTTAAAAGTTATGGTTCGCATGAACAGTTTTTAATATCTAAACCTTGGAAATGTGCTCGAAACTTTAGCCTCTAAATAATGCCCATAGCGGGTTGCTATAAAGGTCGAACATCCAATACGATGATTTCTTTTTAATTTAGACTCGCGTAACCTTTGGGACACCCTGTACAATTATGTATTAATAAATGGAAATGACACCCTCATTGGGTGATTGTAGTCTGTAATTAAATTAATGATAAGGGTCCCTGTATGCGCGCACGTACACACACACACACATATATATATATATATGAGGAGATTGTAGACACCAATCGACCAGGGAAGTACTCCGGGGTAGACGTTAAGCAGAAGGCAGGTAGTGCTGGAATTCCCGTTTCTCCTGTCACTGTCTTCCTTAGCATGCTCTCAAACACACACTTCTCCCCCTATTCTTCACGACATATACATGCATCTTACACACCATATAATCTTTTCAAAATTAAAAAAAAATGGCAACAACTTCAAGAGCCTCGGGGTCCCCTGGGGAGGGGACCATAAATGTCCACTTCTGGCTTCCCCGCTGCCTATACCTGGAACGCAGACCTGGGCAGCGGCGCTGATTCTACTACTGCCCATTTGAGATATCCTGGGCCTCTACCTTATTCATTTTTCATTAACTTCCGCAACATTCGTAGCCTTTCCTCAAATTTCCAATCTGTTGAACGCCACCCCTCCTCCTTTAAACCTCACCTTCTCTTCCTCACTGAAACTCGGGTGTCTGGGACAACTGACAGCAACCCCTTTTCTGTACCCTCCTACTTTCTCTATACTCGGTTTCATTCCAAAGATGGATGTTGCGTATCTGTACTAGTGATGTATCGGATGTCAGAGTTCAGATATCCGCGGATGCGGATGCCAAACTTTGACATTCGTGCGGATGCGGATGTTCATGCATAAATTTGTCAGCTTGATAATATGATAGTTTAAATTCATACTTAATTTATTAATTGACTTTCGATTTTTGGTTATTTATAAATATTAGATATTCGATAATATTAGATTAGAGATTAGATAATATTATTTTGTAATTATAATTTTTTTACATACACTTTTTTTGGACGTTTTCGCTACACAACTGTGTTACTAGGATGCGGGACGGGGACCCAACTCGTCTTGCATCCCACCAACCACTTTCCCCAACCACTGCCCTTTGGAAAGTAGTATGCTTATGACATTGTTATGTATTGTAGCATGAACAATTAATTATACAAATACACAAGAGACATTGCCAGTTACATTAAAGATGAAATGAAGGCTGCACAAGTTTCAGTATTTGAACTGAATGAGGGGCAAATTGTGCTTCAAAAATAGCAATTTTGTAAATACTACACATCTGCATCCCGCAGGTGCGGATGCGGATGTTGAATTTTATGCGGCTGCGGATGGATGCGGATGTTGAATTTTATGCGGATGCGGATGTGACATACATCACTAATCTGTACGCAACGACCTTACTTGCTCTCGTATTCCCAAACTTGAATCCTCTGAATTCTATACCCTCTGGCTACTGCTTACATGCTAATCTCAAACTAAATACATTTCTGCCGTCTACCTTTCTCCAAATTCTACTGACTATGCAAAACACTTTGACTACCTCACTTCCAAAGTAGAACACATTCTATCTCACTCTCCTTTCGCTGAAATCTCCATTTTAGGAGATTTCAATGTTCACCACCACCTTTGTCTTTCCTTCAGTTTCACTGACAACCATGGTGAACTAGCTTACAACTTCTCTATCAAGAATGACCTTTTTTCTCCGTTCGGCTCCATCGACCACAATCTTATATCTGTTTCCTGTCCTATCACTCCAATTCAGCCTTTGGATCCTCCCAAGAGGAGGCACCTTTGGCACCTTGGCGCTGCTGATTGGGAAGCCCTTAGGCGATATTCCTTTGATTTCCCATGGAATAATTACTGCTTCCGTGGCTGGGGCCCCTGCGAGAGCGAATATAGTCGTACATTCCATATTCTATTCCTACTACTAATGCAAAAAAAACTTGATTTAACTTCGCTTGCTCTGATGCTATCCGCAACAGAGAAGAGTCTTTCAGAAGGTACCGTCGCCATCCAACAACTGACTCTCACTCAACTTATATTTCTGCCGAAAATCGTGTAAAATCTGTTCTTCCACTCCCCAAAAATTCCTTCATCAAACAAAAATGTGAAAACCTATAGCTAATTCTAATTCTTCTTGCTCTTTTGGCACCTAGCCAAGAACTCTCTAACTGCATGCCTCCTTCTTTAAGGAGAACACGCAGTACCAGACCTTCGACACATTCTCATTCCTTTTCTTTCCAACTTTCTAACACAACGGTTAATCGATGTTTTCAACCTTTCATCAACCCAACCGGTCAACTCTGGAACAATCTACTTCGATCCATCTTTCCCCCTGTCTATAACCTCTAAACTTTGAAACGCACAGTATCGAGGCCTTGGACCTTGATTTTCTCCTTTTCTTCTATGGGGAGGGGGCGTTTATACGGGCGTTCGCCCTTGGCTCCTCCTTCCTGCATAATATATATGTGCAAAATAGCACCACCACGATTCAAATCCGGGACCTCTTGAGTATAAGGCCCAGGCGCTATCACTAAGCTAAAACAAAGTAAACTCTAACACAGCTTGGTGTATATTTACTACTTCTTTCCCTCCTCTTTTCCATTATGACGGCTCAGTCGCCGTCTCTTCTCCTGATAAAGCTAAACTCTTCGTTCAAACTTTCGCCTCCAACTCAAACCTGGACGATCCCGTCACTGTTCCTCCCTCTAACTCAATTATGTCTGAAATTAGAATCTCTTTCAAATATGTTTTTCCTGCCCTATCTGGGCTCAACAATAGGAAGGCGTACGGTCCTTATAGTTTTCCGCCTATTTTCAAGAACTATGCTTCTGTGCTGACACTCTGTCTTGGTAAACTCTTTCGTCTTTGGCTTTCATATGGTACTTTTTCTCCCTGCTATCATACAGCCTGTCCAAGAGAAGGGTGATCGCTCTCAACCCCCCAACTATCGTTCAATTGCATTGATTTCTTGCCTTCTAAAGTTTTTGAATCTATCCTTAAGAGGAAGATTCTTAAACACCTCTCTACTCACAATCTTATTTTTAGATCGTCAGTATGGGTTCTGCAAGGGACGCTCTGTTGGCGATCTTCTTCTTGCGTATCTCTCTGATTCTTGACCAGCCTCCTTTCTGGATTTCGGTGAAACCTTTGCTATCGCGCTACACATATCAAAAACTTTTGATAGAGTTTGGCACAAATCTTTAATTTCAAAACTGCCCTCCTTCGGTTTCTATCCTTCTACCTGTCCCTTCATCTCTAATTTCCTTTCTAGCCGATCTATAGCTGCGGTTCTAGATGGCCACTGTTCTTCTCCTAAAGCTATTAATAGTGGTGTTCCTCTGGGTTCTGTCCTATCACTCACTCTTTTCTTTTTATTTATCAATGATCTTTTAAGTCGCACTTCCTGTCTCCACTCCTTTGCCGATGATTCCACTCTTCACTTCACCCGCTTTCCAAAGCGTCCCTCTCAACAGTCACTCCATGATTTGCGTATGACGGCTATGGTGCACCTGACCTCTGATCTTTCTACTGTCTCTGATTGGGACAGAAAAAACCGAGTTGCTTTCAATGCTTCGAAAATTCAGTTTCCTCATCTGTTTACTCGTCACAATCTTCCACGCAACTATCCCCTTATCTTCAACAATACACAATTTAATCCTTCTCCTTCTTCTAATATTTTTGTCATTTCGTTTTTACGCGATCTTTCCTGGAAAGATCGCATATTCGCTCTTTCTAAAACAGCTTCTAAGAGGTTAGGTGTGCTGTACCGGATCCGCAGTTTCTTCACTCCCAATCAGTTGCTGTCTCTGTACAGGAGTTTTGTCCGCCCTGTATGGAGTACGCTTCGTATGTGTAGGGTGGCTCAACCCACACAGCCGTACTTGACCGGATGGAATCAAAGGCTTTTCGTCTCATCAATTCCCCGCCTCTTACTGACTGTCTTCAGTCCCTTCTCTCTTCGCCACAATGTCGCCTTACTCTCTCTTTACTATCGCTATTATAACGAACACTGCTCTTCTGAACTCTGCCTCCTCCTTCAAGGAGAGCACTCAGTACCAGACTTTCGACACATTCTCATTCCTTTTCTCTCTAACTCTTTAACGCAACGATTAATCGGTATTTTCAGTCTTTCATCTACTCAACCGGTTAACTCTGGAACAATCTTCCTCATTCCATCTTTCCCCTGTCTATGACCTCCGATCTTTCAAACGCAGAGTGTCCAGGTATCTCGATAACCTTGGACCTTCATTTTGGTTCTCTTGTTCCTCTGTGGGGAGGGGGGCGTTTTTGTGGACGTTCGCCCTTGGCTCCTCCTTCCTATATATATATATATATATATATATATATATATATATATATATACAAGGAGCCCCACCAGGATTCGAACCTGCGATCTCTTGAGTATAAGGCCTGGGCGTTATCACTAAGCTAAAACAAGGTAAAAGCTAACACAGTTTCGTGTATATTTCAACACCCGAGGGATCACACAATACTTTCGCAATCATAAGTGTTTTATGTGTTAGTGTTCCCCCACACCCACTCTGCACTCGAGGCAATGTCAACATTTAATTTAAATATATCTCGTGTAACGCTAGGACACTATAGATGGAATTTCATGCATGTTCACGCACCATTTTTATCGTAGCGTAGTGGTAGTACCCGTTGCTTCAATTCAAGAGGTCCCTGGTGGGACTATTTTGCAATATGCAAAATTCGTACGTGATCATACATGAAATTCCATATTATAATATATATATATATATATATAGTGTTAGACTAAAGCCAATTTAAGTTTTAACACACCGTAAGCAGCCGTACAACACACACACACACCTCTTAACAAGCCCCTTACATAACAGAATCTACATATTCAACCGGCAAAACGTGTGCAACTGCCTTCTGTTTTAAGTGTACACGAAACAGATACGAAGAATTACCTTCATTAAATTATTTGTCGGTCATAAAACAAATCTTTACCTAAAAAAAGAAGAAATCAGATTACGGTGTAATTTTCAACTAATTTCTCAGAGTCGCACACAAATTAGCTCGTAACAAACATTAAATCTGATTTTTTAAATTTTTTTTTTCTTTTTTGCTCAGAACAAAAAATTTAGCTCGAACATAATCGATGTCTTTAAAAATAAATTGAATTTTTCTAAAACTGTTAATTAAAGAAGTAATCACACTGTGTATATTATACCACGAATCGATTACATTATTACTGACTATATTTATATGAACAAACATCCACGTAAAAGTTTGTGGAATAAAATACTAATATATTTTTCGCGTTCTGTTGCCTTGCGGTAGTTTTCGTGTTAATAACTGAAGTAAAGCGTTTGATTAAGAAAGTTGAAAATCATTTATTTTCACGTCGAGTCTTCGAGTCTTCGAGCGACAGTGGCCAAGAAACGAACGTAGAAGATTATTTTCTCCATATTATAATCTCAATTTGTTCCCGCAATATCGTATACAAGTTCGAATCCCGATTATTCTCATTTGTAGCCTTCAATTTCTCTCCCTTTACAGTAAATAAACAGGACTGGTTATTATGTATTGTCGAGGCGTGAGCTCATCTTTAAGTCTAGACGCGGCAGTATGATAAATGCTGCGGATTATTTCAATTTTAATAAATGCCTTTCGTTATTCACGAAGCGGAGAAACGCGCAACTAAACGGGTATTATTCGGGTTTGACGATCGTCATCGTGACAGTTTATCAAAAAATTCTTTTTAGGTTTACATTAGGTTAGGTTAGGTGAGGTTAAGTTAGATTTAGTTTATTAAAGTTCTTTTTAGGTTTACAGTACATTAGGTTAGGTGAGGTTAAGTTAGATTGAGTTTATTAAAGTATCGAGAGAACACCCGGTCGATCAAATGAGTATATGGGGTCCAGATGATTGGAGAGACCATTCCAGTCGATAACGAAAATGTTTTTGTACAACAAATAACCTTGAGATTTTACATCGAACGTATTTAATTTAAATATTTTTTAAAATAATGCTATACACACCATTATACAATAATATATATGTATATATACACCGCAGGAGTGATCTGATTTCTCATATTTTGCCAATTCTTCAAACTGTATTTGTATCATATTTGTAGTAATGTCATTTTAAGATTTAATACTGTATTATTATTTAATTTCTCATATTCTGATATTAATTCTTTCTGTATTATCAACTAATTATTAATATTTTATAATTAAGATATTTTATTGATTGCTTAATCGTGCTTACTGCGGATCAAGTAAAGATAATCCCTCCCAACAGAAAAAGGAGGGACTATCTTTACTTGATCATTTTTTGGGAGGGATCATCTTTACTTGGTAAAGTTGGTAATACCGCTTTACCGCAATACCGCAATACCGCTTTAATTAAAGTCTTTGGATCAAGTAAAGTTAAGCACCCCCAACCTTTTTTAGTTAGCTTTATAAGGCTAACTAACGAAAATATCACGACCTAACCTAACCAATCGTCAAGGGCGTACAGTTGACCTAACGACTGGTTAGGTTAAGTCGTGATATTTTCGTTAGTTAGCCTTATAAAGCTAACTAAAAAAGGTTGGGGGTGCTTATCTTTACTTGATCCATTGTAATAAATGAATTTTAATAAATTTTGTTTTCAAATAAATCATTTTTTAAAAAAAGATTCTCTTAATTTTTATCCTTATGTCAGACTGCTTCACTTTACTTTACTTTCTGGGAGGGATTATCTTTACTTGGTCATTTTTGGGAGGGATTTGCTTTACTAGTGTGACCTGGGAGGGATTATCTTTACTTGATCCCTTACTGCTTACGAACCCCCTATAAAATGATGTTTCATATTTAATCAATCTATGAACCCAGTAAAGTTTAAAAGCTAAATAAAATAAAATAAATATAAAAAATTCAATATATATATATATATATATATATATATATATATATATAAGCAAACAACCACAAGGAAAAGGAAACACAAAGTCCGAGCGCTTTCGTGATATATTCACATTATCAAGGAGGAACAGAAAATAGGCTATTTTCTGTTCCTCCTTGATAATGTGAATATATCACGAAAGCGCTCGGACTTTGTGTTTCCTTTTCCTTGTGGTTGTTTGCTTATTAATAAGGTCACGTGTTATTTTGTGATTCTAGTGCATTATATATATATATATTGTTATGTCCTTCACAATGATTGAAGATATATTGCTTTTATTATCATCTTGCGACTTCCCTCATTAAGTCTTGAGAGACGGTAGAAAGTTTTAGTTTACGATGGTAAGATTATATTAACAGGCAGACCACTCTTTATGACGCTATGAATATATTAACGCGTTAAAATGCGACAATATTCCACTATATAAATGTTATTTCCTGAATGAAAATAAGTTTTTAATACATTTTTTTTTACATGTGATCAGTCTCGGTAGTTGCGTTAAAGGCCTAAAGGTAAACGAGAAGGCTTTAGGCGTGAGAGACCCAGAGCTGGGCATTTGCGGCATATTTTGCGGTACTGCGGTACTTGCGGTACCACCGCACTACCACCCCGGGCCCCCATAACGCAGTACCGCAAAGGATCGCTGAAAGTACCGCAGTACCGCTACCGCATTCAAATTTCCGCGTACCGGTTTGGTACCGGTTTGGTAGTGCAGCAGTACCGCAGTACCGCAATATGCCGCAAGTGCCCAGCTCTGGAGAGACCCAAGAGTTACGATGGGCATCAAAACGGACTGCAAATGGGCGTATCCACTGTTATATATATATATATATATATATATATATATATATATATATAAGCAAACAACCGCAGGGAAAAGGAAACACAAAGTCCGAGCTCTTTCGTGATATATTCACATTATCATAATGTGAATATATCACGAAAGCGCTCGGACTTTGTGTTTCCTTTTCCCTGTGGTTGTTTGCTTATTAATAAGGTCACGTGTTATTTTGTTATTTTAGTGCATATATATATATATATATATATATATATATATATATATATATATACTGTGTTACATGAATTTCATTCATTATACAGTGATACAAAATCGACTGCATGCACCAATGATATGTGGTGACGGTGCACAATGACTTTCGACCACCCTGCTAAAATGTTCCTTATTACTCAACGAAACTCTGGTTTACATTGTTCGCCTTCCATGAAATTCAGTCTCACAATCCATTTTCAAACAATGATAAATTTTACAAAAATAATTAAACTGTAAATACAAACAAGCGACTACAATTTACACATAATATTAACATTCTCAGCCGAAAATGAAAAGCAAAAATGATACGCTTCTTTCAATCACAATCTCCCCTTACACGAAGGAAACGATCTTTTTTTTTTTTTTTACCTGCAGGGGCACCGCCGTTTGCCGTGAGCCTCTGGCGAAGGCGATCTCTGTTCTCCTGGTGGAGGGTCATGGGAATCCTCAGGGTATGTTCACCCATCTCGAAGACCGCTTCTCCGTCCACGTACTTCGGGGCAACTCGACTGGGGAACAATAAAAAAGGATATTCGTAAAAAAGGAGCGAGACCTTCGTAACAGTAATTTTTATTCCCTTGAACGTGGAATATGCATCAACACCTATGTAGAAGGTGCTTTATGGGCCCATTATATGGCATAGTGACGGGTATGACTGATAGATTATGAAATCGGAAGCAGTAAAGACGAAAGGAACTCGGCATACTCGTTTCAATGTACAAAAAGTTTCTTCTCAGACGCACCACTAACGGCGTCCGATTCTACTATACGAGGAAACCTGAACCCTCTTGAAAACAGGAATGTAAAGGCCCATTTTCCCCCTATTCCCGAGGTATTAACACTTCAACAATACCAATACCATGGTACCAAAAAACTTTTAACGCTCGAACATATCTCATTTCAGTTTCATATTCAAGGCGGCAGTACCCTTTTGGGGCATTTCGAGCGATATGTCATGCAATAGACTGCCAAATTAACTTTATAATGCGTTTTTTGCGGTGTAGAAAGAGTTTTGAAAGTTAAATGAATGTATAACCACTATTATCACGTAATCAGACTTCTTTAAAAGACTCTCAATAAACATATACCGAAATTTTTGCCTTCCTCTCTGAACTATGCTGATAGGCCTACACCACATTTGTATTCTGAGGGACGCTTCACAAAAATATTTTGTAACTTTTCCTGCTGAATTCATTCCGGAAAATTGTTGCATGCTTGTTGCAAATGCTCTATTGCAAGTTCGGCATCAGAAGTAATCGTTAAAACGTAGTTCGTACACACACACACACACACACACACACACACGTGCGAAGTGATTGCTGTTAATACTGCCTCCTCTCCTTGCTGACACTGTCACTCTTGAAAAGTAGTCTGCCATTTATTTAAATATCCATTAATGTTACCTTTATCTAATAAACAGTAAATAATATAAAACACTCAAGACGTATGAGCCGATCGAATTTGAGCGAAGGTTTTGCATTGCAATTAAGTGTTTTTACCAACTATAGAAATTAGAATGGCATATTACTCTTTTAGGCATACGGTACTTTATACTCTTCACTGTCCTAAACATGGCATTCACTTAATACAAAATTCTAATGAAATTAAAAGAAAAAAATAGAAATTTAATTAAAAGTACGTAAAAAGTAAAGCAACTTTAAACTGAAAGGTCACAAATAAACTCACACGGACCAAATGCACAAATGAGAGCAAAAAAATTAAATAACTAAAAACGGTTCACCTTCGATTTTCATAAAAGTTGGACCATATCAGTTCTATGTTAATATTACTTTCATTAAAGTAAATGTAAAAATTAGAATGGTATGTTTTAAAGTTTACATACTTTATACCACCACCGTACGGTAAGCCTACAGTATATGGCTAACATGGCTAATCCGGGCCGATAGATAGTTGTGAAAATCTGGGGCAAATATGTTCGAGGGAGGAAAAATGTTTAAAAGAATACTTACCTAAAATTCTATTTCAAAATTATCATTCATATTTCTTATTTTTACATTTCATGACTTACTGTTGTTGTCTGTCCGTGTTTCATTTTAAAAGATTGAAAGATTTCGCGCGAGTGACGAGAGAACAACCTATTAAAATCTGGGCAGGCGCGTACGGTAGCCATGTTTTTTTAAACCTTCCCGTACGGCCATGCTTTATACTCTTAATAACCCTTCACTGCCCAGTGTTACTTTACTGATTTTGTTCTGGCGAACGCCAGACAATTTTACTCAGTCTCGGAAAAGATCTCCGGACGCTAAAGGGTTAATTAATCACTAATGCTGCAATGCTGGAGAAAACAGTCCCAAAATTTGAAATAACAAGGCGCTTAAATTGCGAGAAATAGGTTATCTTTAATTTTTTAAATAATTTGTACGTTAGTTACGCATTGCATAATCTTTCAGAAAATGCAAAGATGGAATATTTAATAGACTTACTAAAAGTTTACAACAACAAAGCTAACGTAAAATTCAACAGACTGTTCGCTTCGACCCTCGGCACGCTCGCAATAACGAATATATTATTGCGGGCCTACCGAAGGATGAAACGAACTATCTGATGAGCTTTTACTTTGGCGCTGTTGTCGTAAACTTTTAGTAAGTGCATTCAATATTCTGTATAACCTTCTTCGTATTTTCTGAAAAATAATACACTGCCTAAACTACCGTGCAAATTATTTTAAAAGGATAAGCGGAAGCGAGAAAGCAACAAATTTGATGCTTCAAAATTTAAAGTTAACTTTTCAAAAATGTTCACGACAACAGTGAAGTAAAAGTTATCGTACGAAGTTCACTCGTTTCGATCCAAAAACACATTACTTAAATTTGTTATCACAGTATTAAATAGCGAACATATTTTAATGAAAATGTACGACAGGTGTTGTTATAGCACGAATAATGAACCAAGCCGGTGTCTCAAGGTCATAGGATACACGCGCGTTGCACGGTCACTCATGACGAGAGAGTTTCGAACCGAACAAAAAAAAACCCAAATAATTAATGTTTAAATGTTAGTCAATATTAATCATCATAGCTAAATATTATTCATTTGACGAGGCTTTACCACATTTAGACGACTAATGATATAAACACGAGAAAGTTTACGCAGATTTTCTCATGACAAATGATTGGAAAAACCTATTCTCTCTCATATACCGGTGGAGGTACGAGGCCTATACGATCTACAGCGGAAGAGTTCTTCGCAATTCATTAATTCATTCATATAGTTTTACTAAATTTTATAGACTACCCTTAACAAACTCTTATTTATACATTATTACTAACATATATGCCTATAGTCTATAGCAGCGTTTTTCAACCACCGGGGCTTGGATCACTAGGTGTAGGGACGTAATAATACAAAGAAAAAAGGGAAACCTAATTTTTTATATTTTTATTAAGTGATTAATGAGATGTACAATGAACGAAACTACTCGTGTGTGTATTATACAAGTATTAGTGTTAATTTAGTGTAACGCAGAAACTACACTAGTTTTTTAACGTATTTATACTGTACATATGCCAGGCCGCGATGAATTTTGTTAAAAATTACCGGGTTTCAGACACAAAAAGGTTGAGAAACTGGTCTCTTGTATACATAGAGTTAGCGTACCATCAGAGTTGGGCACGTTACTTTCTATAAGTAACGGCGTTACCGCTACGGTTACATTGATAAAAAAGTAACCTCGTTACCGCTACGGTTACATTGATAAAAAAGTAACCTCGTTACCGCTTGTTATTTGTATGAAAAAGTAACGCGTTACCGTTGCCGCTACCGTTACTTTTAAGAAAAGAGTAAAGAGTAAAAAAGCCTCAATAATACCAAATTATATTCTATATGAGCAAAAAATCAAAAACTCAAATAAAAAATTGGCCTCTCCAAAAAAATATAATCTTGCAGATTTTTTAGGAGTGTGTTGTTCGATTTCAGGAACACTAGTTTTTCAAAACTGGCATCTGATAGTCCTCTTCGTTTGGAGGAGCTAACAGCTAATAAATGATACTAGTCAAATGATCAGTTTGAAAGCAATGAGTAGCGAGTAACGATTGAAGTCGCTCTAAAAAGTAGAGCCGTCACCATTTTCGTTACATCTCGAAAGTAACGGCGTTACCGCTACAGCTACTAAAAAAGTAACGGCGTTACTAGTAACGCCGTTACTGCCAACACTGCGTACCATGTATGGTCAAACCATAGCAATGGCAAAAATATTTTATGGTTTATAATAAACAGGCGAAACAAAAGGGGTCATGGATCGCCTAAAGATATAATGATCACCATAATTTCATGTTAGGGAGTTTGTGATTAAAACTTCAAACAACAGCGTGGAATGAAACCCGCTTCATGGTCGTTTCCACGGTTATAGCCATAATGGTTATAAACTCCCGCGTCCTTCTCTCGAGGGAATCAAATCAACCATGATAACACGAGCTTAAAGAAATTTAATAAGAATAAGCAGATAAACTGTTATAAATTCAATGCATTAACTTCTATAAGCATATATTACGGACAGCCAGACAGATCTACAGAAGCTAAGGCTAACAAAGACACTAAGATCCACTCTAAGGTTAGCCCGAGAGAAAGGAAAGAGTAGGGAGTTAAAAGAGGAGAATAAGGGGTTAAGTAAGTAGCAAAACCTATCATTCAGAAAAAGAGAAAGAAAGACTCACCATCATCATCCACCGGCCACTGCCGACAAGTCGGAAAAATAGTCGAAGAGAATAGGAAAGGGGTGAAAGATGAAAAGAAGTAAAATAAGAACGCTTACAAACCATGCAAACAGTCTTAACTCAAACACTCTCATACCATGCAAACTACAGACATGCAAGTAAAGAGAGGATAAGAAAGGGGGAAAAAAAAAGTAGGAAGAGTATAACAAAAAGTGGGTTAGTTTACGCTACGAGCTACATCTACGTTCGTGTTAGTCTAATTTTATTTATTTTTTGCTGGCATATCACACGCTGGCATTAATCGTCAACAAACTCATCCTCGATCACTACCCCCAGAGCTCCTGTTGCTAATTGTTTTATTATTTTAAACGTTAATATTTTTAAAATGCCTACCTAAACGGTTTTTAAACATATTAACGTTGGTAGAGTTCACGACGGACGCGGGAAGAGTATTCCATTTATCAGTTACTTTAAACGTAAAAACGTTTTTAGCGATGTTAGTAATGAATCGTCTGCCACGCAACTTAAATCCGTTATTACGAGTATTGCTATTATCGAAAGTGAACAGTTTGTCAATTTTATCGATTTTATTAACGATTTTGAAAACTTCAGTAAGCTCCCCCCTTAATCTCCTAGTTTCGAGTGAATGGAAGTCTAACTCTTTAATCCTATCTTCGTAAGACGTGTTGCACAATGACGGAATTAGTTTCGTGGCGCGACGCTGAACTAGTGATGTAAAAAAACCGTTTTTTTTTATGTCCATGTTGTTTTTTTTGTTTTTTTTGTCGTTTTTTTTGTTTTTTATTGTTTTTTTTTGTTTTTTTTGTTTTTTTTTAATAATTAATATAGATATTGCCAATTTAATTATAAGGTATACTTTTGCAATGATATATATTATAAAAATAGATAAATAAATAATAAAATAGGCCATATGGTACCAGTATAGAATGTCCTTTTCAGCCTATTTACAGAAAAAAACTGGTCTCTTTCTTGCACTGAAAGTCTTGTATCTTGAGATCCGTTAAACTTGCGAGAACACTGGCTGGGAGCTGACTGCCCATTGTCCAACCTTTCCAGGACTCTCCCATCCATGCCTCGGATTTTGAATCTCCCACTTAACTATCCTTTAGACCCGCGATGACATATTTTCCCCCGAGACCATCCATATATACACATACACCCATATACATATATACCAATATATACATAAATACTTATATACACATATTTATATCTATTATATACCCCATACACATGCATACATCCAGAATTCCAGATACATACGCACGCATACTCACATATATACATACACAAACTCATACACCTCTATTTCGCCCTTTCATTACCTCCGAGATCATTTAGCACATACAGTAATATCCATACAGCCAAAAAAAACTGATTAAGCACAGACAGAGCAGCAAAGCTAGTATTTATATCCCAAAATGCAAAATTCCAAGAAAGTGAAGTAAAACATGGTGCTACATTGGCTTCGTCAACATCCAAATCTGCAATAACAATAAGTACCAGTACCTGTGATATTGAAACTATATGCTCTAATCAATCTAGTGATATTGATTCTTCAATGGAAATAGAATCAGATAATGAAAGTTAAACAGCATTAGGTTAACACAAAGGTTAAAGAAAGAGATGAATATTTTTATTTTTTTTATTTTTCTATTTGGAATATATATATATATATACACACTGGTATTCTTGCCAATCACAATTATATATATTGTTTTTACAGTATTATGTATTTTGATTATGTATATTATACCAGTACCTGTGATATTGAAACTAGCATATATGCTCTACCCAATCTAGTGATGATTCTTCCATGGAAATGAAGGTTTAAACAACATTAGGTTAACAAAAAGGTTCAAAAAAGGTGAATATTTCCTTTTCTATCTGGAATATATATGGTACTCTTGCCAATCACAATTATGTATATTGTTTGAAACGAGGAAGAATGTTTTATGTTCTAGTTAAAAATATATATACATTTAAAAAATGAGGGTTTGTTTTCCTTTCTATTATATACTTTTTGCGTGATTCAGTTTTTCTAAAAGATGACTATATATACTAGGTATAACCGTATAAGCATGGTAATAGTAAATTATAGGTAATACTAATATACTTATTAGATTAAAGGAAGAAAAATATGGAATAAGTTTAAAACAATAAAAAACAAAAAAACAAAAAAAACAGACTATCTTCGTTTTAACAAAAAAAACGACAAAAAAAACAAAAAAACGACACAATAAAAAAACGACTCACATCACTACGCTGAACCCTTTCCAACCTATCAATATCCTCACGCAAATACGGGCACCAAAACTGAACGGCATATTCTAAATGAGGCCTGTGTTAAAAAAAAAAGTTGGGTAGAAATAACCACATATATTTCCAAATAAAATATAAACAAAACAAATATTTACCACAAAATAAATATAGAATAAAAATAATAATCCTCGTTTCTAACCAACCAACTAGTGAAGTTGGGTTTCCCTAATTAACAAAAAGAAAAAGAAAAAGTTTCTGAGACAAAGAAAAACGGAGCTCTTTGTTAGACATCGAAAAATTTTGACTGCTGAATCAAGTGGGCTAGTTTTTTCATAAAAAATTCTCGTAGTTCCCCAACTAACTGGGCAACTTAAAGTCAACCTTTAAACCTCAATATTAACCACTGCAATTAAACTAAAAACTAAAACCCTGTTTAACTAAATAGTGGCCTACCAGAACTAGGTGTAAGTAGCTTAATCAAAATACTTAACTAAGGTAAGAGATTAAAACTAGGTACCTAAAAGAAACTCGAACGGGGCTACAACAGCCCTAACTAAATAATTAAATGGCTGTAATAGCCCCTATTAAAACTTAAGGGCAATACAGCCCTAGCCTAACTTAAACTGCAAAACCTAGGTCTGGGAAATAGCCCCTATAAATAAATAACTTAGCAGTGTGCCAAATAATGACAACAAATAAAATTCAAAATCTGGGAACTAAATGAAACTTATGGACTAGTTAGAAACAGAAAGGGTAACGTTCAACTGGCAACTTCATTTTTGGTAAGTCTAAATTAATTTTAATGAATGTAGCTTGACCATAGTTAGTAATCTGGCGGCCGACCAAATTTTAACCTTAAAACCACTGCAGCCTACAGTGAAAAAGTCTGTAGCTATGTTGAGTCTAAATGGGCCATTATTATTTCTGTAATTACTGTGTCTATTTAAAATAAACTTAACCTTAATATTGCACCTAAATAAAAATAATCTTTCTCAAAAAAAAAAAAAAAAAAAAAAAAATTATTCAATAAATTTTTCAATAGCCTGACTAGGGACTTGTAAAAGGGCAATATAATATTCTTCGATTTAAATTTGAAATTACGCGCTATGAAGCCTAACATCCTATTGGCTTTTGCGCAAGACTCCAGGCACTGGTTCCTAACTTTTAAATCCTTAGATACGCGTACGCCTAAATCTACTTCCTCGTCAACGCTCGCTAACTGTCTATCATCCATCGTGTACGTGTAACTGTTGTTACGAGAACCTATATGCAAGACTTTACATTTGTCTACGTTAAATTGCATCTGCCACTTATCCGTCCACTCCATAATCCTATTTACATCGTCTTGGAGCCTATTTCTATCGTCCACGTTAACAACTTTACCGCCTATTTCAGTATCGTCTGCGAATTTTGACACGTTACTGGTCAAGCCTACATCTATGTCGTTAATGTAGATTACGAATAGCAATGGGCCTAACACTGAACCCTAAGGGACACCGCTACCTACATCCAACCACCCCGATTCACTACCATTAACAACGACCCTCTGTTTCCTAGCACGAAGCCATTCCCCTAACCAGTTAGCTACCTGACCGCGTATACCGTGCGCTTTAACCTTCACAATTAATCTTCTATGCGGAACTGTATCGAACGCTTTTATAAAGTCTAAATAAATACCGTCAGCCGCTCTATGCCTATCGTATTCGCGCACTATTTCGTTATAAAATTCTAACAAATTAATTAAACGAGATCTATGACGTCGAAACCCATGCTGACTACTATTAATCAAATCTCTACTTTCTAAGTGATCGATGATCCGATCCCTAACTACGGATTCCAAAAGTTTACCAACAATTGACGTTAAACTAATAGGCCTATAATTGCTAGCTACTGTGCGGTCGCCTTTTTTAAAAATGGGCGTAACGTTAGCTAATTTGAAGTTACCTTCGAACTTCAGCTAGAGAACCAGTAATTTTTTGGATATTAAGAGTTGGCCTTCGTTATACAGTGTAGAAACTAAAGAAATCATTGAAGCTACACTAAATACAATACGTCAAAATTGACAATAATCGGTCAAAATTGGAACAATTGGCTGTATGGTCACAAATACAGAGTGAGCCAAAGAAATGCTCCTACTTTTAAATGCAAATTATTAGAATACTGGGTACATTTCTGCAGGCTATGATGTAGGATCATTTGAAGAGGCCAATTTCACAATTTCCTTTTAAAGCTATTGACAAAATGTTTGATCGTGCGAACTTTTCGTTTTTCAGATACGCTACAATGTCATTCATCATGTGCCATTTGCGTTGCCTCATACGCATGCACAAATACATTCCAACTGGTATGCAAAGTGTAGTCTCGTCTTCTCGTATAATATACAAATACGAGAGCATTTTATTATTATGAATACTGTATTATACCGCGTATGAAGATAGACTGCGCGGATACGCGCGTCATGTTATCCAGTCCTGTTTTTCGTCTTTTCTACCTTCATGCTTCTTCCTCCACCCCACACCGCATAAATATTTTTATAAACAGAAAAACATCTCGAACTTGAGTTAAAAATAAGATGAAGCGACGGCATCTCTGTTTTCCTTTTGAAAGACTTTTTTAACGAGTGTCACCGGATCTAATTTTATATTAAGGTCGCGCTTTCATTGTTTCAAGAACAAACACTACGGCCGCAACGTGCCCTGCCTTTACAAACTTGTAAATATTAAAATGTGATAAAAACCACACACTTTCGTCTTTATTTTTTTTAATATTATCAGTCTTGAAAAGATGTAATAGAAAAACAGTAAAAAAAAGCGAATGGGCGCTAGAAATTTGTATTTTCCTCATGGCTACGCATTAAATTGCTTCATACGTTAAAACAAATATCGTTTTTGAGTTTATTACGTATCGGATTCAGAGGACAGAGGAGAAAAATTGGAATTTATTACAGAAGTGAAACTTTTATTCATATCTATAGACTGTAATATGAAAAACCCTTTAAACCCACGGTTTGCATATTCCTCTTGAAAAGAAACAAAATGTCAGGTTAGAGGTTTAGAGGCGTCTTTATTTCTCTCTCACACACACAACACACACCAAAAAAAAAATATGCTATTTTACTGAATTAATGATCTAATACGTTTAATCCAAAACAAATTCGCACATCCAGCAACTTTCCCCACCTCTTAACAATAAGCCTACGCATTGCCTACGCAGGAATATGTGAAAGCAGAGACAAAGGTCCTGCCTGGAATTAATTAAACTTATCACAAAAGGTCAAAGTCAACGTTATTTTGAAACATCCGACGGAAAATGTGTTTTAAACAAACGGCTCCCATTCCAATCTCCAACGCTAATAATAAGCGTTTTAAGACCGGTAAATACCCAAATACTTCTCAACCAAATGAGAAATGAACTTACAAATCAATGAGAATTTGCCCAATGCCAAAACAAAATGGAGGCACCTCGGCATCGTACCACAACACTGCGAGGAGAATAATAACGTAAATAGATAGGACTAGCAAAAGGTCGGCGCTATGCGCCGATTTTCCTAGATCTGCGGTGCTTCGGCTGAATTGTGGGCCTACGGCGTATTTTATTTTGAACATCAGTAGCCCTTTATCTGGATATCATTCCTATTCCTCTCACCTTGGGCCTCAGTAATTGGGGTGCCTGCGGCCTTCCAGTTACTGGCAAACCAATTATTCATTCAATAAAACTACAGAAAAGAACGCAGCCATGAAAATCTAAAGCTTCACAAATCTTAATACTGGCAAACCAATTATTCATTCAATAAAACTACAGAAAAGAACGCAGCCATGAAAATCTAAAACTTCACAAATCTTAATACAATGAGCTCGGATTTGAAGCCTAAGATTTTCATGACTGCGTTCATTTCTATAGTTTTATTGACCAAATAACTGAACCGACAGTAATTGGGGGGCCCTGCGGCTCGCCAAATCATAGTTTTCATTGTTTCGAGTGCATCAATAATATTGTTATAGTGTTCCATTAGTTGTGATAAGCATGATCTTCCTGACCGGAATCGATGTTGGTAATAATATTGTTAGTGTTCCATTAGTTGTGATAAGCATGATCTTCCTGACCGGAATCGATGTTGGTTATCATTTTTTTTCTGAGTTTCCCCATTAACCCCACCCCCTCCCCCATTACCCCACCCCTCTCCCCCAATACCCCCTCCCCCATTACCCACCCCTCTCCCCCACCAATTTTTTTTCTGAGTTTCCCCATTAACCCCACCCCCTCTCCCCCATTTAACCTCACCCTTCCCCCATTACCCCCAAGGGGGGAAGGGGCTGGCACCTTCGAAAGGATTTACTTTAATATTTTTTTTGGTTACATATATATATCGCATCTATTTTTCTGAGTTTCCCCATTAACCCCACCCCCTCCCCCATTACCCCACCCCTCCCCCATTTTGTGCCAAAATTATGATTAAAAATGAAGAAATGGGAAGAACTGTACCCCTAAAAGGGGGGGGCAGGATTTATGTTCGGGAATTTTTTTTTAGCATGGGCACTGCACAATAAAAAGACGCATCGAATGGTGAAAACCGCATTGTTCTACACCAATTGTAGCGACCTGTAGGCAATGTTCCCTCTAAGGTGTGCGCGTGTGCGCGCGCACACACGCGTTGCGAAACCCGCGCACATAGCAAAATAAAATGCGCACAGGCTCAAGCGTATCATGAGTCACGACAGTAAATGGCGTACTTTAAAAAATATACTGTATATATATATTGGGGGAACTTTCCTAGCATCTAGTGTGGACTGTGAGCGTGACTTCAGTTTAATGAATTCTATAAAGAACAAATTAAGAAACCGCTTGAAAGAAAATCATTTGGACATGCTCATGCGAACTAAAAGTTATCTGAATGATGACGATGTATTAATCTTCATAGAGTTTATTTGGAATGGGCACAAATGCTAAAGATCGTAGGGAGAAATCATAATCATACTTAAATGAAAGGCACTTTCATTTAATGTTATTTTGCTTATATTTCATTTTATTGAATTTTATTATTTTTCATTTTATTCCTATTTTGTGAATGGATAAAATCCTGTATTAATCTTGATAGTCTATTTTAAATTGCTAAAATGCTAAAAATTGTTGTGAGAAATGATAACTAAAATAGTCATTTTCAATTAATGTTATTTTTATTTTATTTCTTTATTTTGTTGAATTTTATTTTACTATTTTTTTTTTATTCATATTTTTAGAATGGATAAAATGTTTTCTTTTTTAAGAATATATAATATTGTAAACAGTTTTTTAATATCCATTTAATAGTACCGTAATGATCAAGCTATCACCTCATGAAAATAATATTTATTAAGTATTTAATATTTATATATATTTAATTTTGAAGATAATAGCGCTCAGAAAAGTTTGCACAATTTTTCATCATGAATCTAAATGTATGCACAACGAAAATTTTTTGCGCACACGGACTAAAAAAAATTAGAGGGAACATTGCCTGTAGGTGTGCGCAAAAAAACTGTTACATATATACTGTATATATATAAGGCTTCATTTCTGAAATAGTATATTAGATTTCCTCCAAATTTTTAGCAGATTAAAATGTAAACAAACATCTAATTAAGAACAAACTTTTAAGCGCTATTTGCGGAAGCTTCCAAACTTGGTTCCCATGGCAACGAATTTGGCTCCCCTTTTTTATTATCTTCTCTTCACGTACATCATAGTTTCAAATTTAGGGCGGTAGCAATATAACGATTTATGCTTCTCTAAACTTATTTATAATATAAAGTTTCCACATAATATTATATTCCATATACAAAGACATTTCAATTAACTCGAGTGCGTAAACTGAATGCGGGAGCGTTATACACCATATCTATATAACAACCTAATCTAATAAGTTTCGTATACGCTGTTACTAGACGAAGTCAAAGTAGCTCAAACAAAATGTCCCTTTTGGTTCGTTTATTAAATCAGAATGTGAAGGTGAAATCCAATTATTTAATCACAGTCTGAATGAAGTTTATTTTATGATCAAATTGTCTCTTTCCGTAAAAATGGTACAGAATTGGAGAAATCTTATTTGTGAAAGGCAGCTTTAATGAACGAAGAGAATTGTCGCAGTTTGATTTTTAATTCCTAATCTAAATAGACGTTGATTGAGCAAGTTTCGCTTCCCGCTCGTATTCCGTCTACGATTCCAATTTGAACGCCCGGATTTGCTTAACGATTTCAAAGGAAGTTGTAGCCAAGGTGCGAACATCATCAGAGAGGTATTTTATGGCAAATGTTTACGCAAAGGAATCATTATATCCGCCACTATCACGAAGGTCTGATTTCAGGCCACGTGCGTGTCTCTAATTATAAGACTACTAGGTGAGGTACCCGGCGTTGCCCGGGTCAACTGAATGCCCCCCAGAAAACCCTCACCCCCCTTAATGCAACTTTGGGGGATAACCCCCACCCCCACACTTCCCCCATTACTGCCCGGAATAAATTTCACACAGACAAACAGACAGGCTAAACTACAGAAAAGAACGCAGCCGTGAAAATTTTGAGCTTCACATTGTGTCAAGATTTCTGAATCTGATCAGATATCTGGTCAATAAAACTATAGAAAAGAACAGTCATGAAAATCTTGAGCTTCACATTGTCGCCCGTAATACAAACAGATAGGCTGACCGACTCTGTGTTGACATTCTTCATCCCATAAGAGGTTCCCGTGCCAAATTTGGTAGCTCTAGGTCAAACGGTTTCCGCTTGCATAAAGGACAGACAGAAAGGCGAAAATACAGGGTGTACATAAAGTCAGGATCTATTTTTGTGAAGCACTTGGAAATTATATGGAATTCAATCATAAAATGATAAAGTGGTAACATTTATTAAATAATTAAGAGTAGGATTCGACGTGACGCCCATCAGTATCCCTGCACAGCTCAAATCGTTCCGCAGCATTTCTAAACACATTTTGGAGCATTTGCGGGGTTACGTTATCTGCAGCAGTTCGTATACGTGTACGTAAGTTTTCAAGACTCGTAATCTTCGTCTGATAGACGTGCGATTTGATAAAGCCCCATGCAAAGAAATCTAAAGGGGTTAAATCTGGTGATCTCGCTGGCCAAGGTCTGTTGCTTCCGCGTCCGATCCAGCGATTTGGAAAACGTCCATTTAGATAATCCTGAACAATTTTGGCATAGTAACAAGGAGCACCATCATGTTGATAGACGACGGATAGGATTGTTAGTACCGTCGTCTATCAACATGATGGTGATCCTTGTACTATGCCAAAATTGTTCAGGATTATCTAAATGGACGTTTTCCAAATCGCTGGATCGGACGCGGAAGCAACAGACCTTGGCCAGCGAGATCACCAGATTAACCCCTTTAGATTTCTTTGCATGGGGCTTTATCAAATCGCACGTCTATCAGACGAAGATTACGAGTCTTGAAAACTTACATACCCCTATACGAACTGCTGCAGATAACATAACCCCGCAAATGCTCCAGAATGTGTTTAGAAATGCTGCGGAACGATTTGAGCTGTGCAGGGATACTGATGGGCGTCACGTCGAATCCTACTCTTAATTATTTAATAAATGTTACCACTTTATCATTTTATGATTGAATTCCATATAATTTCCAAGTGCTTCACAAAAATAGATCCTGACTTTATGTACACCCTGTATATAATAGATTTAATAGTTTTTCCACAGCCAAATCCCTTCTGCATACGTACTTGTTTAATGAATTTTTCCTGTCTGAAGTAATAAAGAAAGTTTCTACTATAATATAAAATGGCTATCTCAATGAATACTACAGTGACGTAAATTACTCACACGTAAATGAAGCAGAAAACTAGGGTACCGAAACTATCGCCTATCGGGCGGGCTATAGGATACACAACTAAAAATGTACTCAAAATTGATAAGTTGGGTTCAAAGCAGGGTTCAAAACCACCCTCCAATATATATATATATATATATATATATATATACACAGTGTATATATGGTTTTGAACACATGCTCATGGGTGACCTGTGTTCGACTCCTGTGCAGCAACCAGCCTCATGTGGGGGATTTTTATGGAACCCATTTATCTACCAACCAAAGAAAGGATGAACAACTGGGAACTATGCCGCCTGTCCGTGAAGGGAATCGAACCCGGGCCGATAGATTGTGTAGGCAGCGATGCTAACCACTACACCATCGAGGCGCAGCTTTGCTTCCTCTCGAATTGTTCATTCTGACGAGACCATGCTTGTTGCCGCACCTTAGACCTACGGCTTAACGTGGGATCCGAACCACGGCCCCCACCACGGGCGGTCAGAAATTATGAATTCCTCGCCCAGACTCTATCTCACAAACGAACTGCCGACCCAGCGTCTTAATCACTAGGCCACTCACGGTTCCCATTTATCTACCAACCAATTGTTTGTATGGAAGGATGAACGGCTGGGTGAGCTGAGCGCCGCCCGCCATCATCGCCGAGAATCGAACCCGAGGCCGGCATTCGTAGTATATATATTCCCCCCCCCCCCCCATTTGAAGTAATAAAGAAAAAGGAGGCTATTTTTATAATAGAATACCTCGTTAAAATTTTGAACTGTGAAAGTTGTACGTTTTAGGTAGAAACCTAAAAACAGTCGACTTACAGCAAGCTTTTCTTTCGTGGTTTCTCCTCCCCTCTTTTTCTTCTTTTTTATCTATTTGGCTGGAGTGACATTCTATCTACTCTCTAAAAAAGGTTAACCTAACCTGACATAACCTAAACTAATGTAATCTAACATTATCTATTAAATGTCACGTTTGCCCGAAATTCGGCTTAGGAACGAGCGAATGAATTCTTCTTTCTCTTTGATTTCACGTGACGACAGACCCGCGACACGACGCTCCTCATCGATAAATCACACCTTCCTTTAAAGACATCTTCGAACGGAGAGAATAAACTGTCAAAAACGTATTCGAGAAACTCTTTCGAGTATAGTCCAGCATTTCATCACGCGAATAATGGAAAGGAAAAAGGCGATTGATAGAGCGGGAAACTAAGGGCTAGTCAGACTCGAACCCGCCCGCCCCGCCGTCGTTTGGTTTTAGAGTCAGCGCTCTATTTCCATTATTTGAGTGCGGTTATTGCATTTTAAATACATTTACGCGCGAATAATGTTCCCTATTCCTCGATCTTTGCCCAAACATTAGAAAGTCATTATAGGGAAAGTATAAAGGCTAGAATACCTAAGAATAAACCATGTTCCGTATTTATAAACGAAGTAATTCTATAAAATTAGAGCATCCCACGTTTCTATAACGGAGAATTCCCACGCTGAGTGGCTTCGATGAGATAGAGGTAAATAATAAAAAAAGACGAGAAAAGACAATTAATTAAAGGTTCTTTCACTGCCGCCACTAACGTTCCGGCTTTCACCGAACAATTGAAAGTGTTAACGGATAAATAAATTGAAATAAAAGAAGGTATTTCGAATCAGAAATGCATCGTAGATCTCTCTCTCTATCTTCATCTAGAGCTCATTCACGTTCATTGTCCATTCCGTCATTTCCCATTAAACAATAATGACGAATCATTAAATCAATGTATATTAATTCTTCTTCGATAGGTGACGCACGCTGGGTACAAATCAAGATACAGCTACGTTACATTTATAGAATTCACCTTCATCTGGTTCCTAAGGCATGCCGTATAATAGGCCAGTGATCCGCAACCTGGGGTCCGCGGAAGACGAGAGGTATATTCTAATTCACACAAAATTAGAATATACAAATTATTTCGCAAGAGTCCTCAAAAATAATCCATATTCTTCTATGGATTCACGAGTGAGAAAAAGGTTGCGGACCATTGGTATAGGCCACTCTTCAACTTAGCCTACGTAACTGAAATAGGATTTTAAGAACCCTTCTGTAATTATGAAAGACATTTAGGAAGCTTGTAGGCTTAACCAAAAATTAAAATTAAAAACAATATGTCCATAATGAAATTAATTAAACACTATTATTTATCAGTGTTTATATCACATGATATAGGCTTCGATTTAAAATGCAAGCTATTTTTTATATAGGCTTATAGGCCTAACCTTAACTCATTTATATCTCAATAAATTATTTAATTACACATAAAAAGAAAATCCGCGGATCTTTTCGGTTTGAAGCACTGTGAAAAATCCAAAAGAAAATAATATTTTGTAGGTAGAAAATGTATATATTTGTTAAAAAAGTACATTCTTCATTGGAGAAATGTATTATTTGAACGTAATATTTGCTATAAATTTTATTTCTATTTGTAGATTAAAATGAGTGATAAAAGGAATTTACACTGGTTTTACACTACTGTGCAGTTCGAAGAAGGGGCAGTAAAGTTTTTTCAATCCTACAAAATTGTTCCAGAAAAAATTTATGCTGCAAAAAACACAATGATAATAAAATACCTACCAGACCGAAGTCCTCTATGGCGACGTCAAAAAAGCGGTGTAACGAATCAGCTTCAGTCCGCAAAGGAACATGGGTGGAAGGACCATCCCTCCCATTCACAACTATTATTGTGTATATTTATTGATGGTCCAAATACTATACAAGCGTAAAATTCTGCCACGATGAACTTGGTATCAATCACTCTACTGTGGTTGATTATAATAACTATTTGAGAGAGGGGGCTACGTCGTGGCCAGTGTCGTAACACCGCTTCCCGGAGATCAGCGAAGTAAAGCGACATTGGGTCTGGGTAGTAGTTGGATAGGAGACCGTCCTCCGCACCCAGATTATGTAGCGACCCGTGGTTCGGATCCCGCGTAAAACTGTAGGTCCCCTCCATCATATGATCTTAGATGTTGCGAAGAGGTTAAACAACCCCAATAAAATTAAAAATTTGAGTTAAGTTACCTAGAAAATAACCTAACCGAACTTAACTTTCTTACGAGTACCAGGTTTGTGCCGAGACAATTCGAGAGCACTTGGAATGTGTTAAAAAGATGCAATAAGCGGCAAAGTGGGACCAAACATGAAATGATTGCCTCGTGTCTTTGCAAATTCGTTTGGGCATCGAAAGAACACGAATAAAGGCCTATTTGAAATAATTTACGAGACATTTCACAATTTTCAATCTATTCTAGTTAAACTATTATACATTTCTCCAATGAAGAATGTACCTTTCTTAACAAATATGTACATTTTCTACCTACAAACATTAGTATTTTCTTTTGTTTATTTCACAGTGCTTCAAAAAGAAAAGACCCAAACCCGCAGACATTTCCGGAAAAATGAACAACGGAACAATGACTGGTACTCCGGGTCAGTAACACGAAAAGAGCTCAAATTGGATTTTGAATGGTCACTTCTATGACGTCATGAAGTGCAGAGTATAAAGAGCTTTCCTGTTATTCTGTAGCCTACTTTTATATAGATTCTTAGTGTAGCCTCCAATATGTCTACTTTGTGAATAATTTTCAACGTAAATATTCAGTAATTCTTTAACTAGCATTTACGTTCAGCCTGAATGTCCTTTTCAGAATTTAATTGAAGAAATCGCATAACCAGAATGTACGCTTGAAATTGCTTTATTTTGTTAGTTTTTTACAAAGAAAAAACCTAATCCTTTTCTCTTGCATATTTGAAAGCAAACTTGATTAAACAGTCGAAGCTTTTCTTCAAGCATTCATTTTACCATTGTCTGTTTATTGTTCTTCATTTGGCCTCAAATAATTTCAATACTTTTTTGTTTTCATTTGCGTATAGAGTTGAGCTTTAATCCTACCGATTAAAAATTATAATAAAGTTCAGCTATGCGTAATCTAAGACTCTTCTACAGTGGCGTACTAAGGGGGGGTGCGATGGGGGGGGGGGCGGTCCGCCCCGGGTGACAACCAGGAGGGGGGTGCCATCGGGAGAATTGAAATACCAGTACAAGTTTTCAAACCAAATGAAAAATTCGCCAAAGTAAGGAAAAAAAATAAAAATGTTCAAACTATTACAACAGCTTAATGTTAATTTCCACTATAAAATAATTTTTTATTTTTATCGGCAATACAAAATTTGCAAACGAAAAATTAAATATTTGATAAAAATTATATCGAAAGGCGAACGTTTGTTGACGTTTTAGTCATCAGTTTATTGAGCTGTTGTAATAGTTTGAACATTTTTAATTTTTTTTCCTTACTTTGGCGAATTTTTCATTTGGTTTGAAAACTTGTACTGGTATTTCAATTCTCCCGATGGCACCCCCCTCCTGGTTGTCACCCGGGCGGACCGCCCCCCCCCCCCCATCGCACCCCCCCTTAAAGTGCTGGTGGTGAAGATATGACTGCATGATTTTTTTTAATGCAACTACATGGTGATGTTAAGACAGAGGGTGATGATGTGACTGCATGGAGATGTGTTAATGCTTACATGCTTAATATAGTAAACACCGTTTCAGATTTACATCAACAACTACAGTACTATTCTGCATTGAATTAGTACTAATGCTTATTGGCTTAGTCAAGTTCAACAATTTTACAATGTCCAGTGTAGTGTCATTGTATATTTAATATGTTGTTAATGCTTACTGCTTATTAAATAATGATATCAATTATAATTAATTAATTAAGTTTCTCTGCTTGTCTGGGTTGATAATCTGATAACTCAATGGGTATCTGGTTGGAAAAAGTTTGAGAACCACTTGTTTGAAGCTTTTCTGTTGTAATAATTTTTTTTTACTTTATTTACTGGATATACTGTTAAATAATAATAATAATAATAATCACAGACAATTTGTTCAGTTAATGTATTTCAAGTCAATAGTTCATGCTTGTTATGCATGTTCATGCTTTATACCTTTTGATTTTAAAATTTTGCAGAAAACATCCACTATGAAGCGAAATCGACCCAATGGATTCCAACAAAGAAAAATGAAGAAGGCAAGAGAAGAGGTGGCTCAGGCAATGTCCGGATCAATTTTGAAGTATGTGATGCCTTCAACATCAAGTGCAATAGGAGAAAGTCCTGAAGATATTCAGCCTGGTGAATCTGAAGGGCAAATACAAGAAGCATCTTCACAAGAGGATTCAAATGAGAGAAAGCAAGGATTGGAGGATGGCAATTTATCTTCTAAAAGCAGTGAAACTGATGAAGAGGAAGGAGACGCCAGTAGAAGTCCACACCAACAGGAGGAAGACTCTGATGAAGAAGAGACGGATAGATTTTCAATTTATTCTGATGTCGCTGCTTGGCCAATCCCGGTTCCAAATGACTTGAGAGTTGATCTTATTAAGAGGGGAAGTGAACCCTTCTAAAATAGGGATGGACCTTTCAGTGCAGTTCAAAGACAAGGAGAGAAATCCAAAGGGAAGAGTCGACAGCTGACCACCGCATGGTTCTATAAGGTTTTGCCAAATGGCGATAAAGTTTTGAGAACATGGATGGTTTACTCTCCATCAAAAGAAAGTTTTTGTTTTTGCTGCAGACTGTTTGCTCTTGATGACAAAGGAATTGGAACATCCAGCTTTGTCACTGGGTTTCAAGCATGGTGGAAGCTAAACCCAAAGGTGTCTGACCATGAGGCTTCTGAGCAGCATCTCTCATGCCTGGAGAAATGGAAGACCTTGGGAGCAGGGTTGAAGCTTCAAAACACCATTGATCAAGTTCATCAAGCAACAATGGACAAGGAGAGAAAGAAATGGAGGGATATTTTACATAGCCTCTTGGACGTAACCTTGTTTCTGGCTCACCAGAATCTTCCTTTTCGTGGTCACAAAGAGGACATGTCATCAGCAAACAAAGGACTTCATGGAATTAATAGAGTTGCTGTCAAATTATGATCCAGTTTTGAAAGAACATTTTGTAAGGATTAGTAGTATAGCCGAAAAAGGGGAGAGTGCAGGAATGTTGCAGGTTATTATGTAATGTTGCAAAGGGGTGGGGTTGTTGCAAAGGGGGTTGTTGCAAAGGGGGTGGGGAAAAACTTGGGGGCGGCGTTATCCCCCAAGAGAAAGGAGGAGAGGTGTTCACCTGGCAGGAGCCAAGTGCACACTAAGACTTCAGCCGAGCTGGCGTTGTTTTATAGGCTCCTAATCAGCCAGAATCAGCCAGTTGGCTGAGCCAGAGACGCCTGAAGGAGAGAGAGAGAGAGAGACAGCTGAAGAAGAGAGATGCCTGTAGGAGGGAGAGACGCCTGAAGGAGAGAGGATAGGTACACATGCAGGAGGTACACATGCTGGAGGTACACACACACACACATGCAGGAGTACACATGCAGTAGGTACACATGCTGGAGGTACGCACACATGCAGGAGTACACATGCTGGATGTACACATGCTGGAGGCAAACATGCAGGAGAGAGAGACACCTGAAGGAGGAAGATACATGCAGGAGAGAGAGAGAGAGAGACACCTGAAGGAGGGAGAGAGACACCTGAAGGACAGAGTGGAGTTCTCCCCCAATTTATTTTCGTTTCCCTAACCTAAGAGGCCACTATGGGGTTTACCAAAGGGCCAGAAATAGAAGGAGCCGAGCTCCTTACTCGGCCGGAGCCGAGGGGGGAATGGTTCTTCACCAGCTTCGCGATCTTTTATAATCCTCTATTCTGGCTGAGTTGCCAGATAGCGCAAGGTATTCCAGATAGCGCCATGTGTCCCATTAATCGTGTAACACATATATAACGGCTGTTATTCCAATGTACTTGTATATATAATAAACTAATGAACCATATAAAATACCACAATATATATTTATATGGTTATTCAAGATTCAACCGTATAAAATAACACAAGCGCCTCTTTCATTACGCTTTAATAGAATTAACAAAGTTACTCTATTTCGTTAGACAGAAAACGAATTTTTATAAGGGATACCCAACTAATTATCCACCAATCAATAAATAATAGCAAACGTGAATAAAGAGTTCCAATTCAATGGGTAACTATATCGACATAAGCTTATTATTATTGTAACGTTTGCTCCCAATATAAATTTTCCTAAATAACAGTAAAACCAATTAATTGAAACTTCATTTAAATAATTTACGATACAATTCCACCAAACGAGATGAAAACTTATGAAACATATAGCCTCACTCCTGCAACGAAAAAATGACGAAAAATAAAGAAATTATTAATTTGGAATTGCCCAAGCCACTATAGCGGGGTCGGACGGATCCGATAGTGTATAACGTTGCAGTACTCGCTTGAAGAAAGGAGAGGTTGCAAACTCTACTTGAATAAATGTAATTACCTAAACTGCACGCGAAGGAGTTTAAATAGATCCAGCAAATAAAGCCTTTGAGCAATGATTTCATGTTTCAGAAAGATTTACGCGTTAATAGAATTAGTAAAGTTACCCAATAAATAAATCGTTAGACAGAAATGATTTTTATAAGGGATACCCAACTAATTATCCACCAATCAATAAATAATAGCAAACGTGAATAAAGAGTTCCAATTCAATGGGTAACTATATCGACATAAGCTTATTATTATTGTAACGTTTGCTCCCAATATAAATTTTCCTAAATAACAGTAAAACCAATTAATTGAAACTTCATTTAAATAATTTACGATACAATTCCACCAAACGAGATGAAAACTTATGAAACATATAGCCTCATTCCTGCGATGAAAAAATGACGAAAAATAAAGAAATTATTCATTTGGAATTGCCCAAGCCACTATAGCGGGGTCGGACGGATCCGATAGTGTATAACGTTGCAGTACTCGCTTGAAGAAAGGAGAGGCTGCAAACTCTACTTGAATAAATGTAATTACCTAAACTGCACGCGAAGGAGTTTAAATAGATCCAGCAAATAAAGCCTTTGAGCAATGATTTCATGTTTCAGAAAGATTTACGCGTTAATAGAATTAGTAAAGTTACCCAATAAATAAATCGTTAGACAGAAATGATTTTTATAAGGGATACCCAACTAATTATCCACCAATCAATAAATAATAGCAAACGTGAATAAAGAGTTCCAATTCAATGGGTAACTATATCGACATAAGCTTATTATTATTGTAACGTTTGCTCCCAATATAAATTTTCCTAAATAACAGTAAAACCAATTAATTGAAACTTCATTTAAATAATTTACGATACATTTCCACCAAACGAGATGAAAACTTATGAAACATATAGCCTCATTCCTGCGACGAAAAAAATGATGAAAAATAAAGAAATTATTCATTTGGAATTGCCCAAGCCACTATAGCGGGGTCGGATGGAGAATATCTGTTCTTTTAATCATCTTATTTCTGCTTATTAAATAACTTTTTAGACACTTGATTTTTATTATAAATATTTAAGTCACGAATAACAGTGGGAAAAACGTCCGGAAAAGAAAATTATGAAACATCTCCTTCCAGACCACTCTTGATATATACATATATATATATATATATATATATATATATAATAAACATCTCATGCACACACACACACCACACACACACGATGAAAGGCAGAAGCTAAATCAGTTCGAATCGTGTCCCTAGAGACCTTTTTCGTTCGAATCGTGCCCCTAGAGACCTTTTTCGTTCGAATCGTGTCCCTAGAGAGCTTTTTCGTTCGAAACGTGTCCCTAGAGACCTTTTTCGTTCGAAGCGTGTCCCTAGAGACCTTTTTCGTTCGAATCGTGTCCCTAGAGACCTTTTTCGTTCGATTCGTGTCCCTAGAGACCTTTTTCGTTCGATTCGTGTCCCTAGAGACCTTTTTCGTTCGAATCGTGTCCCTAGAGACTTTTTTTTCGGGTCGAGGGATTATCCTTCTACAAGCTATTCGAGCAGAAATCACCACTGACTTCAGATATTAATATTGTCATTGTTATTACTTCTACAATGAAAATATTTACGCGTAATTTGTATGGTGTCATATAGAAATATAATATATATATATATATATATATATATAAATTGAATTTACCGTGGTACACCATGTTTGGCAAACGCTTTAGTGGTGCAAAATTATCTAAAACCATAATACAAATTATTTCAATAGAATATTATGGTCTATTACATTATTACACCTTGCCCAGATCCATTACCAATAACCTCAATTTAGTAATAATAACAATTATCTCTCATACACTATATATATATATATATATAGAAAGAGAGCGAGAGTTTTGTTCAAATAAAGGATTCCATTTATAATGAAAAGGTACGACTTGGGATGTCATTCGATTACTGAGAGTTATTAGCAATGAAGTTCAGTAGAGATTACCCCATAGGACACGTAGGGTGCCCATTTATCTGCCAACCACTTTCTTTTATTATGTGGAATGACCACCTTAGACCTACAGTTTGAACCATCAACAGCCCAGCGTCTTAACCACTAGGACACGTAGGGCCCATTTATCTGCCAACCACTTTCTTTTATTATGTGTAATGACCACCTTAGACCTACAGTTTGAACCATCAACAGCCCAGCGTCTTAACCACTAGGACACGTAGGGCCCATTTATCTGCCAACCACTTTCTTTTATTATGTGTAATGACCACCTTAGACCTACAGTTTGAACCATCAACAGCCCCGCGTCTTAACCACTAGGACACGTAGGGTGCCCATTTATCTGCCAACCACTTTATTTTATTATGTGTAATGACCACCTTAGACCTACAGTTTAACGTTGAAACCGAATGTTATTTTTAAAATATAATTATGATATATCTTTATACCCTCTCGATTACATTAGTGACTAATGATGCGGGAAATTGAGTAAATGGAAATATTATTTTCTCGAAAACTATGGGTGATAGAAAACTTCTGAAACCATATTTGGAATCAATATCAAAAGTTCTATACGAATCACCAAATAATTTTCAAAGGAGAATAAGAGCATTAATTCTATTAGTGAAAATATAAAGATGCAATTACTCGTCCGTACCCGTTATAGCGGAATGGTACACGTCATAGCTCCACCCAGCTACATCGGCAGCCAATCACGACGACATCTGGTCTTTTGGGCGGAGCTTGGCGAATGTGCATATAAAAGGGGATATTTTCAGTTGGGAGTAACAGTAGCTATTTTCGCATCAGTGAATAATCATTCCTCAACCATGGACCTGTACGTCTCCCCAGATTGTATGAAGAAAGTGATACTGCAGCATTAACCAATTAGTCTTTTCAATGCGGCTGATTGTGGCGAATATTTTCGACGCAAACCGTAGAAGATATTTGCAGTGACGCTCCTTACAATCCGACGCAAGGGACTACCATAGAAATGTAAGTGTCCATAATTCGATTTTATATATATACGGAGAGTTGTAGTATTTCGTCAAATAGATACTAGTCAAAAATGTCAATCAATGTTATTTCCCCATCATGCTAAAATCGAAATTGGTAATCGAACAAAGATATCTTCACATAATGGGGATCTGTCTGTATACTCTGTATATGTTTTCATTATTCCTTTAAGGTCCGATGAGGATTTGACACGTGTTATACAATCTTTTGAAGAATATGGATGATATACTGATCAGTCAGCAGTGTCACACATCCTCCACCATGGACCTGTACGTCTCCCCAGACTTGTATGAAGAACGTGATACTGCAGCATTAACCACAATTAGTCTTTTCAATGCGGCTGATTGTGGCGAATATTTTCGACGCAAACCGTAGAAGATATTTGCAGTGACGCTCCTTACAACCCGACGCAAGGGACTACCATAGAAATGTAAGTGTCCATAATTATAATTTTTATATATATGGAGAGTTGTAGTATCTCGTCAAATAGATACTCGCCAAAAATGTCAATCAATGTTATTTCCCCATTATGCTAAAATCGAAATTTTTATGGCGTTCACTCCTCGAACCAAAGATATCTTCACATAATGGGGATCTGTCTGTCTGTATACTCTGTATATGTTTTCATTATTCCTTTAAGGTCCGATGAGGATTTGACACGAGTTATACAATCTTTTGAAGGAATAGGATGATATACTATCAGTCAACAATGTCAAATAATGTAAGTGTTTTTCGATCTTTTTGGGATAAGAAGACACAATATATTTTCATAAATTTATTAAATGAAAGAAATCAGTACAATAAACGAATATACCGTTACAAATATACGAACAAAAACATTATAATATACAACGAGTACGTACAATTGGAAAACGGTTTTTTATCTGTCTGCATACCATTTCATCGTTTCGGTGAGTGTGACACGGGTCAAATAAATTTAAAAAATTTATAAATTCTTTATCATTTGACATATGCATGAGAAATGAGACACAGTACATTCCGCAAACATTAGTAAAATATCCCTGCATACGAAATGGGTTCCATACAACTTCGGGAATATGTAACTGAGCGAGAAATTTTACAATAATAGGGTCACTCCAGGGTTGAGTACCGAGTGAATCAAAATAGTACAGGCGCTGTCTATTTTTAAAATAGACAGCGATCCAGTGAATCCCTTCATTACCGATGATGTCTGTGTTCACAATAAGACTACCGCATTCTCGCGTACTTGGCAAACTCAATGTTTCATTCTTCGCAAACACGCCGATAAATTTGGAACGTGTGACTCGCTCCATTACTTTCTGAAGTGTATTAGCATCCATTTTAAAAGTCAGTGATAACGCTTCTAAATCTATCTACTTCTATTAGGGCTTGCGATTCGAGATATACTAGTACACTAATAGGAGCGTCTATAGGCTTGGCGAATTCCAGCCGCACTGAGATGTTACCGCTCTGCTGTGGTGTTAAATGGGTATTTACGCTAGCAGATAAGTCAGGTGTAATGTCAAACGGATAAAGGTTAAATTGATCAATGAATTCTTCCTGCGTTACCCCATTACCAAGCTCATCACAATCACCTGCAATATGGGTCAGATTACTATAGGCTCTGGCACAAAGAGGTAACACAGCGTCTGATGAATAGTCCGTACCCATTGTTCCACCCAAAGCAGTGCCATTAACGTATAGAGTTATATTTTTAAGTCCGAAATTCTCGAATTTAAAGGCACTCTTTTTATATTTTCCATTCACCGAAGCGTGGTCCTGCATGCCGATTAATATCCTTTTAGGAAGATTTCCCAGGGCAATGTTTTCTATCTGCTTCGATGCCAACCCTGCAGGAACCGTATATAGTTTGATCTGCACTCTGTTAATAGGATATTTCACTGTAGCGTTTAGTAAATTTTTCTCAATTTCTAGTTGTTTTGGTGAACTTAATTTCACTCGCCGTACGCGGAGGTATGTGTCCATAATGTGAACCACAACGGACTTTGCACCCTCTTCTTGATTCGCATCCAGATTTAAGCAGATCTCAGGACTCGTGCGGGTGAGCTTTATTTTCATATCCACCCCGTTCACAAGCAACTTCTCCTGGAAAGTGAAATCTGTGTGCAACCGTCCAAAACACTCGTATATTTTCTTTTTAGAATTTTTAAATTTGTCCTTTATACTATTTTCATCTTTAGTTTGATAATATCCCTCCGCACTTAAAAAGGTAGCCTTCGCTTCTTTGGAAAAGTTGAGGACATTTTCCAAATAGGCTCGTAGATGATAGTACCCCGTGCCTGCCGATATGTTGGTCTGATTTAAATATACGTCACACTGGTTGAATATGGCGTGCAGAAAGTTTGTTTCAGGGTATACAGCATATTTGTCATCGCAGGCCGTTCCATCAGAATGGGCTATACGTAGCTTAGCGTACATGTGCACACAGCTTGGATCAAAAAAGTAAGGACCTGAGCTGGGTATCACGAATTCTATAGGTGCACTCGGTGAACTAATTGTGTTTAAAGGGTTAATTGTAATAAAGTCACTGTGCTCAATAGAAACTTGGGTTGGCGGGAGCTCAAAAAAGGACAGCTCCGATTTACAGCATTGTGAACTACATGGGTGGATGAAGCGTGCCATGGCGAAATAGTGACTCCTCTCTCGACAAGTGGTAAACAAACTATGATTCATGAGATCAATATCCTTAGCTTATATCAGTCAAAAAAGTGGTCAACCATAGGTTTCATTCGCTTACAGCATTTCTTTTTTGATAGCCTTTTACGTTTAATACCACGTGACCCCTTTCTTCTTCCGGGGAGCCCTCTTCTTCTTCCCGCCACCACGCATTTTTCTCTTTGCATCTTTGATGATTTCGTTCCGTGTACGCTTTAAATGTTTTTTTAGAGCTTCTTTAGGTTTAGCCCCGGCCAATATGTCTTCTGCAGTGTTAAGGCCTGATTGTAGCGCTTTCCTTCCAAGGTATCTGGCACCCCTCTTCAGCAAAGGAACAGCCGTACGTAGTATGGATGAAAAAATGGATCCAAGTCCACTACCGCGCTGGTATCGCATCCCTCGATAGACGGTGAAAGGCTTTCTATCCATTATAACTCAGTGCGTCGAAAGTGTAGCTTCACTGTTAAGCTCCCGTTACCGAATGGGAAGTTTTCGCCCTCAATCGTTCTTATATATATTGTGATATTGGTTATTAAATTAGTTTGCGACATTCACATAATGGGGCCTGTCATATGTAATACTCAAACTCCTTCCTCTATGGTTGGGGATGTGAGCAATGCGCAGCAGGCGTGCCTGGGTATCCCCAACAAACTGGTGCTCCACTATATTACTGTAAATATAGCACATGTCTGGGGACCTTTCAGCCAATTTCTCCATCTTCAATTGATACATTAATCTGGACAAGTTATACTGTGTCTCGTGAAATGTGTCTCTTTGGAAGGCTGCGCTATATCGGCCGTTGGTTAGAATTTTGAACTTTCTATGTTCTTTAAGACATCTGTTAGTCTTTGATTTTAGGATTAGTGTATGTGCAGGGTTGTTTACGATTTCATATACTAAATCATTCGTAAGGTTTGAGTTTCTTAAACTCACGTTTAAGCCTCTCACAACATCCTCGGCCGAACCATATTGACCCGGCCCTAGTCTTACTTCTGTACTGTAATACCGTGCAATCTTAGTCCAAGCGATGCGCATAGTTTCATCCATAGCTACCCCAGCTTTTTCACACTCGTCAATGTCTCTAAGAATCGTAAAAACGGTTTCTTTATGTTCAATATTTAAAAAGACGGTGTCCAGCTGAATTTCGCATATCCCCACCTCATACGAATCACGACCCAATTCAATGTGCCCATGGAGTTCTGTTACAAAGTTGGCTAGCGTGTTGTTAGGGTGTACAGACAGGGACGAGGAGGACGGGAGTGTGACGTAGAAATGGTTAGGAGCCATGTTGCATACTATTTAAGCTTCATTATTGCATCAGCTTTTATATAGGTGTTGAAGCTTTCTGGGTACCCTAGCCATTTCACCAGGTACATTTTTCTCCTTCCTGAACCTTTGCTTCCTAAAATTTTCTCAATTTTAAACACATTTTTTTCTAAATTAAACGCAACTTTCTGCAATTCCTCGCGGTAAAAGCCTCCTGAGATTTCTTCCCCATTCAAATCTTCAATGTAATACATCATTATCACACCTTTAGGTCTCACAGCCCTAACTTTAAAAATCTCGCGTGTCCATCCTTGCTCAAAACCCTTTGCGAATTTATTCCCCGAACGCGACAGCCTTACATAATCATTGATTTTGAAGCGCACAGAGTGTGTGGTGGTGGTGGTGGTGGTGGTGATCCATCTCTTCTCGGGAGCGTACCTCTTTCTAAAACTTCGTTAGGTGTTGCCCCAATCGTGCGATGGTGTGAGCGGTTGTAGGATGATGCCAATGATTCCAGAATGTCTAGAAATCTGTATGTGTTTTTATGTGTAAAATAACGGTGCATGCGTTCCTTTATGGTGCGCTGAACTCTTTCAGCTAAAGAAGCCTTATGTATAGAATTGGTTGTGTAATAGCTGATATTAAACTCTGTCAACATATTCTGAAAAGCACGGCCTATAAACTCCTTCCCCATATCCGTACAAAAATAGCCAGGAACCCTGTTTTCTTTTAACATTAGCGTTTTGGTGGCTTTAGCAACTGTTTCAGGTGATTTATTTTTCAGAGGAACTAGCCACAGATATCTAGAGAACACGTCTATTATGAATAGAATGTAGCGGTAACCATCGTTATACACAGAATATCTTTGCATGTCTGTTAAATCTGCTTGCCAAATAGAATCAATCGAGGAAGCCGTTGTCTTGGCTGTTTTAAACCTTTTTCTCACAGGCTTATGAAGCGTATAAGCGTCCTGCTCCCTCAAAAATCTTTCAACATCTTTTTTTCCTACTCCGTAAACACTTCTGTACAGTCTATCTACGCCGCCGTAAGAGGATGGGGTAGAAATGTCATAATAGCGTTTAGTTAATACGTTAGCCATTTGCGTATTTTAGAGGCACGTGGGTAGGGTTGGTTTAACCTCTTCTTGCTCCTCTTCAAAGGTGTTACCGCCGGGGGTGACGGCGCCTTCAATTGTGTCACAGGCGTTGCATGTTCCAAGTCTTTTAACCTGTTCAGATTTCCTATCAACGTTTTAGGGACATTTATTTGTTGTAGTCTTGCTTTAATATGCTTCCATCCTGATGGTGATGGCCTATCCCACTTTCTCACCAGATCATGGACAATGTCTACGATATTCGATCCCTGTACCTTTGATCCTTCCACAATGATCTCCCCTGTATCGGTCCATTGTATGGCGGGATCCTCATTCAATAGATTATAAAGACTTAAGCCTTTACTCCTCAATGTAAGTGGGAGGGTATTTTTTAATACATGTTCGATATGTTGTGTGGCTAATCTTTTTGGTTGGTCAGCTGTGTCGTCGGGTACAGATCCTATGTCGCCATCGTCCCCCGTGCTGTGCCTAATAACCACAGGAATCTCTGTAGGGCTCTTATAATTTTCGTACTCGTGAAGAAATTTCTGCAGAGCTTCTTGGTATAAGATTCTTTTCTCATCAGGTGTTTTTTCACTGTTTAATAGGGCTAACAATTCGCTTTCCATTCTTTTAAGTCTGCTTTTACGGGGATCTAGATCCGTGTCTCTTTGCAGTGAGGCGTACACCTCGTGGGGAATCACTACCACTTTCTTCATTATATTAATCTAGTCAGTAAAGGGCCCAAAACTGAAAATAAGATGGGGAGAAATGACCCTCCTGTTTGCACAATAACTCGTTTTTTCTTCGCTACAGTTTGACTTTTACGAGCGAGTGTACGTATTATGTTCTTGTAGCGGCGTAGGCGAGCCTTCTGATGGGTTTTCATTGATACATTGCAATTTATAACGTTAAGACAGATTTCACAGATGCATTTTAAAAAGTCGGCGTCGATATTTTTAATAAACATCTGCTGCATTGCCCGGGGCAGTCGATGATAGATTTTTATTAATTCATGGTATTTCTTTAGTCTCTTTGTCATTCTGGAATATACACCGTTTCAGGCTCGTTTGGAAATATATTCGTTCGCAGAAGCACTCTAAACGTGTTTCGCGGATGAAGGTCGCAAAGCAAATATCCGTAACGCGTGCTTGTAGCTTCTTTATAAACTTCCAAAAACTCCTTACGCTGATTCGGGAACATTTGATTGGCTAATACCCCAATTTGTGATACATCTCTACGTTGCGCGAATAAGACTAGATATTGCGTATTTAACGACACATCGCGCATGTATCTATTTTTGAAAAATAGATTCTGATTGATGAAGAACACGCTTATGTTAAGATGGTGGGAGTATACTGTAAATGTCTCGGCAAACGTTTTATCCATCTCCAACATGAGATCGTCAATTACAATGATTGTATGTTCAGTTCCCTTTAACGAATTAACGTCATATACGCCTTTGTGGAACAAAATATCATCTTGGTACTCGTTGAACACTGATTGATACGTCGAATAGCACCATATAACTTTATGCACAAATTTCGAGAACATCTCCCCTTTTCTTTAATGATTTTAAGCATAAACACAGTTTTACCACATCCTGTAGGTCCAGATATAATACATGTGGATGGGCTCGTGAATCTGAATTTTTCTACAGAGTCCATTTCTAACACGTCACACTCCTAAGTGGTCATTTACAAAATATTACAAATTTTGAGTGCTGATCCTTATATTTCTTCTCCCACAGAACCGACGATGAGGTAGAGCACCCTATCATTACGGATGACGATGACAGTGTAGTTGTGATCTCCTCCCCTGAACCCTCACCAGCGATACAGGTGCACGTCCAAAGCGGAGGTATGAGAACCCACATCAGGTATAAAGCGCCGAAATACGTCTGTTGCAGCAGATCCCCAACCCTCAACCTCTTACGCAACAACCTCCCCAGCAGCAGCACCTAATATATCCCCTTATTCCGCCCCCCGTTCTGTTAAGTCTACAATAATAGATCCCCAACCCTCCTACGCAACAGGGCCCCCATCAGCAGCACCTAATATATCCACTAATTCCGCCCCCCGTTCTGTTGAGGATGTATAACGCTGGAATTGGTGCGATCCGCAGCCCCCACCCCAGCCTTGACTAGAAATCGGTATAGAGTCAGGGTCGACCATAGAGTATAGCAATGGAATTGAGCGCGGGATACGCAGGGTTGTAGAGCGTATTATAGAGTTTGCTCTTCAGAATCGTGACGAGCGTGAAGTCAGGACGAGTATGTCCTTTGGATTCGGGTCAGATGACGGTGATGTAGACGATTATTGGGTGATAGTGCCATTTAGACGTTTGGCGGCTGAAGATGTAGAATATATATTAGGGCGTATAATGCAAGCCGCCCAAAGTAGTATAGCCTTCAATATGGACAACTTCACGGTAAATATTGACCATGTATACCGTGTTGCGGGTCATAGTGCCATACCGTATACTCTTAACTTCAATTCTCCAACTATTTACCGAAGGCATATAAACGTCGATCGTGGTTGCGGCTTTATAGCAGTACTCTTAGCACGTATGTTTACTGTACAAAATACACGGACTCAAAAAATTTGGTTGCCTACAGTCGTGGAGCATGCCCGTAAACTAGCTGAAGACTGTGAACTTGAATTTGACTGTAATATGGGTCCTGAAGAGCTGAGAAGGGTAGAACAGGAAATGAATGTGCGCATAGTTGTGTTTGGGTTGGATGATCGTCGTAGGACTGTGTATGTTTTTAAAAGCTGTGTGAGAGATCGTACAAGGCCCCTACTTATTTTAGGATTGTCAGGGACAACGTATCTCCCCATCCGTAATATAGGGGGCTTTACGCGAGTTATGACAAAAGTCGAAAATATGGGAGACATCATGATTTGTGTAAGGGGTGCCTCGAGTTTGCGGATGATATAGTGAGACATTGTAAAGAATGTCACATGGTATGTGAGCAGTGTAAAAGCACCAAATGTGAAAGCCGTGTAGTTGAGAAGAGAGACTGTGATGTGTGTAGACGCACATTTTTCAATAATAGCTGCTTTGATCTCCATAAATCAATTGGTACGTGCAGGAAAATGAGAATCTGTGAATGTGGTATGTTTCACACAATGGATAATTGGGGAAAATTTAAGCACAAGTGCGACGTAATTCACTGTCCTACATGCCAGGAGGAATATAAGGCGGATGGAGTAAAGCATGTGTTATATGAAAGATGCTAAGCCTAAAAATAACCCTTGTATAACTGTGTACTACGATATAGAAACATATACGAACGCTGAAACCAAAGAGGTAATTCCACATTTACTTGTGAGCCAGACCATCTGTGATGAGTGTATGGTATCGAATGTGACGAGTGCCCCAAATGCGGTAAACGGACAAACGTTTTTAAAACGAATGTCAGCGATAGTCCTGTGAAACTATTTGTGTCCTATATTGTCAAGTTAGCCGACAAGTTCAAAAAAATGACTGTGTATATTCTCGCCCATAACGGGCAAAGTTTGACACGCAGTTCCTTTATAAGGAGTTGCTTGAACACGAATCCTCTGAGATATTTACAGGTGATCCATTGAAAAGAGGCAACAAATTAATACAGATGCAGATAAGAGGCAATGTACAATTTAAAGATACTTTATTATTCACACCTTGTAAATTAGCAAAGCTACCCAAGGTGATGGGAGTAGCAGCTGAAGTTTTCCAAAGGATACTTCCCATACACTTTCCTCACCAGCGAGACTTTAAACTACGTAGGCCCACCACCCCCCAAACATTATTTTGACTGTATGATGAACGTGAAGACTTTGATCGATACTACGACAGTTTTAATGAAGTAACCCTTATAATATAGCTGATGATGTGAGCGTTATTGCGTGAATGATGTGCGCGTGCTTAGAGTATGTTTCCAGGCCTTTAGAAGTATGTACATAGCCCGTTTCAAATGCGATCCACTGCAAGTCGCAACCACCATCGCATCATTATGTTTTACGGTGTTCAAGAATAACTTCATGCCTAAAGACACCTTAGCCATTATTCACCGAAACAACCCCCGCAGTTACGGACACAAGGCTATTTACTGGCTCATACACCTGCAGCAACAACAGGTGTATACATAAAGCACGCCCGCAACACGGGTGAAGTACCCATTAAGATTAATGGACGTGTTTTTTGGGTTGATGGGTTAAGTGAAAACCGTGTCACTGGTGTGAAGACTGTGTATTCCTTTAATGGATGCTGGTGGCATGGATGCCCCCGTCCTGAGTGCGGTATCGTCGGAGATATCACGGTAGTCTCCTGCCGACTGTCTTGCAGGGACCCGCACCCGCGATCAACTTATAGGATCACAGTTCACTCACAAAGTCTTGTGGGAGCATGAATATGATGCACGGATGGAGACAGACGATGTATACCGTGAGGAAATAAAAGCGATCAAGCGTTCAATGGTGCTGGATCCTCTCAAATGTGGTGATAGCTTGTTTGGAGGACGTACAAATCCTTTCAGACTATACTTCCACCTACGGAGGGCGTGAAGCTCCATTACTACGATTTCTGTTCTTTATACCCATACGTGATGAAGAGCAATCCGTACCCCGTGGGCGCTCCTGAGAAACTGGTGGGACCTAGCTACCTCCATCAATGAATTTTCAAAAAATTTGAATGATCATTACTTTGGGCTCTCTTTCGTAGACGTACTCCCCCCACGCAATTTATGGATGCCGATCTTACCTGTCGTTATCGACGACAAGCTCATGTTTCCCCTGTGCGTGAAGTGCGCGGAAGAGGATAACGGCGAATGTAACCATATACCCCACCAGCGTAAGATCAGAGGCGTATATACAAGTCCTGAGCTGGCCCTAGCCGTACGCCATGGTTATAGAATACTGAAGATACACGAGGTGTGGAGGTTTCAGAAGCTCCCCAACCTTTTCACACCATATATAAACGCCTTTTTGAAGGATAAGGTTGAAGCATCAGGGTATCCGCGAGGAGTTGATACCGAAGATGAAAAGTCTGCCTATATTCAACGTTACCGCGACCGCGAAGGTATACAACTTGATCGTGTCCAAATTGTAAAGAATCCTGGCAAGCGCTTTAGTGCAAATTGTGTCTAAACAGTCTATGGGGAAAATTTGCGCAGAATACCGGCAGAGGGAACATTCATTTGGCACAAAGTTATAGCGATGTCTGGGATTATGCCAATGCCCCCGATAAAGAGGTCATGGAGATCGTGAATGTAGGTAATACTTACGTAATAAAGTACAACAACACTGAATTTGCCACAGATACCTCAAGGGTTACAAACATACCTGTGGCGAGCTTCACAACAGCCTACGCCCGTATAAAACTTTGGGGTCTATTGCATTCTCTTGGGCGGAGAGTATTGTATGCCGATACAGATAGCGTGATATTCACAGAGAGGGAGGGTGATTACATGCCCGCTATTGGGGAGTTCCTCGGCGAGCTCACTGATGAGATCAAGGATGAGTATGGGGACGACGCATACGCCGACTCTTTTATCTCAACAGGACCTAAGACTTATGGGGTACGGGTCAGGGTAGGGGATGAAATGAAATATATCGTGAAGGCAAAGGGTATTACGCTCAACCATGCGAATCGGGAGGTTGTTAACTTTGAGTCGTTGAAGGATCTAGTATGTTTGCAACCTCACCAACTAATTGTAGGCACCCACAATTTTCGGGCGCAGAAGCTGGGAGGCGTGAAGGAACTTAGGGGTACGATGGTGTGCCGTAACACCTATAGGAAACGTTACCAGTTACCTGGTACCTATGATACCGTACCCTTTGGATACCAATGATGCTTCTAACTCACACGTCTTGTATATAATCGTATCTATTTGTAATATATATATTAACTTGAATATCTCGAATCGTATTTGTAATATATATATATATATATAACTTGATATCTCGAATCGTATTTGTAAATATATGAATATCTCAATAAATCAAATAGCGTTTCACTTTCTCCTTTGTGTGTGGTGTGTGTGTGTGTGTGTGTGTGTGTGTGTAGGTGAAAGTTCTAAGCTCCGCCCACTGCGTGAGTCATGCTACTCTCTGGGAGTCCCTGCGTGGTCAGTCGACCGCAGTAAGCCCGAGAGATCAGACGTGTACTCAGATCAGACGTATATTGAAATGGCTACCTTTAATATCGCTTGCACAACGTTTATGAAATGGTATTCAGTAAAGTGTGAGGATGTGGTGGATACCGAAAAACTCCTATTCCCCCCTCCTATGCCTCTTTTAAAACCACATTGGATTGTGCGAAGTTCCAAGATGTACAAATACTCTACGGATGTTCTGGTGAGACTGTTGAAGGCTTTCGTTGCACAGACGATGCTGAAGTATGCTGCAGGGCTAAAACTTTATAAAGTCTCACATACACCGTGAAGTAAAAGAAACAACGCGTGCAGAAGAGAAGCAGCAGGTATGGATAATGAGCCTTGTGGATGGGTGGTGTGACAAGCGGTATTACGTCATGCTACACCATGTCGATTACTCATACCCTACGTCTGAAAAGTGAATCTCGTGATCATGGACAATCTTAGGTGTTTTTATCACTATATTAACGTATATCATGAGGTTCATAGGATGTTGTGGCTAGTGCCATGCGTGAGTTTTTAACAGATTTAGAGACGAGTATCGTTTGATGGGTAGAAAGGAAAAATATGAGCATATGTTCCTCTCAAATAGTGCGCCGGAGTGTGGGATGATTAGCGCCTAGTTCTTATCCAAAGTGCGTAGGCTGGTAGTGACGAAACGGAAAAACAAATATGTGCAACAATTCGAGTCGTACGAACATGCCCATTCACGTATCATCGAGTCAGCCGCCCGTCGAACCGTTCCTGCCTGTGCCTCACACGGCTCATAGTTATCTCAGAGCTTGAGCCGAGTGGACGTGCGCTCTCGAATACGATGGAACTTCCTTTGAGCAGCATTCTCAACGCCTCGTACGATGTGTCCGTGACGAAATCGTTGCGCGTGTTCAGGCGTAATCCGGTACCATTAGCTATGTACTGGAAACGGAATGTAGACGACAAACAAACGGGTTTATTTAAGTATCGAGGAGATGAATAGAATCTTTGTGATAGTTGAGAAGTGGTGTGAAGATCGTTATAAAATACCTGCTAACGTAGGTACAAGAAGAGAGCAGATTAGTGACGCACCCTCATACGCCGTTGTATGTACGTTGTGTATAAATAACGATCGGCCGTGCATTGATAAGGCTGATGTGGAAGAATGCTTCTGATAATAACGCTCTTATTCCTACGCGAAACCGTTTCATCCTCGACAGAATGTTTGAAATCGTCGGATTCCGTAAACTGAAACCTATATTAGACGCGCGTGTTACGGATATGCTTTATTTTGATACAGTACTTGAATACGCATACACTGCTCTGCTCGATGGGTTTACCGAGTGTAGGACTGGTGAGAATGGTCTAGGCTGGATGTTTATTAAAAAGTTTAGACTCTTGAAATACCATGAACTTTGGTACAAAGCAATGATCGGTACAAGGCTGAGCTCACCTACACCGTTCACCCTGAAGAACTATTTCTTTATATAACGCGCAGTTGCGTAACGATTTAGAAGATTATTTCAATTGCCGTTATGTTGAGTGAAGAGTTCACGATTGAAAGGCGCGAGTCGGTAGAAATAAACCCTCGATTGGAAAAGCGTTCTTATAAACTTGTGTTAATAATGTAGCTAACGTGAACTCTTGGCGTGCTTTGATTGTATTCTAGACGTGTTTAAAGATGACTTACCAACCGGTTGTAAAGTGGGACAAAAATAGTACTGAACGATATGAAAGCCATTCCATATCGAATACAGGTTTCCCTATACTTTAAGCGGTGAAAATATTATTAAGCCGCATATACTGCGTAATGCAGAGCAATAATGATGTAATTGTAAACTCGATTAAGACCGAGTTTAGTATTTTGAAAAAAAAGTGAATTGTATATATATATTTTGCTTGACGATTATGTACATATTTCTATTGATTTGGTAATATATAGATATATATATATATATATATATATATATATATTTTGCTTGATATTTCTCTGTACTGTTATGTACATATTGAAGTGTATATGAAATGTATATTTTATTTATATACACCATAATTGTGTGTGTGTGTGTGTATATTTCTCCTGTACTGTTATGTACATATGAAGTGTATATGTAAGAAATGTATATTTTATTTTATATATAATTGTGTGTATATATTTCTGTTATACGCATATTCCTCAAATGTACAGTGCCCGCGAAAAGTTCCGATCACTCAAGAAAATACAATATTTTCCCTTGATATTCAGAGACACGTAATTCACTTTCTATTTGTTCTAGCGACATCTGGTAACTTTGAGGTTGCTCGCTGATATGAGAGCTATCCAACGCATTCTCAAATTAGTGTTCTGGTAGCCTTCGTTGCGGGTGGCTGTGTCTCAAATTTGTCAGATTTCACTGTTTGTGTAAATTTCTTGATTTTTTTTTTTTTTACAGAAAGTGGTGTAAATAAAATTAATATAATGTGTGCTAAAAAAAACTTAAGAGTGATTGTCGAGGTGCTATTGTTGCTTTGCATGCATGTGGAAATCACAGAGACCGATAGCTAAGGAATTAAACATATCCCAAAGTACCGTTAATTTATGGGTTTCACGGGCTAAGAACAATGGTGGCCTAACCACGCCAGTCCCTAAAAAACGATCTGGCAGACCGAGAAAAAACAAATTCGCGAACAGACAAACTTATGAAACGTTTAGTATGAAAAACCCAACAATAACTGCGAAAGAAATAAAATTTATATGAATAATTGTTATCTGGTGTTTCTGAACGAACTATCCAGGAGCGGCTCTCAAAAAGAACTCGGATTACCATCTCGCCATGCTGCTAAGAAACCGTTCATTAATGAAAAAATGCGTAAAAAACGTGTCGCATTTTGTAAAAAATACATTCATTGGACTGTTGATGACTGGAAGAAGGTTTTATTTAGCGATGAGTCGACATTTTTGACATTCAGAAGTTGTCCAAAAAGGTTCGCCGGCCTATTGGCTCAAATAGGATGGACCCTAAATACACCCTAAAGACAATGAAACACCCTCCAAGTGTGATGGTTTGGGGTTGTTTCGGTTACTATGGGCGTGGAAACTTATATTTTCTTCCGAAGAACACAACTATGAATGGTGCACGGTATTTAGCAATGCTACAGGATAAACTTCCAATGGCAATGGCAATCCAAAGGACAAAAACATACATGCATGATGGTGCACCATGTCACAGGGCCAAAATAGTGACAAAATGGATTACTGACAATAATTTGATATTTTGGATTGGCCTGGTAATAGTCCAGATCTCAATCCGATAGAAAATCTGTGGCTAATAATAAAAAATAAGGTTGAATGCCACGACACTGGCTCAGTCGAAAAATTACAAGAGGCCATCAAAAAGGTATGGTGCAAGGAAATATCAGTGGAAGTTTGTCAAAACTTGATTAAATCCATGCCAAAACGTCTAGAACAAGTCATCCAAACCAAAGGACAGATGACAAAATACTAATATAAGGTTAGTATACATTTAAACATTGTTTTTTATGTAAAAAATACAAATTTCAAGGGTGATCGGATACTTTTCGCGGGCACTGTATATTTATTTTCCATATATTTATAATAAAAAGAATGATGCAATGTTGTTTATTGTTATGCCTTCTACTACCGGTATTCTGTATACAACAGGTATCTGGCAATATTTAAGCCTTCTAAGCCAACTGGCTGATTAGGAGTCTATAATAGTGTATACAATGGAATACATGGCGCTATCTGGCAACTCAGCCAACTGGCTGATTAGGCGTATATAATAATAATGTATACAATAATACTGCTAAAAAGAGGTATCTGACAACCATTTACAGCCAACTGGCTGATTAGGAGTCTATAGTAGTGTATACATGGCGCTATCTGGTAACTCAGCCAACTGGCTGATTAGGAGCCTATAAAACAACGCCAACTCGGCTGATTAGGCGTATATAATAATAATGTATGCAATAATACTGCTAAAAAGAGGTATCTGACAACCATTTACAGCCAACTGGCGATTAGGAGTCTATAATTGTATACAATGGTATCTGGCAACTCAAGCCAATTACGCCAACTGGCTGATTAGGAGCCTATAAAACAACGCCAGCCCGGCTGGAAGTCTTAATGTGCACTTGGCTCCTGCCAGGTGAACACCTCTCCTCCTTTCTCTCCTCCTCCTTTCTCTTGGGGGATAACGCCGCCCCCAATTTCCCCCCCCCACCCCCCTTTGCAACAACCCCACCCCTTCGCAACATTACATAATAACCTGCAACATTCCTGCACCTCCCCTTTTGCGGCTATACTACTGGATTAAGCATTCTATTGCATCTGGGAGGAGAGTGGCTTCGTATTTATCTCCAAAGATTCAGAATGAGTTCATTTGCCTTTTGGGAAATTACGTCAAAGAGAAAATAGTGGCTGATATCAAGAAAGCAAAGTATTTTGGGATTCTTTTTGACAGCACTCCTGATGTGTCCCACACTGATCAGATGTGTGAAGTGATCAGATACGTCCATATTGAATGTGACAAAGTTGAAGTAAAGGAATCATTCTTGGGCTTCTTCCCTATTACCGGAAAGACTGCTGCTGAGCTCACAGGGGATATCCTGAGACATTTGGAGAGATGGACTGGACATAAACCTGTGCCGTGGTCAAGGATATGAGAACGCTGCAACTATGGCTGGGATTCATGGTGGTGTTCAGTCAAAGATCAGAGATATTAATCCCAAGGCTTTGTTTGTGCCTTGTGCAAATCATTCTCTGAACCTTTGCAGAGTGCACTCATTTGGAAGCGTTTCTTCATGTCTCTTTTTGAAACCTTGGAGAGAGTCTATTCCTTTTTTTCAGTCTCAACTCATCGGTGGGAAGTGCTGATGGAGAATGTAGGCATGACAGTCAAAAGACTTTCCCAGACAAGATGGAGTGCTCATTATGACGCTGTGAAACCAGTGAAGGCAAATTTTGAAAAGCTGACCTCAACCCTTGAAGTACTGTGCGATCCCAAAGAAAATGTGGACACAATAGGATCAGCTCAGATTTTGCTGTCTGCTATATGTGATTTCTCTTTTTTGAGTTACCTTTCTTTCTGGTGTGAAGTCCTGGAAGAAATTAATCTCTCACAAAAGTATTTGCAAACAGTTGGAATCAGCCTTGAAAAGTGCATTGTGAAGCTCCAAGCTCTAAAACTGTTTCTTGAAGATCAGTGCAATGAAATTGTGGAGAGGGCCATTCATTATGCAACTATAAAGTGTGAGGAAATGACATTTCTATGGAGAGAAGAGGGAGAGTAAAGCTCCGAAAAAGGATGCCAGGAGAGATGGCAAAGGATGCTGGTCTCACATTGCCAGAGTAAGTAAAAAGGGCTATGTTTGAATGTCTTGATCGCTTTCATCAAGAATTGGAGATTCGTTCTAAGGCAATGGGTCAAATTCTGTCAATCTTCGCTGTTATTCAGCCAAACACTTTGGTTGTTGCAACAGAAGAAGAACTTCGGAAGTATATTCCAAATTTGACTCAGATTTTCGATGAATTCTCTGATGAAGATATCAGTGTGGAAATTGGACGACTTCGGAGGCATTTGGAAGCTGCCAAAATCAGCGTTGAAGAGGCAAAGAAATGGACAGCATTAGAGTTTATTGTGAAATGGGATTTTTGTGAATCTTTGCCAAGCTTGTCACTGTGTTTGAGATTCTTTTTGACTGTCTGTGTGTCTATTGCTTCATGTGAAAAGTTTTTCCAAATTGAAATTGATAAAAAATTTCTTTCGCTTGACCACGAGTCAAACAAGATTGACATATCTGGCTTTACTTTCAATTGAACATAAATATGCAAAGAAGGTGAATTTTCATGAGGTCATTGATCAATTTGCAGAAATTAAGGCTCGAAAGCAGAGACTGTGAATCTCCTCTATTTACCTTTGAAGAATAGGCTGAGCGTTGAGACTGGATTTCCTGTTTAAAAATCTACTTGCAAACATATATTTTTCTGTGTGTTTAAATTTTAAAATTATTTATGGGAAGTGCCAAATACTTTAGGTACGCCCCTGCTCCTCTATGTTAACGCATAATTATCATTGACCATATTCTTAATATGGAATTAATGTCAAATCATTCCTTACGATGAAGATTCACCGAAAACAGTCAACCTCCATATTTGATATTTGTTCTTATATTTGTTGAATGATCAGAGTGGGCCTAAAAGCAATCTACGTAAATGTACACGCCCATCGAAGTCAATCTATATTATAATAAGAGAGCTGTCCGTCCGTCACACTTTCAGAAATTGAGAAAAAAAAATTCAGAAATTGTATTACGGGCGGCTGTGTGAAGCTCAAGATTTTCATGACTTGTGTTCTTTTCTGTAGTTTAGCCTGTCTGTCTGTCTGTTTGTGAAATTTATCCCGGGCAGTAATGGGGGAAGGGTGGGGGTGGGGGTAGTGGGGGAGGGGGTTAGCCCCCAAGTTGCATGAATGGGGGTGAGGAGGTTTTGGGAGATACCAGATTCAGAAATGTTGACACAATGTGAAGCTCAAAATTTTCACGGCTGCGTTCTTTTCTGTAGTTTAGCCTGTCTAACCGTCAGCGAAGCGACGGGAACTGTACTAGTAATAATAATAATCAAGAAGGAAGACCACAAACTGTCACACCGTTCAGGCCAACTAATGCGGCCCCACTGCTCTAACTCCCGCATCATCATATGAGAGTCCAACACCCGACTTCAAAGTCTTTCGCTTCGCTTATAGGAAAACGGGGTTACTCACTGAGCTACGAATGCTAACCCACGACAGTGATACTTCACTGGAATGATGAAATAAACGTTAAAATTAAGAAAAATGAGGATCTTCATTTAATAAATTTTAAAATACTAATACGCAGGGAAAATTTTAACTTACTTTGTAACCGACAGCGCTTATCCCAAATCGAAAGAATAATAGTTATTTTATCATTGAATAGAGAAGATGAAATCACTCATTGACTTTATTAATTAAATTATCAAAATTCTGAAGCCTTCAAATCTTGCGGGTCAAAATTAGTGAAATTCATTTCGAATCCGAATCGTTTACTTCAATCAATTTATTCTCGCTATATTGCGAGCGTGAGCTAACTGGTAGTACAGACTACGACGTATCATGCTCCAGACAGAGAGGAAATTCAGAGAAGCACGAAAGCGGTCAACTCGGAGGTAAAAATGACCGATGATGCCAAATTCGAGACATAAAATCAGATAGCGATAAACGGAACAAGAAGAGTCGCGAGACGAGTACTAAGAACGTTCAAAAGGAGGGACGAGACAGTAATGATTCCCCTGCTGAGAACGCTGATCGTACGAAAACTTCAATACTGCTCAGTTTTGACGTGCCCATATAAAAAGGAAGAAATTAATAAACTAGAAGAAACGCGGAGACATTTCACAGCTAAGATTGATGATGCAAAGAACTCAACTACTGGGAAAGACTACGTAAACTAAATCTGTACTCCCTGGAAAGAAAAAAGAGGTACACCATAATCCACATATGGAAAATGATCGAAATACTGGTACCAAACCTCAAACTAAACCCAATTACCATCCACACAACGCTGGAAAATAGGAGAGGCAAAATGTGTAGTGTTCCCAGATTAAAGGCCCGACGAGGGACCTTGTTAACACTGAAGGAAAATAGCTTGGTTGTCAGGGGGCCGACTTTTTAACCAGCTTCCAAAGGACCTCAGAAACGTTACAGGGGTCAAAGTTGAAGTCTTCAAGAGAAGACTAGATGCCTGGCTCAGGACGGTACCAGATGAGCCGAGTGTACATGGCTATGCGCGGTGGATAGCGCAAGAGAGCAACTCGCTCCTCCACCAAGCCAGGCCTAGAAGCGGGGCCACGAGCCCCAGCTCATCGTGTGAAGAGAGACCAACACACGGAACCTAAACGAAGTTTATTTCTTTGAATTTGGAGTTGCCCAGGCTAAAAAATAGGCTCATCTGTAGGGTGAACTCGGCAGTCGAGAGCAGAACTTCAGGTTTTTTTAATTTAAAAGTTGGCAACCTTAATCACACTACATGTATTACCATTAGGCATATTCAGTTACTTAAATTATACTTACCAGTAGGCCTGTTTACAATGACCGAATGAAATTCCTACACTGAAACAAAGACGGAGGCCTATTTCATTCTCCTTTTTCACCCTCTTTAAATCTAATACTGCCGTGTTCCTGAACAATACTGACTCGTGAAACTGTTTTAATTATTTGAAAATAGTCTGCGCCGCAATGAGACTTTAGCTGCAGCATTTTTTTTAGTTATTAGTTATCTCCGAAAATTGTTCCATCAAATGGCCTTAGATGTTGCGAAGATTAAACAACCCCATTATTATTTGTTTTGTGCAGTGTGCTAGCACATCTATTGGATCACCTGAAGATCAGGGCCCCCAGCCTTCTTTAGTTAGCCTTATAAGGCTAACTAACGAAAATATCACGACTTAACCTAACCAATCGTCAAGGGCGTACAGTTGACCTAACGATTGGTTAGGTTAAGGCGTGATATTTTCGTTAGTTAGGCTTATAAGGGTAGCTAACGAAGGCTGGGAGCCCTGATCTTTACGTGATCCCAGCTATTTTCAACCATAGTAAACTAGTAAGTTATGTTATATTACATCTCACCGGCTACATTCACCAGATGTGAACTCAGCTGTTTGCAGAGAGTACGACTGGACTGAGTACACGGCGCTCTGATTGGTCAATTAAGAATCACGTGTATCGTGCGATAATATATACAATATATTGTAGTTATACATATTTTTTTTCAGATATTATAACTGTAGTTAAAAATTACCGATTATATGAACAACAGAGTTTATTATCTAAAAATATATAATTTCAACATATTTTTAAAAATGGTTAGTTTACAACATATAAATCTAATAACAGGCCTAAAGTATAAGATGCAGGTTACTAAGGGTAAGCATAAATGCGCTTGTGACGTCATTAAATCTTATCTGTCATACCCTTGAAACATGAAGGAGTGCTTCGGCATGCATAGCTACTTAAAAGCAAAAACCACCCATCTACCACTTGTGTCATTCAAGGGGCGGAGCGTACACAAGTTAAACGATATCTCCTCATAAATTTAAAAGAATTCTTGTCAGTGGTCCAATAGGCCTAATAGTGTTACGAAGATATACTCTGAAGCATAGGCCTTTTTTTTTTTAAATACACAAAACTCGTTCACTGAAAATGATAAAAGTATGGCATAAAGTTTTAACTTAAAGAAATTATTTGTTAATAAAACCTTGGGGTTTATTTACTGATATTGTGACAATTTACATTATTTCATGTCAATTAGCCTAATATTTCGGCCGACAACAGTCATCCCAGACACTTGTTTAGGCCTATTTATTTCGCTTTACAACTGCATGATTTACATATACCCTTAAATTGCCTTTTTATTTACTAATAATTAATAGAACTATACTATAGGTTAACTAAACTTCAGACATGCTTGTGTGTTCCTCAGTTTGTTTTATTTATATTCTGCGACACAAGCTCAAATGAGAAATAGTCACCAATGACCACTTTCTTGGAATTCTCAATATGGAATTATTCATTTTTGCAATGATAGTTATCGCTAAACAATAATGTTTGTTAGCTGTACCGAAAATAAGATCGGTACAAATAGCAATAAACACAAGATAACCGCACTAAAACTATGTACTTTCTTTAGAGAAAATGTTAAAAACAATCAGAAACTGAACTCACGTCTTGTCACTGGCAGCCATGATTGTAGAACCACTCGTTTCACTCACTCGTCTGAGAAAGGTGCAACTTTCGATCGTTCTTTTTGTACTATCGTTTGAGCTTAGCCTTCACTGTGTTGTTTTGATAGGATATCTCGGAGAATATTATCAAATGTGGATAACGCAGAATACTAACTCCCAAGATAGTTCTTTTGATAAGTAATTTGTCTTAATTATCAGTATGAATACATTATTTTTGTGAACACTAAATTCGGAAACGCATTTATGTTTTGGAGATAACGCTGTAATATTTTAAATTATTTTCGCTTTAGTTGTTTACTTTCAAGACTCGTTTATCTTTTTTCAGTAGAGAACACTTTCTGGAGAATGAGTCTCAATTAATAAAGTAAATTTTATGGGACTAAATATTTTGTACTTATTAATATTGTGATATCTCTACAGGGTTTACAACTAAATATACAACAAAATTATTATTTTTAAAATGTGCAATTAATAACAACTGAAGCTCTACTTTCAACGGAAGTCATTATACAGTATATCACTACTATAGGAGTAGTGTGATATAATATAGTAGCTACTATAGTAGCGCCCACAAAATCAACCATCACCTTGCTCACAAGCAACAGAAAAGAACACCACTCTACAGCTTACACTAAACAATACCAACATTCCACACACTCACAGGACCTAAATACTTGGGGTCACATACAACACATTATCTTTTGCAAACCACATTCAGGACATTAAAAACAAATGTACGTCTAGACTTAACACGCTTAGGGTACTAACAGGCATAAACTTTGGACACCAGCACGAAACAACATCGCTCATATACAAACAATATATTCGCTCAGTTATGGACTATGCTAGCCAATGCTGGGCACCCATTATCTCAAGCACACACACAAACACCTTACAGACAATACAAAACAACGCACTTCGCATCATTACAGGATGCACTCAAACAACACCAATAAAACACCTACACACAAACAAAAATACTGAAAGTTAGGGAACATTTAGACATGAGGAGAACACAATTCATGGCAGCAGCGACAACTATCCCACAACACCCTTGCCACTACATGCACAATCATGCACCAACACCTCGCACCATTAAGGTAACACCAGAGAGACATTATAACCAAATACTCCATTCCATATCACGCCCCACAGACATCACATAGTACAGAAAACACATACACACACACACACACACACCTAACCCACAAAGCACTGACACGACTCGGTCCGAATGCGGTACTAGGTGCGAAGCCGCCACCGATTAACAGGTCAGAGAGGATCGAGTTAACTTAACACGATTCCGATGTGGACATCACCCCAACTTAGACATGTAGAGGACCGACAAGAAATAGACTAACAAGTAGACAAACAAATTCTTTCTTCCACGCCATCATCGAACATTCTTAGAAGACACACGTGATCAAGGAATCAGAAACAATGAAAAAGTCTGTTTCTTCCCAAAAGGCCCGCGAAAGCAAGCCCTCATCAACTAAAGGACGCGTAGGAGGCGTTTCAAGAAATGCCCGCGAAAGTTCCGCGTCACAGAGGTTATATAAGCGAAATTCCACTGATACTCATCCTTTCTCGTCACGTGTCACGTCTCCGTCAGTACAACTCGTCACCTCAACCGCCGGAGGAGCGGCCTGCTGTTCCTTCAAAGCTTCCGATCTATCATCAAGTAAGACCTTCCGCCGTCAGCCTGCAGAAGCACTCCTTCGAAACCAGCGCCGTTCGATCTCAGCCGGTCACCGTCTTTCAAGCAATTCTCGTGAAGCTTACATCACTCACTCCACATCAGTGTCCGCAGAACCGTCCGTTCCCTCAAGCAAACTCTCAACAAGAGGCTCGCTACCGGTTCCACGATCATCTCTGTGTACGTAACACCGGACGGTCAACTTCCGCAGGTTTCCAATCTACAAGGTCGACCTTCAAGCATACCCTTCATCTCGAGAGGTATTTTCAACACAATCGGTAAGCTCTCTGTGCCTCGTTCTTAAACAATAACGCAAAGCCTACATCGTTGTACCGCAGAAGCGTAGGCTATAAACGCGGTGTTTTACAAATCGTTCAAACTAACTCTTCGTTGAAACGCAGTAGGCCTATTTCCTAATCCAAGTGTCATTCCAATATCGTAATCATGTACTGTATAATCCTGCTGTCATTACTAGGCCCATTCAATGTTCATTCATGCATAACCTTTAGCCTACATAATCAGTGTGTTATGTATTCTATTCAGTGTACTAAACGCACGTGCATTTCTTTGTCATTACTAGACCCATTCAATGTTCCATTTTGCATGCCATTGGCCTATCATAAATGAATGTATTGACAATTAAGCTCTTAACCATTTCTTATTGGCTAAGTTCCATGTCATCTTAGCATAATATAAAGGCTGTTAAATAATTGTTATTCACTATAATTACTGTCAATCATTTGTTATTCACTGCGAACAAATAACAGATTTATTTTCTTAATTAAATACAAAACAATAAGGTGCTTTTTATAACCTTAATATTTGCTTGGGTGTAAAATAATAGTTTAATGTTTAATAATGAGAAAATTTTAGTCCAATATTAATATTTGTACAAAGTAATAATAATTAACTGTTTACACACAAAAGACTTAATTTATTATCCAGTCAAAGCTGAAATGGTTTTATAAGCAATCTGGGCATTGTTAATTGCTATTAGGCCTATATCGATATACTGTATTCCGATTATAAATCTGCCTTAACCCTTTCATGCCCATGGTTGTACATTTAACCATACAATTTTACAAGATTTTAGGGCTTATGGAGAATAACATAAGGTATATAAAATTGTTTCAATCTTAACATAATTTGGGCATCAAAAGATTAACTAGAATTAATTTTAACCATAAATTTATCGGCGCATGACAGTCACAGCAATATATATATATATAATGTTGTTAATAATTAATAAACATGTACAATCTCTTCGTCCTCTTATTTCTCACTAAGTTAAATTAACCAAGTTACAGTTCCCCAAGAACAACCTTTAATCAAGTATATATATATAATATATATATAATATATATATATATATATAATATTATTATATATATATATATATATATATATATATATATATATATATATATATATATATATATATATATATAATTCTAGACAAAGCCTTGTTCCGAGGAAGTGACATTTCAAGATGAATAAAATGACACGTTTGAACTAACATTCTTTAATCACCAAATGCTTCGGTAGTCTTAACTTCCATCTTCAGTGGTCATAAGTGAAATAACTTAAAATGTTCAATTCATTTATTGAATTAAACATCGTAAGTTATTTTAGTTTTCATCACCGAAAATGGAATTTAACACTCCCGAAACGTTTGGTGATTAAAAAATATTAGTTCAAGCGTTTGTTACTATTATATGTATAGATACCTGGCTCAGGATGGTACCAAATGAGCCGGGTGTACCTGGCTATGTGCGATGGAGAGCGCAAGAGAGCAAATCGCTCCTCCACCAAGCCAGGCCTAGAGGCGGGGCCACCAGCTTGACCTTCGTGTAAAGAGAGACCAACGCATGGAACTGCTACGAGATATATATATATATCACCACCTCGGTGGTGTAGTGGTTAGCGTCGCTGACTACGAATCCATCGGCCCCGGGTTCGAGACCCGACGGCAGCCGGCACGCAGCAAAACCCAGCTGTTCATCCTTCCACACAATAAAGAAAGTGGTTGGTAGATAAATGGGTACCCTAAGTGGCCTAGTGGTTAAGACGCTGGGTTGCTGATGGGGCGTGGTTCGGATTCCATGTTAAACTGTAGGTCTAAGGTGGAGTGAAAAGCTTGACCTTCGTCAGAATGAACAATTCGGGCGGAAGCTAACCAAAGGTTACAAAGGTTATATATATATAATTTCGTTTCGAAAATCACTAAAGAAACACTTTATTAACTCATATATATATATATATTATATATTATATAATTTCGTTTCGCAAATCACTAAAGAAACTTTATTAACTCATATAATATATATATATATATATATATATAAACTATAAAACTATAAAAAGGTTCTGGCAGAACTCTAAATTTGCTGTACAACAGGTCTTTTAAACTCTTACATAAATTACCCCCAAGATGCTCAGCTTCGCAAATGTTTGCTACCCGCAATGTCCCGAGCTTCCCGGAGGTAACAAGACGTGCTCAACACAGTCTAATGCAAAGAATTAAAAAATCAACCAACCCGATCATCCAAGCTATCCATGAGTCCTGCCATTTATCCTCTAAGGCTCTAAGGCCCAGTGGTTCCCAACCGGTTTTGGCTTATGGCCCCCCTTAGGAACCTTATTTTTTCCCGTGGCCCCCATAAGCATTATTTTCAGTAGGTAATATGCAGATTTAACTCTATTTTACAAAATAACATTTTCCTGTGGCCCCCTTCAAATGTGCCATGGCCCCCGGTTGGGAAACACTGCAGTCTAAGCTATGGACTTCTTGGTACGAAAACGTCTGTCTGTAGCTCCACTTAACTTCGACAGTGCAGTATTATTTCTAATCAATTGTATATATTTCTATCCTTAGTATATGAACTGTCATTGTATTAATAATATTTGTCATATGGACTATAGTCTGCCAATAAACCTTTTCATTTTCATATACAGGGTGTACATAAAGTCAGGATCTATTTTTGTGAAGCACTTGGAAATTATATGGAATTCAATCATAAAATGATAAAGTGGTAACATTTATTAAATAATTAAGAGTAGGATTCGACGTGACGCCCATCAGTATCCCTGCACAGCTCAAATCGTTCCGCAGCATTTCTAAACACATTCTGGAGCATTTGCGGGGTTATGTTATCTGCAGCAGTTCGTATACGTGTACGTAAGTTTTCAAGACTCGTAATCTTCGTCTGATAGACGTGCGATTTGATAAAGCCCCATGCAAAGAAATCTAAAGGGGTTAAATCTGGTGATCTCGCTGGCGAAGGTCTGTTGCTTCCGCGTCCGATCCAGCGATTTGGAAAACGTCCATTTAGATAATCCTGAACAATTTTGGCATAGTGACAAGGAGCACCATCATGTTGATAGACGACGGTACTAACAATCCTATCCCCGTCGTCTATCAACATGATGGTAACCCCTTTAGATTTCTTTGCATGGGGCTTTATCAAATCGCACGTCTATCAGACGAAGATTACGAGTCTTGAAAACTTACGTACACGTATACGAACTGCTGCAGATAACATAACCCCGCAAATGCTCCAGAATGTGTTTAGAAATGCTGCGGAACGATTTGAGCTGTGCAGGGATACTGATGGGCGTCACGTCGAATCCTACTCTTAATTATTTAATAAATGTTACCACTTTATCATTTTATGATTGAATTCCATATAATTTCCAAGTGCTTCACAAAAATAGATCCTGACTTTATGTACACCCTGTATATATAGCAACTTGTAAATATTACTAAACAAAGAAAATCACCTATTATATGTGCAGAATTCACACTCTTAAATTGGATGCAATCACAAGTTATATAAATCATATGTTAAAAGTTTCCATTATATTACGCCACTAGTTATAATGTGCCTCATTTATCTGTATTTTTACAACTTTAAGATTGTATCATCATTTCTATTTTGTAATAATAGAAATGAACTATTATTGGTATTTCAACCAATAATAGTGTAGGCTGTCAAAATAGTATTATTTACCATTTTTCTTTCCTATTAATTATTTCTATTATATCATACTGTTTACCACTCCCTTTTTCTCTTATTTCCAAGATTATCTCAATTTTCATTTGCAATGAGAGAATGAACTAAATGCAACTTTATTTTATTTTCTACTAATTCTATTTATATTTCTTATTTTGCTTACCAACCGCATATTCAGATAAGAATAATACAATTAAACCACTTGTTACTAAAAATAAAAAATTAAACGTTAATGCCAACATTGTGTAAACCTATATGGATGTGATATATATCTTATTTAATGTGTTATTTCTGAATATATATATATATATATATATTTTTTTTTTTTTTTTTTTTTTTTTTACACAGAGTGTCCCAAAATGAATATACCAAAACCAAATATTATCTGCTGTTTCATTTTCACAAGTAACGAAAAAATAAAAAAAACAAATGATGTGATTAACGTTTTAAGTGTTCTAAACAGTTGTTACATGTACATATACCTACGAACTGTAATTGGTAGTTCTTGCCTAAAGATGATGGAGGAATTTTTTTATTCCACAACTGCAAGGAACTCCCTGCTTGTTACAAACAACGACCCTCCAACAAGATGGAGCACCACCACATTTTACTCGAAACGTTCGAATATTTTTGAACGAAATATTTCCAGGGCATTGGATTGGTTGGGGAGGACCTACAAAATGGCCTGCTCACTCTCTCGATTTACCCCCTTTGGACTTCTTTCTTTGGGGTATTTTGAAAACAAAAGCCTACCATAACAAACCAAGGGATCTTCAGGATGGATATGATATGATGTATCCACTGTCATATCCATCCTTGAAGCTGTGTTGAAAAATGTGCTCTCAGAATTTGAAAGTAGAATAAGATTAATTATTATAGCTAATGATGGAAGACACGTAGTTTATTAACTAAATTAAATAGAACTTATAACTTTTAAGACTATAATGTCATTTGGATTTTGATGCTATCTGAACTAATAAGTAATAAGTATATAATTAAGATTTGGTTTTGGTATATTCATTTTGGGACACCCTGTAATGTACAGTAAATGTAAATAACTTAAGAAAATTCAAAACCTTTTGAATCACATTTTTTTTAATATTTTCATTACCTGTAAAAATAAAACGGCAAATAATAGGTGTTTTTAGTATATTCATTGTGGGATATATATATATATATCATAATGAAAAGTGCCACCTTGCAAATGAGAGACGCAATTTTGTATCAGAGTTTGCCTTGATATACTACACCAAGCAAATTACGCATCTAATTTCCACTTTTTATATAATGCTTTTATCTCTGCATGCTACAAGTGTAAATACGTACAGTATATGTTTAATCAGTACTCGGGAGAGAGAGACATTGTTTACAAATTTAAGGCTTAGAATTATATATATATATTTATACACACACACACACACCTTGGTTAACCTTGGTTTTGCTTCCGCCCGAATTGTTCATTCTGACAAAGGTCAAGCTTGTCACTTCACCTACAATTTGATGTGAAACCTAAACCACACCCCACTACAGGTGGTCAGAAATTAGTCTTCACCTGGACTCGATCTCACGACCCCCCGATCAGCAGCCCAGCGTCTTAACCACTAGGCTACCCAGGGTACCCATTTATCTATCAACCAATTTTTATTGTGTGGAAGGATGAACACCTGGGTTTTGCTGCGCACCATCTACTGTCACCGTGTCTCGATCCCGGGACCGATGGATTCGTAGTTTGTGATGCTAACTACTACCACCATATATATATATATATATATATATATGGGATGAATTTTCACATTCCCTGACGAGGTGTACTTCTGAATACACGAAAGGCCTTGGAATCATTTTTCTTTTTCCCTGTGGGTTTGCATTATATATATATATATATATATATATATATATATATACACATTTAACTGCAAACATGCAGTATAATTAACGTAAAGAACGACGCTTGTATAGGAGATATTCCGCGCAAGACGAGAGAGAGAGAACGAAACAAATGAAAAAATGAGGTAACCACCCGGGAATCGAACCCGGGATCTTCCGATTGCCGGTCAGATATGATAACCACTACACCATGGGCCTCACTCTTCCAAATGTCGTAATTCTTCTACATACTCGCAGAAACCAATGCCCCAAGGGGGCACCTCCCGCATGCCGTAACATTATATACATTTAACTGCAAACACGCAGTATAATTAAATGTTACGGCATGCGGGAGGTGCCCCCTTGGGGCATTGGTTTCTGCGAGTATGTAGAAGAATTACGACATTTGGAAGAGTGAGGCCCATGGTGTAGTGGTTATCATATCTGACCGGCAATCGGAAGATCCCGGGTTCGATTCCCGAGTGGTTACCTCATTTTTTCATTTGTTTCGTTCTCTCTCTCTCGTCTTGCGCGGAATATCTCCTATACAAGCGTCGTTCTTTACGTTATATATATATATACAGGGTGTCCCGTAAGTCTGGACCCATAGGGAAAAATAATAAAATTACAAAATAGTCCAAAAATTTATTACATAATCTGTTCAAAGTGTCCGCCGTTGTGTCGCACACATAGTTGAAGACGCAATCTCCACTGCGACAGCACTTTCTGAATCACAGTCGCAGAAATTTCTTGACACGCCTCCACAATGCGTGCTTTAAGGTGGAAAATGTTCTGAAGTTTGACCTCGTACACTTTGGCTTTCAAGTGGCCCCACAAATAAAAATCATAATAAAAAATAATAAAAAAATAATAATAATAAAATAATAATAATAACAATAAAAAAATATATTATAAATCCCTATGGGTCCAGACTTACGGGACACCCTGTATATATATATATATATATATAATGAAGGCAGTTATTGAAATTATTACCAATACAGTATTCATAATTATTTAATTGCATTAGTAGTATGTTGACAAAAATATCAAGAAGGTAGTGGGGGGATGGGGGGAGGAGGGGAAAGAGAAGTGAGAGAAAAAGAGAGGAGTGTCAGTAGATCAAATTTTAATCCCTGATACGATCTTCATCTGTTAATGGCTTTTAATTGAAAAAAAGATAAAGAAAAAATTAATAAGAAATAAGTGTGTGTATATATGTATATATACACACAGGGTGTTTCATAACATGTGGGACGCACTTTCAGGATGGATTCAGGACCTGAAAACAATGAAAAAAGTTTATATAAACATATGTCTTGCTGCGGCCGCATTACACTCTGCAAGTCCATACATGAGATGCATGTCTGCCATTTCTCTGTTTGAATAAGCTTCCATTCTCACTTCAAACGCACACTATCACTGAATAGCACAAAAACTTTTAAGGTTTTTTTCACTGGACTGCACTTATTCACGGTAAGAAGTTACGAATACGAACAGTGAAACACCAGGATGCACCTCTGAGTGACTGATGGCTCTACACTCAACGATATTGAAACATGCCATTGAGTGTACGAAACATTACAATAGGCAAGGCCATACATGAAATAAGTCTCGTACACACTCGCAAACATTGTCGGCAAGCAGTGTTTGTAAACAGTTTGCAGAAAGAATTGCTGGAACACAAAACGGGTTGTAACTCGGAAACAAAGCGATTTTGGGCATATGTTTATATAAATTTTTTTCATTGTTTTCAGATCCTGAATTCATCCTGAAAGTGCGTCCCATATGTTATGAAACATGTCAGATTTCAGACATCCGTGGATGTTCATGCATAAATTTGTCAGCTTGATAATATGATAGTTTAAATTCATACTTAATTTATTGACTTTCGATTTTTGGTTAGTTATAAATATTAGATATTCGATAATATTAGATATTAGCTATTAGATATTATTTTGTAATTATAATTTTTTTACATACTTTTTTTTGGGGGGGGGACGAGTTTTCACGACACAACTGTGTATTACCAGGATGCAGGACGGGGACCCAACTCGTCTTGCATTCCACCAACCACTTTCCCCAACCACTGCCCTTTAGAAAGTAGTGTGCTTATGACCAGACATGGGGTAATAGTAATAGTAATAGACTATTACAGGATTTTTCAAGTAATAGTAATAGATCATAATTTTTTGGCTGTAATAGTAATAGAAGGCAAGGTAATAGATAAGTCTATTACTTTTCTATTACAGTGGCAATGGACATATTGTGTGAACAAAGAACTGAAAAAATGAACTAAATCTACTCTAAACTAAAATAAACATGGATGGGAACTAATATTGTGGCAAATGTTTCCTTTAATAAAGTAAAATTTATGAAGACGTACAGTCTCTGAAATTGTAATGATTTGGTTGAAACAAATATTTGTTAACACACTGCTTCTAATTGCATTTAAATAGACATAAAGATCCTTTTCAAATGAGTGAAGTACCCCACATACAAATGTAATAGTAATAGTAATAGATAAAAATAAAGTAATAGTAATAGAAGAAATCAAAAGTAATAATAGTAATAAAAACTTAGTAATAGACCCTATGTTTGCTTATGACATTGTTACATATTGTAGCGTGAACAATTACAGTAATTATAGAAATACACAACAGACATTGCCAGTTACATTAAAGATTAAATGAAGGCTGCACAAGTTTCAGCATTTGAACTGAATAAGGGGCAAATTGTGATTAAAAAATAGCAATTTAGTAAATAGTACACATCCGCATCCCGCAGGTGCGGATGCGGCTGTTGAATTTTATGCGGATGCGGATGGGGGGGGGTCTTTTCGGTTTTAGGTCCGGCATTGGATTTTTTCGATGTTTTTGGTATAGACGTACATTTTTACGTTGATTCCATTTCTGCAATCCGTTTCTTGGAGAAATAAACACGAAAAAGTTATAGCCCAAAATTTGTATTCAAATATCCACCTATACTTAACCTAACCTAACCTACCCTACCCTACCCTACCCAAACCTAACCTACTTCTGTTTGTATATTCATATGTTTTTTTCATATTTTTCAGATTTCATATTGTGCACTATGTCGGAAATAAATTTTCTCTGGCGCCGGACCTAATACCAGAAAGATCGTATATGGGATTGATCTCAGAATGGTCTCCTGAGATCTTTTATGTTACACACAGACTGTGCATGGAACAAGGAACTCTTCTGGGAAAATTAAATCCACTATAGTTCGAATAAGTAATGGTAAATGACAAATACTATAGTTTTTCTTTTTCATGATGTTAGTCCGACGTGGGCAACGGGTCACTCGCAAAGAGGCCCCAAAATATAGCTTCCCTCACCAGCTATCTGCCAAGCAGATAGGATCCAGCTTTGGGACAGGATCTAGGGTTTAATCCTGTCCCAAAGCTGGATCCTATCTGCTTGGCAGATGCTGGTGAGGGAAGCTATATTTTGGGAACACCATGAAAAAGAAAAACTATAGTTTTTGTCATTTACCATTACCGTACTTATTCGAACATAGTGGATTTAATTTTACAGAATTTAATATGATTATTTTTAATATGATTTGTTAATTAATTTGTTGATTAAACGGTTAAAATGTTGATCATTGTGGATTATTAATTTCAAAACGAAGACGAGAGAGAGAGAGAGTTTTGGGCGTTTTAAAAGGTAACCATCATGTAAAAGCTTACAGTGCGGCCTTTTCTTTTAACCAATAAGAGAATGTATAACAGTTTGGATTGAGTACCCTTTTTCCTGGGACATTTTCATAAAAAAAAAGAACAGATTCTTTCTTTGTGGTAACGGTACAGGATGTATTAAATTCTAGTGTGAACTTATACAAATAACAAGTCAGAAATGTAATCTTCATCATGTAAGTGCATTCCTTACCCGTTCTCTCTATCTCGTAAGTTAAATTAACAATAAATTAAAAACACCACCCATAAATTACAAGAGCAAAAATTAATAAAACATTTTTAGGAAAAGTGGGTCGCTTCATTTCCCTCGGCCACGCTGTGTGCTTTGATTAGGGATGGCGTTATTTCGTATAGAGAATATCCGTAAATAAGTAGAACAGAAATAAGTAATTAACGTATTAAAAACGAAACACCACAGTGTATTTGTGTGTGTATATGTATGTGTCAACGTGCTGCATCACATCAGGTGGCCTCTAAACCTTATATCTTTTGAAATTTTTACTTTATTATCTTTTAAAATGGTGACCGCTAAAGTTCATAGTGTGACGTCGCATTTACTATAATTTTTGTTTTTATTTTTTACTTATTTATTTATTTATTTTTATTTTTTCCCTTATCTTTTTTTAATCAAAAGCTTTTAACAGATTAAGATCTTATCAGGGATTAAAATTTTGCTCTACTGGCATTTGGCATTCCCATTTTTTCTCCTTTCCTCTCTCTTTCATCTCATCCCCCCCTTTCCCCTCTCCCACCATCCCCCATCACCAATCACCCATTACTCACTCGGCATGTTTGCCACCATACTACTAAACTGTGTATTATATGCTTACCAGAATAATAAGTAGAGGATTTTTTTTTTAGTAATATCAAGGTTAGGAAGGAAATACTGCTAAACAGAATAAACTAAAATCTTTTTCATATGTAACGTCGCTCAGTTTACTGACCTTGTTAAAACAATTACCGTTGTAAGTGATGCAAATTTCTATTTCTGCTTATACGAATCTGCATGCTAAGAGACAATAGATGTGTCTCAAGGACATCACACATTTATTATACATCCTTTGACAGCCGAATAATTTAAGATTATTGTTAATAATAACAATAATAATAATAATAATAATTTATTGTTTCTTTCTTCTATTTATGCATGTACAAGAACGTGCAGTAGATGTAACAAGAAATATCTTTTAAAAAATGGGTCAGCACACGATTTCCTATACATATACAAAGCAAAGAACTGCCATTTGCAAGCAAATTTTATACCTTAATGGAAGAATGGGGATTACTTGAGAAATCCCTTTAGATAATGTAGAACATACAAACAGGACCGTTTCCTGGCGTAAGCAGACTAAGCGGCCGCTTAGGGCCCCGCTGCTACTAGGGGGCCCTTAGACAGGCTCCCAAGTCATAGCTCAGTAAGCAAGAATAGGAATATAGCTGAAGTTATTATTATTATTATTATTATTATCATTATCATCATTATTATCATGATTATTATTATTTAGTAGATTAGTTGTGGTTAACTAGATGTGACTTCGTGCATCATGGAAAATGAAACATTATCCATCAGGAGCTGAAAAACGGAAAAAAGAAAATAGAGGAGGAGAAGCTTTCCAGTAGCACAGGTGAGATGTGCCACTTGTATATTCTTATGATTACAGTTTAGGCAACTAGGTTAGACCATCAAGCTAGGCAAGTGCTCAGGAATCGTGTAGAATAAGCTAGTCTCTGTAATATTTATAATATTTCGAAATGTGAAATTTAATGGATCACATCACCTCAAATTCTGTTTACACAGATCAATTATCAAACAAGATAAGAAAGAGTATTTTAGCAAAATCTAACAGAATATGTAATGTTATGTTCTTCTCAGGAGCACTACTGAAATATTTGGAAAAGCCATCCTCAGCAAAGCCTGATGAGCATCATGAGCCAACAGCAGGACCATCCTCTATGCAACCTCAAACACCAGTAGAAGTAGAGCCTGATGAACCAACAAGTGGCCCATCTTCTGTTCAGCTTCAAACACCACACACAGACATTTCTACTGAGCAACAAGAACCAAGATCTACTCCACCGCTTGATCCGTATGACTGGCCAGTTGTCCTGTCAGATGCCTTGAAGACAGATATGGTGTCTCGAGGACCATTTCAAATCAGTCCAGATTTCACATTCCCTAAAAGAGAGGACGGTAGAAGCTTTCATCACCATTACATGTACAGAACATTAATTAATGGGGAAAAAATAAAGCGAAGCTGGCTGATGTACTCTAGAAGGAATGATGCTCTTTATTGCTTCTGCTGCAAGGTGTCTTCAAGGAAGTCGTACAAACTAATTACGGATGGACTTTGACTGGATAAACGTTGGTTCGCTTCTGAAAGGCCATGAAAATAGTTCAGAACATGCAGATAACATGGCAACATGGAAGGATCTGGAACTGCGGCTAAAAACTGGGACCATTAACCAAACTGAAATGTCATTAATGGAGGTAGAGCGAAGACGCTGGCGAGATGTTCTCACACGTCCTGTAAGTATAATCCAATCACTGGCAGAGAGAAACCTTGCTTTCAGGGGGTCTTCCTCTACATTGTACAATCGAGACAATGGCAACTTCTTGAAGAAGGTTGAGCTGCTTGCCAAATTTGATCCAGTGATGAAACAACACATCAGCAGAGTCGAAAGTGGCCAATATAGTCATTCAAGTTACCTAGGAAACATCATTCAAAATGAGCTCATTGGGTCCATTAGTGGGAAGATCTTGGATGCCATTGTTGCAGAAATAAAACAACCTAAATATTACTCACTCATTTTAGACTGCACTCCAGACATAAGCCACCAAGAACAGATGTCGATTATCAGAACTGTTAAAATGGGTGAAGTACCAGAAATAAAAGAATACTACTTGGGCTTTCTTGAGGCTTCAGAAAGTACAAGCCTAGGTTTATCGGTTCTGATTCTGAAGAGACTAGATGAACTGAATATTCACTTTGATGACTGCAGAGGAAGTCATATGACAACGGAGCGAACATGAAGGGCAAGAACAAAGGTGTTCAGGCAAGGTTATTAGAGAAGGACTGTCGTGCACTTTATGTTCCATGTGGGGCTCACACTCTGAATCTTGTAGTGGCTGATGTAGCTAAAGCTTCCACAGATGCCATCAGCTTCTTTGGCAACGTACAAAAATTGTACAACCTTTTTGCAGCAGCTACACAGAGATGGACAATCCTAAAGAAGCACGTGAACATAACACTCAAGTCTTGGAGTGAAACCAGGTGGGAGAGCCGGCTTAAGAGCATTGAGGCTGTGCGACACCAGAGTCACAACATCAGAGAGGCCTTGTTGGAAGTCAGAAACAATGCCACAGATGCCATAGCCAGGACTGAAGCACAAGCACTTGCAGAGGAGGTAGGGTCTTATCGCTTTCAGATTTGCACAGTAGTATGGTATGACATTCTTCATGCAGTTAACCATGTGAGCAAACTTCTGCAGTTTCCTACAACGCAGTTTGATGTGGCAGTCAAACTTCTCACAAAAACAAAAGACTCACTCACCAGCTACAGAAGCACAGGTTTTATTGCAGCACAAGTCGTAGCTAGGGACATATGTGAGGAAATGAATGTGGAGGCTGTGCTGAAGGAGAATAGGCTCAGATCCACAAAAAAGCACTTTGCTTACGAAACTCCTGACGAACCATTTACAGAAGCCTTAAAGAGGCTGGAAGTCAAATTTTTCAATGTGGTGGTGGATTGTGCCATCGGGTCAATAAATGAGAGATTCAAAACAGATGATGTGAGGGACATATTTGGGGTTCTCCTAAACTTCACCACAATGAACAAGGAAGACTTGTCCTGCAAGTGTGAAAAGCTCTCTAAGATACTGAGCTCTGGGGCTGACTCTGACATTGATGGAAGAGAACTGGCCCTGGAAATTAAGAACTTGCCGACTTTACCTTCACAAAACATGACTGCATTGGAGCTTCTCTCCTTCATTCATCAGAAGCAACTGGAGGAACTATACCCCAATCTCTGGGTTGCACTAAGAATTGCCTGCACTCTACCTGTGACAGTAGCGTCAGCCGAGAGGAGCTTCTCTAAGATGAAGCTAATCAAGAACTACCTCAGATCATCAATGGGGCAGGATCGCCTCAGTGGCCTTTGCATCATAAGCATCAACCAGGACGTTGGCAGGGAGATTTCATATGATGATGTTATTGATGATTTCGCCCAGAAAAAATCTAGGAGGCAAAAATTTTGAAGATGCAAACTGTTCTGTATAACTGTTAGCTATTACACGATTGTATCGTGGAGTTAGTAATTGTTTGGTAGTTGATAATTGCATTATTTTTTTATACATAGTTCTGTGTCATTTATTCTAAATAATGTATAAGCTAATTTTCAGGAATTTCATGAAGAGTATTTTTTCTGTTTGTCTTCTGAAAGTACATATTTGTTATTTTGGACATGTTTCATTAAAATTGTTTCATAATTGTTTTTTATTAACACAGCCATTTTTTGTATGTGTGTGCTTAGGTGATGTAGTAAGGCGTGAGTTGGTGGATGGAGGGGTGGGGCCTCAAATGGGTATACTGCTTTGGGACCCCTAATGGCTAGAAATGGCTCTGCATACAAATTATTTACAGTTAGTTAGAAGGGAAGAAGAAGTATAAATTAAATTAAAAATACGCTGGTTATATATAATGGATATTGTAGGATATCATAAAAACTTGGACATATAATTGGAGATTATATATATTTATATATAATGTATAACTGTACATATAAATTTGAGATAAGATTACGCATTCTTTTCCCTGAGATAAAGAACTCATGTATGAAATGAAATAAGTTGACATTGTACGGGAATTTTATGTAACATTAACACCTTGACATTTTGTATCTATATAGGAATAAAGTTATTTATCATAATTATAACTGGTGTGTACAGAGAAAGGAGAAGGGTGGAATGGAGATAGGTAACAGAATAAATAGAGATGTTCTGGTTTGTAAGATTTGAAGAATTTATCTTTTAGTTTTTACTGGAAACTTTTTAGCGAGTTCGATTCTTTCGTCTATTGATCGAAGTAGTTGTTTCAAAGGTTTGTTCCAGTGGAAAATAAAGATCTAGTTGCACAATCCAGAATAGAATTTGTTTTCTGATGTACAATATAAAGCAATTGCCTTTGCCCACCCAAAATACAGCATTTTCAGTGTTCGGACGCGTTCTGTAGGATGCAATGATCGGCTGACGCACGATGCAATTGACCAATAAGAAAATATTATCAATATATTAACTGTACTTTTGAGTGGGCAAGGGCAATTGCATTATACTGTACAGTTTCGGAGAAAAGTTCACCTGGAGACCTAAATTTTCTAAAAAGCATAAAAAACTACTAATTAGTAACGACTGTGTTTAATTTTTTTAAAATTTTATTAGTCACTAAAGAGAACCAAATATCGACAGAAAACAAAAACAGTAATACCGATTAGTAATGTTTCATACGCTTAGAAATTGTTTCTAGGCGAACTTTCTTCCGAAATTGTACAGTATAATACATGTTTGATACTCTTATGTAAAAACGGTGTTGGGTTCAATTTATAATAATAATAGTCTAATAATAGCAGTTTTAGATTATTAATGTACGTATATTCAATCTATATTCCATCGTATTCTTTTCAGTTTTATTTATACATCTTCTTACGTATAAACAATACGACCTGAGAATTTAATCTAGTCCAATATCTAATTTGCAGCATTAAGAAATGTAATATTTTAAAATATGTGTGTAAGATATATTTCTTTATAAAGAATATATTTTCTTTTGAATCTGTACAACGTAAATTTTGAACACACCTTTTGGGGATATGAACGAACTTTTAAACTATTTTCAGAGATTAAATTGAAGGCTGGGTTAAGCTAAGTTTAGGCAAAATAAGATTTGTAGGTTAATTTCTTAATTTAACTACGAGCCATTATTTGTGCTTCTGGAATAACACAACATAAAAATAACAAGTTAATAATTACTAATTACGCAACAGATTTCGGCCGGTCATATACGATAGATAAAATTCTCAAATGATTTTTTTTTAATTTTGAAAATGCAGTTTGGTTAAGAAACTTTCATTTTCTTAATATATCGAATGTACTAATATGTAAATATTTTGTACTACATACGTGGAATGCAAAACTTGTCTGACGTAATACTTGTCTCATGAGCATTAAAATGAAAATGAAAAGGTTTATTGGCAGACTATAGTCCATATGACAAATATTATTAATACAATGACAGTTCATACACTAAGGATAGAAATATATACAATTAATTAGAAATAATACTGCACTGTCGAAGTTAAGTGGAGCTACAGACAGACGTTTTCGTACCAAGAAGTCCATAGCTTAGAGCCTTAGAGGATAAATGGCAGGATTCATGGATAGCTTGGATGATCGGGTTGGTTGATTTTTTAATTCTTTGCATTAGACTGTGTTGAGCACGTCTTGTTACCTCTGGGAAGCTCGGGACATTGCGGGTAGCAAACATTTGCGAAGCTGAGCATCTCGGGGGTAATTTATGTAAGAGTCTAAAAGACCTGTTGTACAGCAAATTTAGGGTTCTGCCAGAACCTTTTTTATAATTCACCCAGAGTTGCTGACCGTATATATTACTGCAGAAAGTACGAAAGAGTGTGTCTTTAGCTTCACTTGTACAGAAACGAAAGTTCCTTATGGTCATATTCGCTTTAGCACACAGGCTTCGAGATTGTTTTCTATATCCGAGTCATCACTCAAGGAGCTAGTATATAATTAAATTATAATTAAAGGAGCTGGTATATAATTAAATTATAATTAAATAAGAAAACTATAAACTGTATGCAAATGCATGCAGTTTTATAACAACGTGTTTTGGATCATACTAAACTCAAACAAACACACACACACACACACACACACACACACACACACACACACACACACAGATTGTAACACGATATTTTGATTTATTTTATTGCCTAACTTTCAAGGTCAGGCAGATTCGCAGTGTTAACTTATAAAAGTATTAATCGTAAGGATTTTATTCCGAACGCTCGTTAGAACCAAATAGAGATAGGATATTAAGAGTTGACGTGTGTATGCACGTTTGGAACTTCTATTAAGAACTGGTATATGAGAGAGAGTACAGTTATAACAGTTACAGATTCAGTTGGTATAGTGGTAAGCACCGATTACTACGAATTCATCGGCCCTTGGTTTGATTTCCGGTGAAAGCAGGCGGCGGGCAGCTGTTCAGCCTTTCGTAAAAAATTGGGTGGTAGCTAAATGGGTACCCTGGGTTCCTAGTAGTTAAGATGCTGGGTCGCTGGGCTGGTGATCATGAGCTCATAAGATCGAGTCCGGACGGGTACTTTGTAGTTCGTGGTTCGAATTTCACGTTAAACTGTAGGTCTAAGGTGGGGCAACAAACCTGATCTTCGTCAGAATGAGCATTTCGAGCAGGAGCAAACCTAAGGTTACTGTATGAAGTCGCATCAAGTGAAAATTATAGGGTTTAATGCCATTTTACATGTTTTGGAAGTCTGGTGCCAGTGTAAGCTGAGTGTATTCGAGAATATGATATAAATGCGAATTTTGATTTTCAAAAAGGAAAATAATGTAAATTAGGTTTCTTTTTCAAAGGTTTTATTTTCCATTTTGTTTTTTTAAAAGAACATAATTTTAGTTAGATTAACATTAGAAAAATCTTACATTTTCCCAGTTCCATGAAATTAATATTTGTTTGGCGAAATTCCAGAATCTAGACAGTTCGGAGACAGCGTTCGTAATAACTTCTTAATCATATGTTTGGTTTCGGTTTGTTTAGGTTAAGTTAGATTAGGCTAGGTTAGGTTAAGCTAGGTTAGATTATTAATTATAGAATGTGTGTCTGAACTGTGTCTGGATTCTGGCATTTTAACTTTTATTTCATTAATTCAGAATAGAAGTTTAGCTATCAAATGATTGACTGGAACTTCGCTCACACATTTTTCGCATATTGCAGATGTCAAAAGCCGCTTTCGACGTTCGGAAACAAGACGAAAACTTTTAAAAGTACATCTAAAAGCAAAGGCAATTCTGTCTTAACTCTTCTAAAAGTATTAAGAGAAACCGGAGTGATTCGAAGCAAAATTCAGGATTTTAAAGAACTCAGAAAAGTTAATCATACTTTTATTTTAGATTAATAGTGAATATATTACTGGTGAAATAAAGATAGTACAATTAAATGCTCTTCTTTCTTCATTTCCAGCAGTCATATACACTTTTTATCCTTTATCGTAAATGATATGATAGTGAATTTACTTGTGAAATTCATTACCAGGGAAAAAAATTCGATGCTAATGTAAGGAATCGTACCTTGTTTACATTGTCATTCTCTACACCACTACATCAGTGAAAGAAATAGGTTGGTTGGTCTATTTGATGTCCATCATCCAATAGAGGGCGCTGAGAGGGCCGGTAAGGCCACCAACCTGGGAAAAATATGTTTCCTTTAAAAGGGAACTGCGTCGAAAAATATACATTAATGTGCAGCGGGCTGTTACTACACCCCTCTCCCCATTTCTCAGACTGGCTTAGTACAGTCAATGGCTGGGTTGTGAAAAAAATATCAGTGACGGTGAGACGCTCCATTGAGCTCGTTAGACAGGCGATGAACAAGAAAATATTGTGGGTATTTATAATTAAAAATAACGTTTCATATACTGATACGTAGAGTCTCGGGAATAAAGTTCGCCTAGAAACAAAATTTCTAAAATACACAAAAATTAGTAATTGTTTATGCTTTTAAGAGATTTCGTATTTGTAGGCGAACGTACTTTCCGAAATCTTATCTTGAGGAGAATCAAAGGCACAAAACAGTTTTACGGTACTTTAACTACTAATACAAGACTTGTATCTTATTCATTTGGTTAACAAAGGCACTCTCCTTACAATTTAAGATTGACCTTGAAAACATAACGAAATAAATCTAAATAAACTTATGAAAGCATCCTAAAAACATGAATATATGAACCTATTTCTTAAAGGCGTATTCTAATACAGTTTAAAGTATAGTTTTAGACTACATCGTAATTTGTTCAACGTTTCCTTATGAACGAAGAGAGGACTCTGAGGTCGGGGGTTCGCCTATCGATGGTGCTGGTTAAAAATAATGTAGGAGTTAGCGCAACAGTCCCATTAATTGGTCTGAGCACCATGCCAATTTCTGGCCCTCCTCACTGATAATTATTATAATAATAATATTAGAAATTAATTATTATTGGTATGTCAACATATTTTGTTTTTCCGATTGTTCACCAGTTTTCTTTTGTATTATTTCTATTATTTATATTATCATACCATTGTTTACCACTTTTTTTTCTATTATTTCGAAGATTATTTCAATTTCCATTCGTAATGAGACAATGAACTAACCAACTTTATCTTATTTTCTACTAATTCTATTTATATTTCTTATTTTCCTTCGTAAAAATAGAAATAAATCTTAAAAATTTTTGCTTGAAAAGCTATCATGCTTTTACCAACCGCATATTCAGATAAGAATAATACAATTAAACCACTTGTTACTAAAAATACAAAATTAAACGTTAATGCCAATATTGTGTAAACCTATATGGATGGGATGTGTATATAAGAAGGAGAGAGCCAAAATCAAGGTCTCTAGGGCCTATGATGTCACATTATTTGTATTTGTAATGTGTTCTTTCTGAATAAAGATTATTATTATTATTATTATTATTATTATTTGTTCGTATAGAACACATCCGATGGGATTCCCACTTTTGTTTGTTATTTTATCCTCATCCATCGTCTCGAATGTTAACTGTAAACATGCTAAAATTAATTGTTCGTTAGTCAGTTATAATTAATACTCCTTAAATATCGAAGGCGTCTTCATCTCACTGAAAGTGGAACAACTGCAGGAGTACTTCTTTTCTGCAAGATTTCCAGGACCAACAGCACTTGCTACGGAGCTGGCCAGGATAACCGACAGTATAATGGTTAGGGTTGTTTAAACTCTTTCGTAACAGTAAAATTAGTCATATGATGGAGGGGCCCTACAACTTTATGTGGGATTCCATCCATCTACGGGTTACTACATCATCCGCAAGTGGGCGGAGGACAGTCACCCATACAACTACTGAACAGACCCAGTGTTCCTTCACCTCGCTGGTTACGGGAAGCGGTGTTGCGACGTGGCTACAATGTAGCCCATATACCCCGACAATATATTTTAATTAACATTTTCAGCACCTAACTTGAACTACCCTGACCTGACAGTCTAACATAACTCAACCCACGAACAGAGCACGTGTCATTAAAATGTTTTGTTGGTCATTCAAAACTGCACGTTTTACGACCAACATCGTTGAGCTAAAACTGAATTTGTTTGGTTTCGTGGATCAACAGTATTCAGCATGAGGCGGCCATTAGGTCAACAGTATTACTGTATTAGTTCTTTTGACCGACAGGTTTTCGCTAATCAGTATTATTTATAAATGTTTTTAAACTACATATTTTTACCTAATTTATATATTTACTTCCGACTGAATGTTTTTCCTATTCTCATTCGCGGTCCACAATTGAGAATGGTCAAAGTAAGAAATCCACATTTGAGAAGAGAGTTTCTTCATTTGAGAAACAATTTCACTCCCATTCGCGGTAAAGATGTTTCTTCCTTTTGTCTGCTTTATTCATGTCCTATTGTTCTATACCTTTTTTTTCTTGCACAGCTGCTCAGTAACTGAAAGCAACAACTTAGCTACTGAATTTGTGATTTACAGATGTGTACATTGATGTTGTTTTCTAATACTTGCACAAATTATACATACGTACTGGGGAAATATTAGTCTAATTTTGAGTACTTTTCAAAAGTAGCGGTAGCGGTAGCCCGCTACTTTTCCAAATGAGTAGTTGTAGCAGTACCGCCACTACATTTTGGCCCAAGTAGCGGTAGCGATAGCGTCGCTATTTTCAGGAGGTAGCGCCCACAATACTGTTTATTATGTACAAGAAGTCATCATTTCAATGTTGCATCTTTTCTCCGATGAGTGCCGAAGCCATCGTGCCGAGAAACTTGCTTTTAAAATGTTATTATTTACATTACCATTTTTCGCAATATGAAAGCTAAGAAAGGTGTGTTGGTGCAAGATGAGCAAATACGCGAGAGATTTAAAAAGTATTTTAGTGAGCTGGAAGATAAAGCAGATGAGCAGGAAGCAAATGTGAAAGCATTTGGTTTTGTTGGCCTATGTGCAGGTGTATATGAGGAAGTAGAAGACGATACATCTCAGAAGTTGAAAGAACAGTATGCACCCTCAAGAAAGGAAAGTCGGCAGGAATTGATGGGGGTATGCGGTGGGGGATGATTAAATGTGGATGTAGAATGGTATTTGAATGGCTGTGGAAGAAAGTAGGTGTATTTCAGGTGATTGGACAAAACTTGTAATTACATTACTGCATAAAAATAGTGGTAATAGAAGGAAATGTAAAAAATATTGAGGTATAGCTGTACAACTTTTTTAAGTACAGCCGGAAAAACATAGCATTAGCATACCGAAGAGTTTGGTTAAAGATGAACAAAGCAACTCTAGGGAAAGTACAGTATGTGTTGATCAAATGTTTGCAGTGAAAAACTAAGTGATGGAAGAAAAAGGTGGGTAGTTGTGCTTCTGCAACAATTACGGGTGAGCTGAGTGACATATATACTGCAAACGTAAACAAAATAGGAAAACAGGCAAATGATGTTAAGTAGCTTTTCTATAAATCGCAGAAAGGCTTATTTCACTGTTGGTATACAGACGGGGTGTTTTTTGTATGAAGGTGGTTGTTGTTGTTGGTGGTGGTGGTGGTGGTTAGCCGATCAGCCCACCCTGATCGAGCAAGCCAGCGGCACGCAGGTAACCAATCGCCCTCTCCAGAGAGGACCAGAGGTTCAGCGCACTAGTGATGTTGTGTTGTGTTCTATGTTGTGCTAGAGCGGTACAGTCTGTCATAATGTGTTCAAATGTTTGTGGTGTGTCCTGGCACAGGTGGCAGGTGTCGTCTGTGGAGTTGTCTAGTCTGTGTTTATATGTCTGTAAGTTGGGGTGATGTCTACATCGGAATCGTGCTAAATTAACTCGATCCGATCTGCTCAGGCTGGTCTCTGACCTGTTAATGGGTGGCGGCTTCGTACCTAGGACCGCATTCGGACCGAGTCGTGTCAGTGCTTTGTGGGTTAGGTGTGTGTGTGTGTGTGTATGTGTTTTCTGTACTGTGTGATGTCTGTGGGGCGTGATATGGAATGGAGTATTTGGTTATAATGTCTCTCTGGTGTTACCTTAACAGTGCGAGGTGTTGGTGCATGATTGTACATGTAGTGGCAAGGGTGTTGTGGGATAGTTGTCGCTGCTGCCATGAATTGTGTTCCCCTCATGTCTAAATGTTCCCTAACTTTCAGTATTTTTGTTTCTGTGTGCAGGTGTTCTATTGGTGTTGTTTGAGTGCATCCTGTAATGACACGAAGTGCGTTGTTTTGTATTGTCTGTAAGGTGTTTATGTGTGTGCTTGAGATAATGGGTGCCCAGCATTGGCTAGCATAGTCCACAACTGAGCGAATATATTGTTTGTATATGAGTGATGTTGTTTCGTGCTGGTGTCCAAAGTTTGTGCCTGTTAGTACCCTAAGCATGTTAAGTCTTGACGTACATTTGTTTTTAATGTCCTGAATGTGGTTTGCAAAAGATAATGATGTGGTGTATGTGACCCCAAGTATTTTGGTCCTGTGAGTATGTGGAATGTTGGTGTTGTTTAGTGTAAGCTGTGGAGTTATCTGGTGTTCTTTTGTGTTGCTTGTAAGCAAGGTGATGGTTGATTTTGTGGGCGCTACTTTGAGTCTATTGTGTGAGAGCCAGTCTTGTATACTGTTTATGTATGTTTGTAGTTATTTGTAGCGGTGTCGATGTTGTTGTGGGTGGATGTTAGAGTGATGTCATCTGCATATGATGATAAGGTAAGCTTGTTATCTATGGGTGTTGGAATGTTATGCATGTATAAGTTGAACAGTGTTGGTGGGAGAATAGAGCCTTGAGGGGCCCCGTTCGGAAAAAGCTTGTTTTTGGATGACTTGCCATTAAATGTGATATGTGAGTATCTTCCTGAAAGATAGTTGCTCAGCCACCTTTTGGTGTTATTGTGCATGTTTGTGTTGAGTATTTTGTTTATGAGAGGGAAGCGTGGGATAGCATCAAATGCTTTACTAATGTCTATTGTTGCTAATAGTGTACGTTGAGCTGGTTGTCTGGGGTTGATGCCATCCATATGTGCTGCGTGAGGTTAGTGAGTAATGTCGTGGTTGAGTGGTGAGGTCTGAATCCATGTTGAGTAGGCGATAGTGGTATGTGTGGGTTGGTGATTTGTAAGATTAGTCTTTCTGTTACTTTGGAAGGTGTGCATAGTAAAGTAATGGGTCTATAGGAAGCTGGTTCTGTTGGATTTTTGTTTGGTTTGAGTAGTGTAATAATTTTACCTTGTTTCCATATGTCAGGAATAATAGAGTGTTGGTATGAATATGTGCTGATATTTGTGAGAGCTAGTATTCCCTGTGGGCCCAAGTGTTTAAGGTGTATGTTAGATATGTTGTCTGGTCCAGTAGCCTTCGAATTCTTAATGTTTTTGATGATTTTAGTAGTCTGGTCTCTATTGAAGAGTGTAATGGTCGTGTCGAGTCTGTAGGTTTTCTTGTGTCTGGCTGTTTGTCTGTCTGCGTGTTTCTGGTTGTTGTCTCTGTTTAAGTGACTTATCTTTGCGTAGTGATTAACCAGAATGTTAGCCTGTTGTGTATATGTTGGGACATTATTTTGGCTGCGACAGATAGCCGCGTGTGAGGTGTGAATACCGCTGTTAGAGTGGGTAATGCTGTTTATAGTCTTGTATAACCTGGCTGTATCTGTGGAGTGGTTTAGTGTTGTTATGAATTCCCTAAATGTTTCTGTTTGTTTTTCTTTGAGTTTGTTGTTTATTTCTGTGTTGAGCTGTTGTACCTGCTGTTTTATGGCTTCTGTGTGTGGTGTTTGTGTGTTATGTTTGAAGTTGTTACGTTGCCTTATGAGGTGGGATATTTCTCTAGTGTAATTTGGGTTGTATCTACATTATAATAATAGCCCAGTTTTGTTTGTTTGTTTGTTTGTCTGTCTGTTTGTTGCAGAATTGTGTCACGCTTTCAGAAATTGTGAGAAAAAAAAAATTCAGAAATTGTATTACGGGCGGCAATGTGAAGCTCAAGATTTTCATGACTGTGTTCTTTTCTGTAGTTTAGCAATGGGGGAAGGGTGGAGGTGGGGGTAATCGGGGATGGGTGTGGTACTGGGGAGGGGTGGGGGTAATGGGGGAGGGTGTTAGCCCCCAAGTTGTATGAATGGGGGTGAGGAGGTTTTGGGAGATACCAGATTCAGAAATGCTGACACAATGTGAAGCTCAAAATTTTCACGGCTGGGTTCTTTTTTTGTAGTTTAGCCTGTCAAACCGTCAGCGAAGCGGCGGGAACTGTACTAGGTTCACATTTTTATGATAAGGTTCACATTTTTATACAGATTGTTTGAGCTGCTATGTTATATCTATAAGCATACACTTTATTAATAACATTTTGAATTTTTTTTACAGGTTTTGTATCAACTATGATACGTGTTAATTAAACTGATAGGATTCCAAATAAATTAAAAGCTTTTGGAATAAATTTTTAGAATAAGCTTGCTCTTCTCCTACGTTGTCGTTCTCTTGCCAATCGTCTTCTTATTTCTGCAGCAGTCTCCATTTTCGTGGTTCATTTTTTTTTTGCCGTCATTCTTGACGGCACGGGTACACTAGTTTCCTAATGTTGCCCTTGGGTATGTATTTGTTTGCATTATTGATGATCTGATTAAATGTCTTGCGTGTTGTATTGATGTTTGTGATGGGTGTGCTGTTTAATGTGGTGAATTGTTCCTCAGTCTGTATTTTGAATTGTTCCCAATCAGCTTTCTTGTAATTTCTGTAAGTGTGCCTAAGGCTGTTGGGGTAGAGTGTAGAACGTGTTGTAATGATGATGAAGGTTTGCTGAAGATACTGTTTTACCCATAGTTCATTATAATAGCTACGTTGTGGCCAATGTCGTAGCACTGCTTCCCGTCGATCAGCGATGTTAAGCCCTGGAGAATAGTTGGATGGGAGACCGTCCTCTGCGTCCAGATTATGTAGCGACCCGTGGTTTGGGTCCCACGTAAATCTGTAGGTCCCCTTCATCATCATGTTACGAAATAGATTAAACAACCCCATAAAAAAATTTAAAAAGTCCAGTATTAAAGTTTTCTTTAGGGCTGCCACAGACGTATAATAAACGATGAATGCCAAAATATTTCTTATATGGCCTCAGCTTTGGTCTTGTGAAACATAATGGTTGAGAAATCTTCATCAGGTTTTTTCGGATGTATTAACCCTTATAAATTTGGGTGGCAAAAATTGTCAGTCAATCAAGTTAAGCCAGCTGGGTTAGAACTGTTTGAAGTAGTATTCCCAAATGATTTGGGTCAATGTGAAGCGAGTAAAATAAAATTTTCTTTTTTTTTAAAACGGAGGAAATTTTGCAGTGACTGTGGACTAGGTTATTATAACTCATGCTGGGTCATCTTAGCGGTGGACGACGGCAATACAGGAAAAGTAACACTATCCCATTGGCCTATCAATAAGGACGAAATTTCCTCCCTTGGAGTTCACGACTAAAGACACTTTCTAAGTACTTGTAAGATACCGATCAATACCTATAAAAAAAAAAACAAGCGTTAATTGACCTCGTGATAGTTCAGTTGAGGTTTAAGCATTTGTATTTTCTCTTCTATCATATATTAGAAAGTTAGGCAAATTAGCGCCATCGAGAAGGAGGGGTCCACGGAGGTTGCCAGAGTTAGAAAGGAGTTCGTGACCGCAAAAGATTGGGAAACTCTGGCTTATACCATTAATGACGATGGCAATGAAACTGATGGGACAGGAGCGTTTTAAACTTCCTCACAGGACGTCACACAAGATAACAGATAACCAAGCACAAACGTGGACCGTCACCATAATGAAACTTCATCATCTACAGATTGACTAAAGCTATCTTCGGTAGCTGAAAACTCAGAAATTATTTAGGAAGTCCATGCTTCAGATAATAATCATAAAGAGAGAGAGAGAGAGAGAGAGAGAGAGAGAGAGAGAGAGAGAGAGAGAGAGAGAGAAGAAACGCTTCAGCAGTCGAATGATCAACCTTCCTGCTGAAAGTCAAAACAGACTTGCGTGGCAAATGTTATAAACTTAAATTCCTTTTAGAAAATGAAGACGGTATTAAAAAGTTTCGGTTCGTCAATGCAAGGAGATACTTCTACTACAAAGAGTAGATTTTTCAGGTGTTTAGGAAAAGCGTGAAGTTGTCAACAAAGTTAAAATTTTGTGGAGAGATTATAAACAAAGCCAAGAAGAAGGCCGGATCAACTGTGCAAGATTTGCAAGGACATCATCATAGATTGCGTTCTCCATGGGTATGGTCACACGTTCTCGTATACGGACTGCTGAAGCAAATGGCGGAATACCCTATTTGCAGTCAGAATGTTATTAGGGTAGTAAAAACATTCCGCACTTGAAGAGGAGAGAAAGACCTTTAATAAATATTACTTTTACTAATGGAGTTTCAGAAACATGATTGGACCACTACTTTCGTATAGTGGTTATATATTTTACAGAAACATTGTACTTTGTTTATATTTTTTCATTGAAAGTGATTATTGAAAGTATTGATACAGTATTGATAATAATAATAATAATAAGAAGAAGAAGAATATTCATAGAAAATAAGTGTTTGGTTGAAAACATCAATTATGGAAACTGATTTTGTAAATTTTGGCAAACATCGAATTATTTTTATCGATCCAGTTACGACAGTATACTTGACAATAAATACAAAAGTGTTAAATTTTTATGTACATTTTCTGGTTTCATTTGGTATCATAAAACATTTGAAAAAGTTTCAGAGCTCTAGTTAAGTACAAGTGCTGACTTTAAACATTGATAAATTCCCTATAAATATCATATATATATATATATATATATATATATATATATATATATATATATATATATATATATATAGTGTCAAATTTTTACAGGCTCTGTACATTTTCTGGTTTCATTCGGTATCATAATACACTTGAAAAAATTTCAGAGCTCTAGGTTCAGTGCAAGTGCTGACTTTAAACATTGATAAGAATAGTGATGCCTACAGTGAAGAGATCACCCTGGTATGCACACTCTGAGGCTGTGCTCCAGGCCATGCTGTGCAGTGAGGTGGAGGAGGAGAGGAGGGAGGCAGTGAAGAGGATACTGGAAATCAGAGGTGAAGGAGATGAAGACACACAGGTAGGAGACTGCAGTGTCAGACCCAGGAAGACTCCTGACATCAACCCAGATGCCACCAAACTCTCGGAGCTTATTGACTGGAACTCTGGCGTGACTGAGCCTCCTTTGACCTGCTCCCTCACCACTGCTGCAATCAAGGAGTTTCTGGATAGACCAATGGAAGTTCCTGCATGGCCCTCACACACACAGTCAGTAGAGAGGTGTGTAAGGATGACAACTGAAGCAACACAACATGTTTACTCACAAGAGAGGAGGGAGGCGTACATCACTGGCCAGGTGGCCAGTAGGGAGCTCATGTCCAGGAACAAGAGCAAGGCAGACATGGCATCCTTGGCAAAGTTCAAGAAACCTATCTATATTTCTAAGTTTTAATATTGAAATGCAATCAAAATGTCTTTAATTGTATGTAATGTATGTAAAATGTAGTTATATACAATAAAAAAAATACTTGCAAAAATTGCTGATTTTTTGTAAACTTCAACTACAAATATAAGGAGCTAGGCGTGGTCAAATCTGGATTTTAAAGCCATATTTCGATTTAGCACATAAAAATGCATCATTTGGTCACTAGTAGTCTTTGAAAATCTAAAGATTTAATTTTGCTCCCTAAAATTGACACACCCTAATCTTGGGGGTAATTTATGTAGGAGTCTAAAAGACCTGTTGTACAACAAATTTAGGGTTCTGCCAGAACCTTTTTTATAATTCACCCAGAGTTGCTGTCCGTATATATTATTACTGCAGAAAGTACATTTTAGTTTGAGTATAGGCCTACCTTTCACGGATGTCATATTTTTTATATCATATTTATATTAATGAATAAGCGTCATTCGTAAAAATGCTATGCCTTTAATAAAGTTAATTACCTACCTACCTAGTACCTACCTACCTATGGGAGCAGATATGAGCATAGCGGGATTAAGACGTCCCTCCATGAATACCAAATTAGTTTTTCCATCACCCCAAATTGCTACCCATACCATTACATTACATTACGTCCATCCAAGTGAAGTGATCAAAGTGAGATTCGTTTCAGAACAGAACAGATCTCCCAAATGTCATAAGTCTGTGTATCATCTTGGCCTTTTAATCTTTCGCTGGACCACACGCCCTTTGAAGCCTAGTTATGCAACTAGGTTAAACTGTTTGTTATTGCAAACTGACATTATTTGCGCTGCCCACAAAGCTTGTGCGAGGTAACGGAGCTTATCATCTGGTGAGCAGGTGCTGTTTGCACTTCAGTAACCACTGATGGCCCTCCTACTCAGTGGATAATTCTTGATTATTTGGTGGACGAAAGTTTGCGATGATGTTATGAACAGCTCCATTTACAAGTCCTATATAGAGATGTTTCAGGTATGTTTTTGTTATTATCGCTCCAGTCTGATTGCCGAAAGATGCGACCACGCATAAATGGGAATACATTACGAGCACCAACTGTACGAGGCACCTTTCGACGCATGACACGTTCTGTCTGTAAACTAAACGCATATCTTGGGCGTAAAATAGGCTATTTCAGTATTTTTTAGTGATGTTCATTTAATTTTTCCTCTCTCTCTCTCTCTATATATATATATATATAATAAGAAGAGTTTCATAATTAAACACGCTAAATAAATAAATGATGCAAACCCACAAGGAAAAATTAAAAGGGATTCCAAGCTTAATTAATCCAATAAGAGTGTTGTGCATTGCGTCAAAGGTTGTAAATTTCAGTTTAAGGCTAAGTTTTATCCTTTGTCGTTTGTAATGGCAATGAGAAATCCTCTCCCATCTGTTATCTAATTTATATATGAATTTTTTTTAAGTAGGATTTTGCCCACTATTGTTAATTTCAACATTGTTTGGTACTGGAAAATAAATGACGTCTTATACGTTTGACGTGATAATTTGAATGTTGATGAATTTCTTGATAGGCTCAATAATTCCGCCTATAAAATGTACTGTTAAAAATTTTAGGAAATTGGCGAATGTTTATCATTTCTGGACCTAAAATTTCGGAGGTGCGCAAATCGATTCAAATTTGAAGTTTTTCGCAAGCTTACTGTACTAATAATAGCTTATGTTCATTTTTATTCTGATTATCACCCCTCAACAAAATCTTCAGTTTTGTTTCTTTTATGTTTCTCAGACCATTAAGAGTTGTTAGTTCTGAATTTTTAGATTTTTAGCTTCCGAGTTACGCAATATTATGAACATTGGTATTAAACTATGTTACTCTATTACATTTCTAGAAAATTGTTTAAGCAAAGCAAAAAAGGTATTATAACTGTAATTCAAAAGCAATTTGATCATAAAAATATCTTTAGCTTCCCTTACTCTAAATTTTAAACATATTCCAACCTTACCAACAACAACAACAACAACTGGAGTGGACGTAGTCTTTAAGTATAAAAGTACTGTTAAATCTCGCCTAGTAAATAACAGCCCAGATAATGCAACTGACTTTGTCTACTTGATTGGATGTAAGCAATACGATTCAGTTTATATAAGTCAAACTAAAATTTTGGACAAATTAGAAAAAATTGACGCATTACATGAACAAAATTGAATTTTATAATGTCGAGGTTCGACCTTATGCAAGTCGGCCTTATTCTGGAACGACCTTATGCAAGGTATATGCAATTCAAATTAGAATGAAAAGTTTGTTTAATATTTTGAAAGTGACTAACCCATACATACCTTTCAGATTTTCAATGAGAATTATTAACATAACCTGACCTAATTTAAACTAATTTAACATGAATTTAAATGACATGCATAAACTCGAGATTTTCTCCATTATACAAGTTCAGAAATGTTGATGTCGACATTGTGCGGGTCTACCATGTTCCGCTACCTACCCCCTTCAGACGTCAGAGTAAAACAGCATAAATATGCGTGTAGGACGGCAAACAACTCGAATGCATTGTTCAACCATATGTATACATATAATCATAGTATTAAATGAGAGAGTTCTAAAATTTTTATTAAAAATAAAGCTAAAACTAAAAAGAATATTCTGGAATGTGCATTCGTATACTTTATAAATAATTTCAATAATAGTTCAGAAACATAAAATGGACCACATCTTGTTAAAATATCTTTTGCCTTTAATTAGTACTTGTTAATGTTTTGATAATTTCTCCTCTTTTGTTTACACTGTACAGGTATATATATTTTTGGCTTCTTGCCTTTTCCCTTCATTCCCTGACGAGATGTACTGTTGAATACATGAAAGATCTTGGAATCGTTTTGATTCTTTTAATTTCCCCCCCTGTGGGTGCGCGTCATTTTATAATATATATATATATATATATATATATATATACACACACGAGTATAATGTATCACAGTATATCTTAAACGAGTTTTGCTTTTTATTACGTAACTTTTCCTTCAGTTACATCATGCATATATTGGTAATAGCTTTGTAAAGTATCTAAGAAGGATTTCTAAGTTGTCGACATATTTCCATTGCAATATATAAATTATGGCAGAATAACTCATTTCCAATATTAGTCTTTTTAACTCTGAACGAATTAAATTATTCTTTCGCAATATAAAGTTCTTTTTGTGAACCTCCCTGTATACGCGCGAGGATTCAGTGTATCATTTACTCGCGAGTGTTGCTGCACAAAATGTATTCAAACGCCCCTTCACTGCCCCTTCACTTTATTTACCAGTTCTTATTACAAAAAAGAACGTTGCCTTTCAAGTTTTAGGTACCAATGACGTCAGGACCGGAAACTCATTGGAGCCATTTTGTCGATGCGAAAGCGCGACGCCTTTCTCAATCGCTTTATGTAATCCATCATGAAGATACTCTCTCTTCGCTTTCCCACGTGACTCCATCGAGATGAGTGACACTTTATAACAATTTGTACAACATCCAAAAATCTTGCAGTGTAAAGAGTGCCGTTGACCAACGTCAGAGATTTATATATAGATATTAACACACGCAGTCGAAATGTTTTATTTTTAACTCTTCTTCGATAGAGTTACAAACTGCAAATTGGACCTTGGTATTTCTCGAACATAATGTTATTTGATATTATATTTTAGGGAAATTTTATATTTAGTGAACAGTCATACACTTTCATTTTATGTATTATAGTCCGAAGTTTATGTCTAAAGGATATAAAATGTTGAGTAATGCTTTTTAAATGAAAACATTCTCGTATACAATTACACGTAGTTTCGGGATAAAGTCCGACTAAAGTAAAATTCTTAAAAAAAAAAAATTCATCAGTAATGAAGCGGGTTTCGTTTTTGAAATTGTCACAAAAAAATGTATGCTTTTGAGAAAGTTTCTCGGCGACTTTTTTTTTTTTTTAACCAAAATTGTACTTTAGTCGACGCGCAGCTCGTTGTGTGTCCATTTACGCTTCCTTGGTAACTAGCAATTTCAAACACTTCATACCTGGTTCATATAGCTGTGGAGAATTTCTTAAAAATATATAAATTACCTTCGCACCATTTCCTTTATAAACATTGGGGACGAACCAGTTTACGTAACTTTGAAAAGATTGTGTGTACGAAGTTAATATAACCATAATACGCGCAAGTAGTCGTCTTCTCAGCACACTGGGTATAAAAATGGTAAATTAAAAAAAGTAATATTTTGTACTTTTTATTAAAATAATGAACACTTATAGTGTCGTTAATTTGAAAAAAATTACTTTTATCTAAAAAATTAATAAAAACCAAACATTCTGACATGCACATTTAAATAAATATGTACAATTCCGTATTAAGCCTAATTTTTTTATTTTTTTTATTTTTACAGAACTGAAAAGTTACAGACGCGTTTCATGAAGCACGAAAACTTAATACATACATATCACATTTAAGACTTTTTAATCATTTCAGATAACTACAATATTTATTCACAGAAAAGCGAATGAAATTATTATTAGTGCCATTATGATTATTGAAATTAATGTTACATTTAAATAGTTATCACATTTTATCAAATAAATAGGGAATAATTAAAATAGCACTTTTTTTTTTTAAACAAAATAGTTCCCCCATTAAAAAAAGGATCATTACAAGGAAATTAACTTAAAAAGGGACAGGCCGAATAACTATCATCATTCAGAAATGAAAAATTAAAATGTTTATTAATAATGATCTAAAACTTCTTCAGATTCTAAGAAAGGATTCGTTCGTGTGTATATATATATATATTTCACTTTTCCCTTCTACACTGAATAATACTTCGTACACAGATAGATACACATTTAGATAACAAAAAGTTAATAATAAATTATCATTACAAAACCGCAATCAATTTTGTGACGTTTCTTACAATTCCAAAAGTAAACAAACTATCAAAATAGGGAATCCGAGGGAAGCGAGGGTATTTTAAGGAAGGGTAAAAGGTCTTAGTTTTCAACGCGTTGCTAGGATAGCTAAATTGAGAGTCTAAGGTTGGTTGGGGAAGGGAACTATGAAAGTGAGGGGAAAAAGATTAAACACACACCTGTTATTGATCTTATGAAACTGTTACCGGAATTGAGAGAGAGAGAGAGAGAGAGAGAGAGAGAGAGAGAGAGAGAGAGAGAGAGAGAGAGAGAGAGAGAGAGAGAGAGAGAGAGAATTATCTACAACATTAAAAAAAATTGTATTCGCACAAATTTTCTCGAGATTTTAATTACATTTTTTAATTAAAAAGAAAACTAGAGTAAATAATTTATGGAAGTATCTCATTATAAGGTAGTGTGAACAATAACACATTACATTCATTAATTCTTTAATAATATCAGCAGCATTATTATTGTTACGGACCTAATACAAATATTAATCCGAGAAATGTTTTACAAAATGAAATTAGCAAAATAATTGATCCCTGAAAAACTATTTTAGTATATCTACGAAAATATATTCCTAAATTTGTACAATAATTATTGCAAAGAACATGCAATGCAGTTATCGTAAGAAACAATACTTAATTGGAAAACACTAAAAATAAATAAATTAAAAATTTTATGCTAAATTGATACCAATACGTAACCAATAACCATTATATTGGCTGTGTCTGACAATAATTTAAGTACAAAACTTTTCCTACATTTAAAATAACACCGAGAATTGTTTTAACAAAATATTAAATTTCATTAGGAAAAATACAAAACATTTAAAATAATTTTTAGGCAATGTCTGTTACACCAGTACTTGATTTCCTAAACGGTTGAAACAAAATTCTGAAGTCATAGGTAGGTACCACTTAGTAAATAATAAAAATGCTATAGGGTTTAAAAAGAACCTATTAACAAGGACTGAACTTGAGCTATGTCCAGGGTTAATATAAATTTAAAGTTAAATAGACATTGCTATTAAATCTGTTAATTTAATTAAAACACCACATTTAGCATTGATTTAATGATGTTTGAGATCAAAATTGAAAACACCGCAACAGGCAGCAGTTTTATTTTCAAACTTTTAAAAAACTCGATTATAAGGGCCTAAAGACTAGCTTTGTTATGCAATAAATAGGCTACATGAGTTAGGTTCTTGGTACAAGATTTTATATATATTACAGTATATTATTTCTTTGATAATCACTCGTTGTGGACCTTTTGTATGGTGGTTGCTAGGCTCCACTGGTTAGAAGTAATCTCGGATACGAGCTTAGTTTACTGTCTAACTTCGGGTGATGTTAAATATAGGTACACAACTACACATTCTTATATATGTATAAATACAGAAACCTTAAAATCACCGTGAATAGCAAATAGCCTATTTAAATTAAAATGCCAAGGAAGGCTCCTTTTTTCTTAAAAAGTGGCTCGATTTATTTCACAAATATTTCACATTGTATTAAAATGTTTGGCCTCAAACTTCACTATTAATAGGCCTCTCAATTCTAAATTGGTAAAACTGGTCAGTGTCACTATTTACAGACTACGAGAAATTAGGAACACTAAACTTCCACATCATCAAATGGAAAAGGAGGAGTCCTGTACTCTTCATCAGAGTCATAATAAACACAACGTCTCGTTGGGACTAATCCTAGCTGCAATCTCTTCACGGCTTCCTTTATTAAGTCTCCTTCCTTCAACAAATCCTGCAGCACTTCGTAAGGGTCATCCGAACTTCGACGGGTACTGGCTGTCGAATTACCTGTGCCTCGCCTCAAGCATCGCCGACTATTGCAGCAGCCACATTTACTTTCTGTTCTAGATGGTACACTATAGGGCGATGCTCTTAACTTTGGTTTCGAATTTGTTAAATGAGAAGGTTTCGCCTTTAACCGAAGATTGTCTTTGATTTCCTGAACGAGATCATCTATATCTCTTGATAAAAAATCTTGATTAGTAGGCCTAGATTTCTCTTCGGCAATAAAACAAAGATCGTCTTTGCTAGGCATTTTGAAGTAAGCGGAGCGACTGGCGTGACTACACTCTTAGAACTCGCTGTGCGAGTGTGGTCGATTTCGAGTTGTTTTGGTTGGTGAGGTACAATAACTGCCAGAGTAATTTTGCTTAAGAAAGTAGTTCCTTCGTATATTTAGTAGAATCTGCATATAATAGTTATATTTATATTGAACTTCGCATTAAATCATATTTTCTTAAAGCTCAAAAGAATATACTCTATTTAAAAAGTAAAATACTACTATTCCAAAAATATTCACACGCTCTCATGATGTAAACACAGCGGAGTAATATTTAAGTAAATGGCCTCTTGGTTCCAAAAAAAAGAGAATATAAACACGTTCAACCTGTCGTGTAGAAAGGCCCACATTTTTTAAAAAAATAAAGAAGTATTATTAGCAACGTATATTCATACCAAAATTTAAATAACAAATTAAATTAACATAAGTTATTAAATTTAAATAAATACATTTTAGTTCATATTTTAAAATGAATTTATATATAACCCAGTTGGAGGAAAATTCTCAGTAATGCGCTGGCGCATGCGTAAAAGAAAGAAATCATTTGTAGAATTATGAAAAGGAAAGGAATAATTTAACATAGGAAAGACAGTCAGAAAACAAGCGGAAAATAAGCCACCATGATTCGTAAATAGTATGCTTTTGTTCATTTTCCAATCAAGAAATCTTTGCATAGAATGAACATTAGTGAGCGTATAATAAAATATTGTATCGTAAAGTATGGTAATAATAACGAGTTTATTTAACCTAATAAAAACATTTGGTACAAGCATAAAATTTTTTTTTTTTTTTTTTAATATGGGTTACTGCTTTCACTGCTTTCATTTGGAGGAAGACTTACGAGTTCCATTTTTATTGGATAAAGTTTGTGTGACGGTTTGTATGAACAGGTGATGTAAAATGTTATCGATTCGCCACAACCTTTTAAGAACTGCATTCAGCTGAAAATAGGACCGATAAAAATAATAAAATAAACAAATCAACCTTATAGAAACTCACAGAACTAAACTGCTGACGGTAGATTTTGGAATGAATGATGCCCAGATGTTTTACAACTATTACTGTAGTAGGCCTATGGGTAGTATGCTTGAAGGAAACTAACATTTTCCAATCTTTGAACAAGAGATGTTAAGAATAATTTCACTTTGGTTTTGACTGAGCCACAATATATATATATACACATACAAAGGTGGGCAAGACCGAGTTCCAAAAGGACCGAATTCCAGGAACTCGGTCCTTTTTAAGGACCGTGAGCGGGAAAGTCGGTCTTTTTCTCAGTGAGGACCGAAATGAGGAGCGACGGTCCATTTTTAAGCAATTCCGGACGGTCTTTTTTAGTGATTTTAGTGTGTTTAGTGATTATTGGAAGTTCTAAAGAAGATGGAAACTCAAGCATTTAACTTAATAACTTTTTTTCATCATTTATGTATTGTATTAATTATAATTTACGTTAATAAAATTAAAGATTTCCGGTGTCTTTAATTTCATTTTTCATTTTAATCAAATTTTTCACTTATATTATATATAAGGACCGAGTCGTTCCTAGGTCCTATCTTCAGAAAGGACCGTGACCGTGACCGTCGGTCCAGTTTGAGGCAAGGACCGGGACCGGGACCGTCGGTCCTTTTTGAGGCCCGGGTGCCCACTTTGTGTGTGTGTGTATATATATATATATATATATATATATATATATATATACAGGGCGTCCCAAAAAAATGTATACACACTTTAAATAATTATAAGGCAGTGTTTATTAAAATACATTTCATTTTCAAAATGTAATAGAATCTACAGACATTATTTAATTGTTTTGTCAACGCCTGTTTTCAAACTGACGTCCGTTCTGGTCCAGGCACTGCTGATAACGCGAAGCAATGGAATCGCAAACATCACGAAACATTTCGTTTGGTATTTGTGTGCATTCTCGTTCAATGGCTGCTCTCAATTCAGCGACTGTTGCAGGTTTTATAGCGTAGACTGTCTTTTAAGTATCCCCATAAAAAAAAGTCTAGTGGTGTGAGGTCTGGTGAACGCGGAGGGTATTCTACGAAACCCCTTCGTCCAATCCACATCCACATCGTGCCAAGTACCACTCGCAATACTCCACTCTTCGGTCCGGATCATCTTCATTAATAGCATGGACTAATCTTGGAATGTAACTTTTCCATTGACAGCGCTTCAAAATGCGTTGGACAGACGATTCTGAAATTCCTACCTCACGACTCGCTTGCCGCACAGATTTTCTTGGACTTTGGTGATACGTTTCCAGTACTCTTTCTTGCTTTGTGGGGCTTGTCGATGTCCGTGGTCTTCCGGAACGCTTCTTGTGGACATTCTGAACAGTTCCATCGGCTTCAAACTTATCTCTAATTCGAGTGATGGTAAGTCGCGTTGGTGGATCTGTTTGAAACTCCCTCCTAAACTGTCTTTGCACTTCAACTGCATTTTCACACTTCCAGTAGCATTTTAGAATGAATTTCCTTTGTTCAAAGCTTAGTCTGACTGCCATTATTAATTCTAATGGGTTTAACTTGGAAAGAAAGAAACATCAATTGAGCTATCAGCTGTTAAAGTGTGTATACATTTTTTTGGGACGCCCTGTATATATGCTGGCGCAAAAGTCACGTATCATAGGAATTTTCAGCGTTGATTATAATATATATTTTTTTTATTTAGGTAGGGGATAACTACGAAATTAACAATAGACGAGAGGGTGAGCTTGGTTTTAATGCATGGAATACCAGGTACTACAAATCGATGAATCGGTGCTGGGAGCAGTGAAGAAATAATTTTAGTTAGATAAAGTGAGAAGTCTGTATACTTAAAACCATATATTTTTATTGAACTGTTGGGATGAGGTAACATTTAAACAGCGTTTACAAATGTGTATTACAAACAATGACAGTCATGTTAACGGATAATTTGACTGTATCCTATCATATATAAAAAGTAGAAATTATATGCCTGAATTTCTCACAGTTTGAATTTCACGCTAATTTTTTGGAAAATCACTTAGTCACTAAAATTTGTAATCGGGAACTACTTATGAAACACCCTGTACACACACACACACACACACACATATATATATATATATATATATATATTATAATATATATATAAAGGGATTAATTAGCTCAAGATGTGATAAAATGGAATAATAGAAAAAGAATTGAATGAGGGTTTGACCCTCAATCATATAGGCGGGGCCGGATTAACCATTAGTTAGGTTAATAAAGTTGTAGCCACTAACTCCTAAAGTTAGCGCCGCTAACGCTAACGCTAATTTTTTCTGAAACCACCCCAATTTATATATGTCCTGCTTTCTGTAATTTACTTACATACTGTATATTAGCACACACCTTGATATAATTGGTTGGTAAGGTACAAAAATGTGACATTATTGTCGACGAAAATGAAAACATTTTTATGTAGGAGTCGAGTTCCTTTCGTATATATTTTAATGGGGAAAACAAACCAACGGAATAATAAATTATATTCAGTTTATACAAGTGGTTTTTTTTTTTAAATTACCAATTAGCGGTTAACGATTAATTTTCTCCAAAAAATTAGCGGCGCTACCCGTTTTGCTAAAAAAAATTAAAATTAGCGGCGCTACCCGTTTTGCTAAAAAAAATTAAAATTAGCGGCGCTAACAGTATCGCCGATACAAAGTTATCGCCGCTAGTCTTGGCGCTGCTAATCCCAGCCTTAGGCCCTCATATTTTTTAGGCCCTCGAATTTAGTCCCTAATTTTTATATCGTAAACCTTAAATTTCTGTCACAAGGTTAGTCAAGTAATATCATATATAACTGCATAATTATATCTTCAGAGGTGGAAAATAATTTTTTTTTAGTTTTAGTTAGATTTTTTTTTATATGTCGTTATATCTGATGGTGTATCATTGTCAATATGTATGTAGGATTTTCTTGTATGATTGGCTTCAAATCAAAGGGTTAATCCGTTTCCGAAACTGTTTTTCAGACGTTAGGAATTTGGGCCTAGTGTAAATGATCATTCAGCATGTCGAAGAAAGGGGGGGTTGGTTTGTTTGATATCACAGTTTAAAGCCAGGAAGGAAGAAATCATTCTCTATTTGAATTGTATGCTGTTTTGTTTTTTGTGTTTTTTTTTAATGTACATAGCTTTGATTTTTGTTAGTTGTTAAATTTGGATAAATATACATTTCTATTGTGTGGAGATTTTATAAATTATATACAATATTTAGTACATATATAAGCCCTTCCCTCTTATTAGTCTTAGGTTCCTCACAGCCTTAATCCGGCCCTGGGTGCTACAATAAAACACAGATAGTATTGGGATGTTTCGAACCAGAAAAGGTTGGGAACCACAACCAATGTCCTCAGAGTCGGCCTTAGGAGTGTGCGGGACCTGAAGCGAATACTCAGGCTTAGGTTCTCGAGTTTGGATACCAGAAGTTTACACTCGACTCGGCCAAATGATAACGCGAAACACAAACAAAATAACATTTATGTACTGCACATATTTATTTATTGCTTATTTATAGTAAATAATAACACCAACAAATAACATTTATGTATTACACAAATTAATTTATTGTTTATTCATAGTTAATAAAGATACTGATTACGAGTGATTGAAAAGAGTAAAATGTGTATGCATGTAGTCAGTTGAATTAAATTAACGTTTTGCTCTTTTATGGAAGCAAATTCTTTGAGCAACTCATAATAGTCTAGCCTTTTGGATATTTGATGCTCAGTGGCCAAAATAGCCAGACTCTCCAATTTTTCGTGGCACAAAGAGGATCTTAAATAGTTTTTTAGCAGTTTAAGTTTCGAAAAACTGCGTTCTCCTACTGCTACACTCGCTGGAATGGTAAGAAGAATTCAGAGAGCGACAGTCACATTTATACAGACTCGCTCCAGCTTGTTTTTGTAGAGAAATTGCAAAATTTCTAAAGGACTGGTAACCTCCAACGGCAATACCTCAGCTAAAATTTCGAACTCGTTAGCAAGTATACGTCCATCAATATCATGGCTATTGTCTTGGGTCAGAGCAATTTCCAGATTTTTGCAATTGCATAAAAGTACATTCCTCTCCGAATCTTTCATTTTGTAAAGGAAACAAAACAAGTTGTGCTACTCTTTTAGCTGACAAAACCTTTCATTTAAAGACGTTGTTGCAGTGTCTACCACAGCGTTGAAGAAGTTTATTCGAAAGTTGTCTTCGAGATTACAACAACAACAAACAACAAACACTTTATTTCAGACTCAGTAGGTACAAACATTATACAAGTGGTCCACAGAAGGTTAAGAGATAGTTGTCTGGGACACTGACTAAGTCGGCCAGTGAATCGCTATGCATAATGAATATACAATTGCCTCCGCCAATGCTTCCAGATTTGAGATTTATAAAATATATCGGAGATCAGTCCACTAACCATGGCTTCTATTATCTTATTGACTGACTCATCAAGCCTAGTGATAAATCTTAATACAAAATTGCATATGACACTCAGGGCCGGATTAACCCATAGGCTAATAAGGCTATAGCCTTAGGTCCTCAATTTTTTTAGGCCCTTCAATTTTGTTCAGGGCTACCAACCGAAAAGAGTATGTGTTACAAGTTGTAACACATACTCTTTTCGATTGGTAGCCCTGAAGTCAGGAATGTATAAACAAAAGATGAAATCTTAGAGGTAAGTTGATTTTTGGTTTGGCTCATGTTTGCATTGGTTATTTCATAGGAAGAACATTGCATAACAACTTGATACATACACTTCACGTTCCTTGGTGTGCATATTTTTGAGGTAAAAGATTATAAAAGTGATGTTGACAATTATGAAAGAGTTAGAGACATTAGAATCCTGGTCCACAATTGAATACCATGGGCACTCCAGCAGCCATTTTTACGCTTTCTATGAATCATTCATAGAAAACGTAAAAATTAATGGAAAACGAACAAAATTGGCAAATTTTTCCAGTACACATTCTCATTTGAATTACCAACATTAGTTTAGTATTCATTGATTTTTTAAATAAATTGTGGTCGATTTCTGACAGTTATTTGAATGTAGTTTATACAGTTACAAATGGTGATAGTACTCATATAAAGTGACTACCTACTTTGGATTACAAAATTAACACTAAGTATTAAATTTATGATGAATTATGATTTATGACCCACAACTTAACATTTAGGTTATGTGTCTATAGATTTGTAATCAATAGTTATTTCTGGCAATTCTATAAGTGCTTGGAGATTTTTTTGCCTTCATTTGTCAAATTGTCATAGTTTGTGTGATTAATCATTAATGTATGTGCTATTACGGATTATGAATTTATGTTGCATATATTTAGGCCCTTCCTTCCCATTAGCCTTAGGCCCTCCATACCCTTAATCCGGGCCTGATGACACTGGCACAGTTAGGCACCTTATTGACTACAAACAGCATACTGGTATTAGAAGGAACACCATTTATAAATCGGAGTTCTTAATAAACTCCTAAAAATATTATTATATGCAACATACAATTTTCTCAAATTATACATCTGTAGTTCCACCACAAATGAACTGTATACATTGAAGTACAAAAAGTTTTGAACAAGATCAACTTAACATCTAATGTACATATATGAAATTTTCTAACCAAAGTATTTCCCTGAGCATCTAATTGTCTACACTGCTTTAGAATATCAGTCATCTGAAAGACTATCAGTTAGTATGTGGCCAAGATACTTAGTCTGGGTCACTTCTGATAGCACTATGCTATTCAATTAAAATTCAGGAACTTTTATATACTTGTTGGCCTTGGTCCTCATAATCATAATGTGACTTTTAGCAGGATTATATTTTTTTGTCGTTATCCTTCCTGTACCTTTCACAAACTTTCAAAAGTGTGTTGAGCCCTTTTACAGATAGAGAAATAAGAACTAGATTATCTGCTCTTTAATCTGCATGATTAACAATGGTTAAATTACAGGATCATCTGGACCTTCATAGTCGAATTGTTTTTTCTTTTTTCTACTCTGATTAGGCTTGTGAAACATTGGCTCAACATCAACGTCTTCAGCAAGTTCATGTGCTGTGCCAGGCGCGGATTCAGGGGGAGGGGGGTCGAGGGGGTCCGGACCCCCCCCCTGCTCACGGTGACCAACGATTTTTCGATTGCGTTTGTTTGCTCCTATATATGAAAAATAAGACCTGAAGACTTAAAATGGCTTAAGGTACATGTATCCCGGTTGCCACAAAATTAATTTCCTTAAAAAGAATAAAGAAAAAAAAGTTTATGTCCGATCCTGAGACATTTCAGACCTGGCCTGGGTGTGTGAACAAGCAGGATTTTGATAACGGGAATATACTTCAAATCCATCTAAAGCTATCTTCAAATATGAAAATTTCCTACCGAGGGGGAGACCCCCCCTCGAGCACCCCCCCCCTGGCGCTCGCTTCACTCGCGCGTCCTCGGCATCAGTAACGAGCCCCACCAAGACTGGACCCCCTTCTGCTTAAATTCCTGGATCCGCCCCTGTGTGCCAAAGGCACCTTGGAACCCCAAGTTTCTGTACTCTGTCAGCCACTCTGTTGTTTTTGTCACATTGGAATGCTTGCGTGCTGTCACTTGCGCTGCTCTGCAGCATTTTGCTCACAAGGTTGATTCGAGACAAAATGTCATGCCAGAAAACCAGTAGCGTATCCAGAGGGGGGCAAATGGGGCATTTGCCCCTCCCATTGGAGGTGAAGAGGATGTATCTAAGGATAAGTAAATTTCCGTAACATTCAGCAAGCTAAGACAGGTAACTAGGTTTATTTTGTCGTTAATTAATTGTGTGATGAAGTCAAATGATTCAGTACTTTTCACCGTTTTTAGTCCATGATTTATGCACTTTAAAAGAAAAATATGGTAAAAATTACTTCTCTCCCGGGGCGGAGCCCCGGACCCCGCTGGAGGAGCTCACAGCGCTCCCCCCGACCTCCTAGCTGTATTGCCTCGCTACGCTCGGCAGCACTACTTTGCATTTTGTCCCCCCCCTTTCGGAAATGCTGGATACGCGCCTGCAGAAAACCATCGCAACAATGAATTCGTACTTAGTTATGCATTGAGCAAGATTCCGCTTCACTGCGTGCAATTGGGTCATTTGCTTCTGTAGCAACCTTCATAGATATTCCCAAGTTGGTAGCGAATGGGCTTCACACTTTCTATGCGAGCTTCCCACCAAGTCTCACTCAATGGTTTAATGATCAAGCCGGAAACATAATTTCGGAAAATTTCCCATCTTTGTGTGGATGCACTGAACAAAAGGTAAACGCGCTGGATTATCCCAAAGAAAGAAACTGTCGGTGTGCATGTTTTGGCAATGTCGGCATAAGAAGATTCCAATTGTGACAAGAGCATGAAGTAAAGAATGCCCTTGAATTCATCTGCAAAATCCTAGCTTGAACGACAGCTTCATGGCTTTTCATATTAGCACCATTGTCATATCCTTGACCTCTGATACCCGCGAGATCTGTGCCATACTCTTTCAAAAAATTCAATAAATATTTGGTTAGTGCTTCCCCTGTAGATATTTTAATTAGAATGAAGGATAAAAAATGTTCGAAAATTTCAACTTAATTGGAGCTGCTAGAATTATTATCACTTGGGATAGGAACACTTACACCACGAACTGTGAGTGACATTTGTTTTTGATGGCTGATATCAGGAGTGCAATCTAGGATGACAGAATAATATTTAGCATTTTTAATTTTCCTTACAATGTGTGATTTTGTGGTTGTTGCCATCAATAAAAGTAATTCATTTTGTATAGTTGACTAGTTGTGCCAAGATAATAATCATGAATTTCTTCTTTTTGTATCCGATTTAAATGTTCTTTTAAAATAAAGTCAAACTTTGCAATGAGTTCAATCAGCCCAAGAAAGTTACCATTGTGTGGCTTGCATAACTTATCCACAGAACCCATGAAAGCTAAAGTGTGTTCTGCTAAATAATGCACAACTCTTATGAGTCTTTGGAACACATTCTGACAATGAAGTTTTTCTTGATTGATGATTCTGTCTTCCATCTGGTTGATTGTTTGCTTTTTGTTATTCTTACTCCGAATTCCAGCCACTTCTGCATGTTATGCATGTGCTCCTTAGAAGTTCCATGCGTGCACAAGCTTCTGTGAATGTTCTTCCAGTTATTGTATCTGAGGTGACGTGTGTGTATATATATGTATATAGTCTGTGGTGCCGCGTTTGTTAGCGAGCTAGAGATAAAGTAAAGGCCAATTTGAGGCTTTATTCAACATAAACATAGCATAGATCTGAAACACAGAAAACAATAATTAGTAAAGACTTGTTACACAGAAAACAATAATTAGTAAAGACTCATTACATTCCTCTCTTCTTTTATAATACGTGATACATTGCACGGTAAGAAACAAAACGACAAGTTCAAGATATTTTGGAAGAAAGAAGAGTCTACAAGTTTAGGCGTTGAGCTGGGTATCTGATTCGAGTGCTTCTTCTCAGAGGGGGACTCGTCTCGGAGGTTACTGACACAGGTGGGCCTCTCTCGACTTCGACTGGAGTCGCTTCGACGGGAGCTGTTGGGACCGTGTGTCGGCGGATCTCAGCGGGTTCTGAGTCGTCCGTTAGCGGGGTGGAATTGATTGGCGGACTGGGTACGGGGGGTTCATAGTGATTCGTGTCATCCGTATTGCTACGTCCCGCCGGTGCCAGGTCCCTGATGGATACGGTATCTTCTCTCCCATTCGGATGCCGTATAAACGCGTAGTTGGGGTTTGCCTCAATTAACTCAACTTCCTCGACGAGGGGGTCGTTCTTGGATCGGCGAATGAATTGGCGAAGGAGTACGGTTCCCGGAGAAGACAGCCACGTCGGTAGTGCAGAACCGGTAGAAGTACGCCGCGGGTGCGTGAATAGACGCTCGTGAGGAGTTTCGTTCGTGGCCGTACACAGCAGCGATCTAATCGAGTGCAACGCGTCTGGTAGGACGGACTCCCATTGCGACATCGGTAACCCGCGATCTTCTATGGCTAGTTTGATGGTGTTCATGATGATTCCATTGTAACGTTCGCATTGCCCGTTTCCTTGGGGGTGATACGGCGTTGTGCGACTAGTCGCGATACCATGTTTAGTTAGGAACAGTTTTAGTTCCGAAGACATAAACGATGTCCCTCGATCTGTGTGGATGTAAGAGGGAGTTCCGAAGGTAGAAAATAACTCGGTGAGACGGGCGATAACGGTTGACGTGTTCGTATCACGGCACGGGAAGGCAAAAGGAAAGCGTGAATACTTGTCGATTACTGTTAGGATGTAAGGTCGCGAAGTTGCGCTCGGAAGCGGGCCTTTAAAGTCGATGTTAAGTCGGTCAAACGGGGACATGGCCCGTATTAAGTGACTAACTTCTGGTTTATAGTACTGTGGCTTACATTTAGCGCATGTTTGGCATTCCGACGTAACTCGTTTGATGTCATCCACTGAGAATGGTAGGTTCCTAGCTCTCACAAAATGAGTCATTCGGCGGACTCCTGGGTGTATCAGATTAACATGCAGCTGGGCGAGGGATATTCTTGGAGTAGCAGCGCAAAAGGATCGCGACAATGCGTCTGCGGCTCGGTTCTCGGGGCCCGGTCTGTATTTTATGTGAATGAGTAGCCGGCTAGTTCTACACGCCAACGGAGAATCTTATCGTTCTTAATACGACCAGTAGCTTTTCCATCGAACATGAAAGATACGCTCCGCTGGTCGGTGACGACAGTAAAGTGTCGATAAGCTAAGAAGTGCTTCCACTTGCGAATGGATTCGATTACAGCGTATGCCTCCTTTTCAACGATGTGATGGCGACGTTCTGTGTTATTCAGAGCGTGAGAAAAGAACGCCACCGGGCGGCCGTTCTGGGTGAGGGTGGCTCCGATTGCTGAAGAGGAAGCGTCCGTCTCCACAGTGAACGGCAGTTCTTCATCGATTGAACCGACGACAGCTTTCGAGATATCATCTTTGAGTGTTTGGATCGTTGATACTTCCTCGCGAATTAATGGGAATGATGAAACGTTGAGCAGAGGTTTGATCTTGAGGGAATAGGTCTGAATCCATTTAGCATAGTATGCGAATAGTCCGATTACGCGTTGTAGAGACGACTTGTTGCGAGGAGTTTGAAGTTCTTGTAGTGGCCGGAGGCGTTCGGGATCGGGCCGCAATACGCCATGAGAGATAGAATATCCGAGCAGGTGCACTGATGTCATCGAAAGCTTGCATTTTTCCTTGTTTAGACTCAGATTTACTCGTTTAGCGGCTTCCCAGAAATGTCGAAGGTTCTCATCGTGCTCTTCCCAAGTGGTTCCGCAGATGGTGAGATCGTCGAGGTAGGCGTATGTTGATGATAAGTTGTTCGAGGATATGAATTCGTTCATGACGCGCTGGAAGGTCGCGGCTCCGTTAGTTACTCCCATAGGGATCCTTCGGAATTGGTATAGATTTCCGTCAGCCTCGAATGCTGTGAAAGGTCGTTCAGACGGATCGATTTCTACCTAGTAGTATGCGCTTGACAGATCAATTACGCTGTAGTATTTGTGTTGTGAGACTTTGTTGGCTATATCATCGATTCGCGGAAGAGGATATGCATCTAGCATGGTAAATCGGTTGACGGTTTGAGAGAAATCGATTACCATGCGTTTTTTTTTTGTTTAGGTAGATGTGATGACTACCTGAGCACGCCAGGGTGAGTTACTGGGTTCAATTATCTCATCCCTGAGTAGCTTTTCGATTTCTTTCCCAATGAAAATTTTGTCCTCAGAGCAAAATCGTCTGGACTTCGTGGCGATGGGACGACAATCGGCAGTTAAGTTGCCGAATAGTGGTGGGGCTGAAATTCTTGATCGAGTAAGGCCGCATATATGGAGTGCTGGCTCCGGACCTCCGAAATTGACGTTCAATTCCTTGTGTCTGATTAAGAATGGGGTACCGAGTATTATGTCAGCGCACAGATCCGACAAGACGGATAGTTCGAGCTTTTCGTAGTCGCGGTCTCCCCTCGTAACCTTCACTGTACATCGACCTGAGATGGCTGCGGATAGATTAGGCGAAGCCATTGATACGACGCCCGAGTGCGGAAGAATGGGCAGCTCTAAGTGTTTGGCTAGATCCTCACGAATGAAGTTGTCCGAGCTGCCAGTATCCAACAAGGCGAGACACGAACGGCCGTTGACGAGGATATCGACTGTTGAGTTGGTAGGCATGGAGGAGCTACACGATAGAGTGGTACTAATGGTCGCTAATGCTGCGGCTGAATGAGACGCTGTGGGTTTATCCTGTTTTTGACGTGCCGAGGAAGTACTTGAGCGGCAGACTTTGGCCCAGTGGCCGGTCTTTTCACATTTCGCCAGGGCCGGATTAAGACCTTTAGAGGCCCTAAGCACTTAAAAGATTTTGGTGCCCCATATATATGTAATTCAAAATATAAACAAAAATAAACCATAAAATAAAATTTTATTTTTTGAAATTAAACAAAACTTACAGTAAGATGGAAAATAATGTTTATTTTTGTATACTTCCACTTCATTTATATTTGAAAAGTTTTCTCCTACTTTTTTTAATTGCAAAGTCTTTGATCAGATCCTCAAAACTAATCTTACGTAACACATCTGCTTCTATACTTAGTAGAGATAAGGCATCCAGCCTGCCTTGTTGCATAGTTGTTCTGTTGGTATTTTTAATATACTTCAACTGAGAAAATGAACGCTCAGCTGAGCAATTTGTGACCATTAATGTTAAAAATATACGAAAGGCAATTTCTACATTTGGGAAGGCACACTCAATATTGTCTTCTACAATTATTTTATAAAGTTCAGCATGACTGAATCTTGTTTTTACATTTTTTTTTGCACTGAACTTATGGCACACATATGAGTGAAACTGCTGAAGCTCAGCAGAGAAATTAGTGTTCAAGTCCTCTGGGTAAGCATCAATCATCTTTTTACAACCCTGATCCTGTTGATGGTGAATACAATAACCACTCTCTCTTGTATTTCTCACCATTGGCTTTTGTCCCAACGAAAAGTTTTTGTGAACAGTATCTTGCTGGTTTGCCACTACTGAAATGCCGGTAAGACTTGTCAAATGGCCCATTGTGGTGTTGACAGTCACTGGGTCCACAAGCAATCCAATAAGCCACATCATCAGCAGAGAAATCAAGCCACAACCCTGGATCTTTTGCTATATTTACTTCATCTTCTGCAGACTGATTCATTTCACCACCATCACCATGGTCCACTAAACTTTAATTTTCAGCAATTATTTCAACCCCAGAATGTCTTGTAAAGCAACTTGAATCAACATTTGCAGTAGAGGTATCAAGAGAATTTACAGGCAAAGTGAGATCAGTAGTGAGACATGTGGTAGATGAACCTGCTTGTGACACCTCGGTGATTCCAACGTCATCATATTTTGATTTTGAAGTGATCAAAGTGGTATTTGTGTCCACTTCTGATGACGGAGATTGGTTTTGATTCAGAATCGGTATATCATGTTGACGTTGTGGTCGTGGAACTTGTGTGAAGAAATCAGTCAGCTTTGCAGTCTTGGACTCTAAATCCAAAGTCTTCTCTTGTTTCTCTTTTGATAGTTTTCGCTTTTGTGCACCACTTAACTGAACACGTTTCATCTTGGTTCTTGGGGTCTGTAAAATACAGAAATAAAAAGAATATTTTATTTGTATATTATGTGGCAATCAACACAGTTACACATATCACAATCTTGGCTTTGTTCTTTTATTCTCAGAAAGACAAAATGGGAACCGTACACAACCAAAGTGGAAATTTAAATATAAGTGGCAATTAAATATAACTCAACCGAAATATCAACTCGAAATGTTGAATACAAATCAAATCGAAAGAAGGAACCAAAAGAAGGAACCGAAAGAAGGAACCGAAACCTATAAAATAAAAATACTTAACATTAGAATTAATAATACGCAATCTATAAAAATATCAATATTAACATTTCACTATTAACGAGCCACATTTTATATTTACATTTATTTATTTATTTAAAACACAATATTTAATTATAGGAAATATGAATATTTACTTACGGCCTAAATTGTCCTAACTACGTTTGATGTTATATATACATTACAAATTATTCACTCTGGTTATTACAATCTAAATTATTTTATACTGTTATGACAATAGATAAATAAATTATAAAATAAAGATACGTGTATGATAAAATATTGTTATATATACAACTAAAGTACACTTCCAGGGGCGGATCCAGGAATTTAAGCAGAGGGGGGTCCAGTCTTGGTGGGGCTCGTTACTGATATAGACGCGCGAGTGAAGCGAGCGCCAGGGGGGTGCCCGAGGGGGGGTATCCCCCCTCGGTAGGAAATTTTCATATTTGAAGATAGCTTTAGATGGATTTGAAGTATATTCCCGTTATCAAAATCCTGCTTGTTCACACACCCAGGCCAGGTCTGAAATGTCTCAGGATCGGACATAAACTTTTTTTTCTTTATTCTTTTTAAGGAAATTAATTTTGTGGCAACCGGGATACATGTACCTTAAGCCATTTTAAGTCTTCAGGTCTTATTTTTCATATATAGGAGCAAACAAACGCAATCGAAAAATCGTTGGTCACCGTGAGCAGGGGGGGGTCCGGACCCCCTCGACCCCCCCCCCCCTGGATCCGCGCCTGACTTCATAGACTTACCCTAGAGAAGAAGAGAGAGCAACAGATAAACTTCTTCAACGCTAATTAACTTAGGTCAGTATATTTTATTATTATAATGGCCGTGATAAACATCACTTGATACAACAGCAATATAGAGAGTTTATAGTTTCTTTTATTTTAATATTAATTTATATTACAATTCTATAAACCTAAATCTTTCTGTAAAACAATACCAAATGATTATGTAAAATATATATTTAATATTATATGCACAAATCACACGTTCAGAATAACTTCCTATAGCACACGAAAATATTTAATCTATATGTATTTTTAATATGGCGCTCAAAGATTTGATATAAACAAAATAACGCAAAGCGTAAAGTGTGTGATTACAACGAAATATATTTATTCTCTCAAAAGGGTTGTTGTTCACTCCAAATTCAAACAATGAAAAAAAAAATACTATATATGACTATATATAATTCAGTTTTCAACAGCTTATAGGCTATAAGCCGCGATTATAATAGTATAATAAATCCATGGTAAATCCAACAATTGAAAATTTCTGTGGTGCCCCCCTTCCCTTGATGCCCTAAGCACGGGCTTATTTTGCTTAATGGTTAATCCGGCCCTGCATTTCGCACAGATAGAATCCTTTGCTGGACACCTGCTTCGTGGGTGGCGTCGAGACCCGCAGAAGAAGCACAGAGCGGCTTTGTTGTCGAAATTCGTAGCGGCTGAAGAGTTTGGGAGATCGTCTTCTTGGACGCAGGCAGGCCGGGTAGAGTCAGTAGTCGGCGACGGTTCGTGGCGAGAGCCAGTGGCTGCAACAGCACCGTAATGAGTGAGGCACGATTCTGAGTTTTTCTGGGCCTGATCTAATGTTCGAGCCTGGACGATAGCCTTTTCCAGTGAGAGTGTGTCATTTTCAAGTAAGCGGGTACGGATGGCACTATCTCTAATTCCTCGGATGAAAGCGTCTCTCACAGATGAACTCCTGTTTTCGTCGGCGGAAACCGATTTGAAGTTGCAGTCATTGGCTAGTTGTTGAAGAATTTGCAAGTACTCATCGAGGGTTTCCTTGGGCTTTTGGTGACGGGTGGACAACAGGTGGCGAGCGCATACCTCGTTTGGCTTCTTGACGTAGGTGGCCTCTAAGGCTGCCATGGCATCCTCATAAGTAGAGCAGTCTTGAATGATATCAGCGACATCGGGGCCGATATGTATGAATAGAACCTCCAATTTATTGGGGTTGTGTTCGGCGATAGTACTCAAGAAATATTTGAATCCGCGCGACCATAATTTCCATAGTTTCCCAGCTTGGGGAGAATTCGGAGAAGTAATAAATTTATCCGGGCGAATCACCTTCTCCATGATATAGTAAGATTACTGGATGAATATTTGCTTGCTGTATCTGAAAGGCCGACTGAATGGCTGTATGGAAAACTGATGAGTGGGTAGTTGGGAGGTAACGAAAATGGTTCACTGAGTAGGTAGGTAGTTAATCTAACAATTATTAAATTCCTTTTATGTCAATAACTGGGTGGAAGAAACCAATTGGTTGCTCACCAGAGTTATTCTCCACACTAGTATTTATATACTGTGTGGGAGGAGCGTGCTCGGTAATGGAGAAACATTACCGCTCAACCAACTGAGGAATAAACCAAGACAACGCTGGTACGAGAAGCCCCGCGAAGAAGAGAACGAAAACAAAGAACGGGGCGAGAGGACGTACCAGAAAAGTGCGCTCTCGAAAACATAACCGGAGAAGGGAGACACTCCGATAACAAAAGTAAGTGACTAATTGAGTTTTTACACCAGTAAGTTAATCTCATTAAATTAAGCTGGGTCAGACAAGTTAGGCCTACATTGTGGCCTAAGACCCAGCATCAACTCATAGCTTAACAAAGGTGAAGGTAGATTGCCCTAACCTAATTCTTGTGAGGAATCCTACTGTGGACCTCAATTTATCTGCCCGCTCTGGACCATTTCCGGAATCTCTAGGCTGACCCCTCTAGGCTAGACTTGATCTACTCTATAGTTAGACTGGAGATATAAGGGGTGGGTTAATTGTGGACCAATTCATACAGAGCATTTTTCGCATTGGTGGTCCGTGTGTGGGAATTTACAAACCTTAAGCTTACTTAACAAAAATTGCAGAATTAGGCTAGTCTAGCCTAAGCCTAACCTGAGCAAGCCTAATTAGGTCTACAACCTAGGGCCTAACTAGGAAACATTTACATTAAAGGAGTCTCATTCTCTTATAAGCTTAGACCTGAGTGACACACAAGTACTTGGGGGGATTAAACCAAATTTGAACTTGACTGTTTTGTCTGTGCTCTCTCTTCTCTGGTAATTTCTTCTTGTCCTCTATTTCATTACGATCCCCAGTTAAACAATTTTGACTTAGACATGGACAGTGCGGAATTGAAAAAGTTAAAAAAGAAAAGGGGGGCAAAGTTGGGAGCTGTTACAAAGGCTGTGAACACTTTTAACAATATTACACAACCAGGTAAGAAAAATATAGAGAGTGTAATTATTAAATTAGAAATTAAAAAGGAGGAAATAATAGCCATTAATGAGAGTATTTCAGAGTTAGTTGAATCCGAAATGGCTGAAGAACAATTGATAGACCTTTACGCTGATGATGATGATCAGGTAAGCTCAATTGAACAGCAAATAAGGGAACTACGGTCTCGGTTGACTGACTTAACACCAAAAAAACCTAATTCTGATTTTAATCAAAGTAGGGCTAACCTTCAACAAAATTTAAGTGGCATGCAAAATCCTGAGTCACAAGAATTGAGGGCTCAGTTACCCATTTTGCAAATACCAACATTTGAAGGGGACACGGTACAATTCCCATCTTTCATTGACAAATTTGAGAATTTAATAGGTAATAAACCTTATATTTCAACTGTTGAAAAGTTTAGTTACTTAACTAGTTCTCTTAAAGGCCCAGCCCATAACCTGATAGCCTATTTACCAGCCGTAGGGGATTCATATGAAGTAGCTATTGATCTTTTAAAACGTAATTACGTTAATAAAGATGTGATTATATATGAATTATCTCAACAAATTTTTGAATTTGCACCCATAAAAGATAACCATAGTGATATGGAAAATTTTTATACAAAATTAGAAGCTATTATAGGACAACTGGTTAGCAATGAGATAGATATTAAAACTTCATCTTGGCTTATACAAAGCATAGTACTTAGGTGCCTTCCTTCGAGGGTTAAAGATAATTTAATTCTAAAGACGGGAGAAAATTATCCTAATTTAACACAAATAAGACAACACTTCCCCAATATCCTAACTAATTACAACTTGAGAGATTTTCCAACACATAAGACCCAGACTATGGATAAACCAAAGACTGTTCCCAGAGACCAACTAGCTACAGCCAAACAGACAAAACTTGATATTGTAGAATCAAATGTGACCAACTACAAAACACGAACACCTACATTACAGAACTTTAATGTAACTGCTGCCTCAACTTACCACCATATTGCAAATTTTGTGCAAGTAATGAACACAGTAGTACTGGGTGTGACAAATATTCAGATTTTAACCAAAGGGCTAAAAGATGTGAACAGTTGAACCTGTGTAAAAAGTGTACTGGCCAGGGACATTATAAGAAAGACTGTAAATCTAGGTTAAGATTCAAGTGTAAGTTTTGTAAAAGTTTACGACATGTCTCATCAATGTGTGATTCACCAAAGTGTCCAAATAATAGTACTCAAACTCAAAAGATACCTCCCCCAAACAAAGGTAATCAAGAAAATGCCACTTTCATGGGACATTCTGCTTGTTCAAACAATGTAACAAGAAACACTGAGATTCTTTTACCAACTATTACTTTGGACTTAGTGAATAGTGAGGGTAGTACCACTCCAGTGAGATGTCTTATAGACTGTTGTTCTCAACAAACATTTGTTTCAAAAAATTTAGTTAATAAATTGGGTTTGACACCAAACCCGAATGAACAAAACTTCAATATTGCGTCCTTTGTTAAGGATAACTCGGACAAAAATAGCTATAAGACAATTGACCTGGAACTACATTTAGAAAGTAAATTCAAGAAAATTGAAGCAGTTATTATTTCTAAAGTAGGACAAAACAAACTGGTTATACCCAAACTAGAACAAACCATAAATCATTTGAAAAAACACTACAAAATAGCTGATAGACATATCACTAACAACACAATAGCTAACATTGAAATGCTAATAGGGGCAGATTATATTAATCTTATTCATAAGGGCATAGTAGAGATAGGTAATGGTATAGCTATTCAGACTCCATCAGGGATAGCCCCTTTGGGTGACCTATCAGACTACAACCTAGACCTAAACCAAAACAGTGCATGACCAACAAATACTATGTGCCTCAACTCAGTCCTACATAACACCTGTAAGAATAGCACACTTTGAATAATATTATCTCAACTGAGAACATTAATTCTCATTATCAAATGAAACTTTGGATGAGGCAATTCAAACTTTATGGTTACTAGAATCTGTGGGTATACATGACACACATCAAACTTCAGAAGATCAGTTAATGGTAGAAAGATTTGAAGACACCATTCAGTGTAAAGACAATAGTTATTTTATTGAGTTACCTTGGAAAATAAATTGTCCAACTTTAAGAGATAATCTCAAAGTAGCTAAAGGACATTTATATAAATAATGAAAAAACTCAAACAAGAAAATAATGTAAAAATATATAATAATGTCTTCAAAGAACAGCTACAGAAAGGCTTCATTGAAGAAGTAACAGATAACCCTTTTAAAAAAGATGGTTGTCATTATTTAACCCACAGGGGGGTTATCGACAAGATGCCCCAACAACAAAACTTAGAGTAGTATATAATTGTAGCCTCAAAGACAGTGATAAACACAGCTTGAATGATTGCTTGATTGAGGGTCCTAATCTCATTTCTGACCTTGTGAAGATCTTACTGAGGTTCAGGTTAGACAAATATGCTGTACAAAGTGACATTTCGAAGGCATTTTGAGAATAAATCTTAAAAATGAATATGATAAGAACCAACTTAGGTTCTTATGGTTCAAGGATCCATTTGATTTGAATAAAGGGTTCATAACCTATAGATTTAATGTTGTGTTGTTTGGAGCCAATTGCTCACCTAGCCTATTAGCATTGACAATTAAACATCATTTAAACCAGTTTAATAACTCTCTAACATTGAACTTCCTTAAGGAACATTTTTACGTAGACAATCTAATAGGCTCAACGACAACAAAATCTGAATTATCTGAAGTCTATGAACACTCTCAAAACATTATGCAACAAGGTAACTTTGAACTTAGAGAGTGGATTTCAAATAATGAGGATTTAAACAAAAAGATTTTAAAAGATAATAATGGTCTTACTGAGCCATCAGACAGAGTTAAAACTTTAGGTATGAACTGGTATTTGGATGCAACTTCTAACAGTCATGATTCAATCTGTACTAAAGGTTTTAAACTTGATGAGGAAGCAAATACTAAAAGACAAATATTATCAGAGGCTTCCAAAATTTTTGATCCTATGGGTCTATTCCTGCCTTCAACAATAAAATCAAAGATTCTCCTCCAAAAATTTGGAGGACAAATGTTGGGTGGGATGATCCAATAACAAATGAAAATCAAAAATCTTGGAAAAGTTAGCTACTGATTTAACAAAAGTGCAGAACATTAAAATTCAAAGGTGCTGTGGGTTTAGGGATAAGCCCCAGAGGCTTCATGTGTTTGCTGATGCAAGCACACAAGCTTATGGGTGCTGTGCGTATCTTGTAAGCCCTACAGAAAGTCATCTAATTTATGCCAAAGGGAAAGTAGCACCTCTCAAACCTATTCGAACCATACCTCAATTGGAACTATTGGCTGCTACATTAGCCTTAAAACCATTTCATTGCTTAAGGATGCTTACTACGATGTGTTCATAACTAATATCCACGTCTGGCTGACAGTCAGATTGTCTTGCCTGGATACGGAATGATAGCATCAATAGTAAGAATATCTTTGTAAGAAATAGGCTAAAAGAAATAGCTGACGCTAATGAAAGCCTACAAGTAAACTTTCACTATGTTCCAACTAAACAGAATCCAGCAGACTTTCTGACCAGAGGTTTATCCTACAAGTTGTTGAAGTCAAACAAAACTTGGTTTATGGGACCAAAGTGGCTCTGTGATACAGACCAATGGCCTGTGGAACAAGTTAACTTGACATTAAATTTAATCTTTTCAAATGAAAAGGTTGAACCAATCACTAATTATGAAAAGTATTTGATTTCAACAAACTTGTTAGGGTGACAGCCTACTGTTTGAGGTTTGCTCACAACTGTTTAGCTACAATTAACAAACAGCTAAATAAAAACAATCATATTATACAGAAGTTGCAACCCAATACTGGATAGGCCAAGCCCAGCAAAAAGAGTACAATAAAGAGTTAGAATTCTTAACTAATGGGAAACAAACAAAAGAACCTGTACCATCAGTAGTTGTGGATCTAAACTTTCAGAGATGAGGAAGGCCTTCTAAGGTGTAAAGGGAGATAGACAAATCAAAACTGTCATACAAAAGCAAAAATCCAATCCTTTACCTAGATTTAGCTATTTGACAACATTAATCATCAGAAAAAACACAATGATGTATATCATATGGGGGTACCACAGACACTAACTACATTAAGAAAAACTTATTGGATACCCAAGGAAGGATCACTGTTAAAACAGTCCTGAGTGAGTGTGTCACATGTAGGCGTATTCATGCTAGGCCCTATAGGAAACCAAATCCTCCTGCTTTGCCAGAGAGAGAGTTACTCTCAACAGACCCTTTGAGACTGTAGGCATTGACTATACAGGAGCATTGACTGTAGGGGTGGGTGACACTGAACAAAAAATGTACATTGTACTGTTTACATGTGCAGCCTCACGAGCTGTTTATTTGGATGTTTGGAGGACCTAACAGCAGAATCTTTTGTTGCTGTCTTTAAGAGATTCTGTGCACGACATTCAGTACCCAAGACAGTTTGGACTGACAATGCTACATATTTCAAAGCTGGTGAACAAGTCATCCACGACTTGTTAAGCAATGAAATCACAAATTATATATACAAAATCAAAACATAAAGTGGAAGTATATTCCAGTTGCCTCTCCTTGGTATGGTTCTATCTGGGAGAGGAAATACAAACAGTAAAGAATTGCTTGAAGAAAGCAATTGGCAAAAAACAGATACACTTATTTGGGTTACTCACTCTCCTGGCTGAGATTGAGAACATCATTAACAATAGGCCACTCACTTATGTGAGTGACAACATTAATGACCCAGAACCATTAACTCCAAATCATTTGATTCGGGGAGAACAAGTTAGTCTCCTGCCGGACTACAAGATAGACTCTTCAGAAGACCCAAACTGGACTCAACGACATGATGAGCTCCAGACTAAGTTACAACATTTACTAGAGTTAAAGCTCATTTCATAAAACAGTGGAAAAGTGAGTACTTGATGGGTCTAAGGGAGAGACATAAACAAATGACTAAGAAGGATTGGTCTGACACAATTAAGGTAGGGGACCTTGTTCTCATACATGACAGTACTCCAAGACAATACTGGCCTCTGGCTAGAGTTTCAGAACTCAGACCAGGGGCAGACGGGGTAACAAGAGTGGTCAAATTAAGGACTTCAACAGGTGACACAACAAGAGACATTTCTCTTTTGTACCCTTTAGAGTCTGGACCCAAACAGTGGACTTTGGAGAACCTTCTCCACTGACAGTAACAACTGGAGACACTGAACTTCAGTAACTATTCCTTTGACAGTAGGAGTGGTAACGCATCCTACTACATACAACATTGACAGACACAAGACCTCAGCGACAAACAGCATTAAAGGCGCGACTATTTTTACAACAAAAAATAGATGCTGGGGAATTGTAATTTTATCTTCTAACTTTCATTTTTTCTTTTCATATGGTAAAGACCATAGACAGTTTCATCCATGGATGTATATTTTTCTTCTAATTAAATGCTACACCTTCTCCATGAGAAGGTGAGGATAGGCACTGTTAATCAGATTAACAGGCATTTACAGTTAAATAGTTAGCTAGTCTACACTCAGACAAAAATTGGTGACAATGACACCAAAATTTTTATCTCCCGGGCCCCCAGTATATGGAAAACTGATGAGTGGGTAGTTGGGAGGTAACGAAAATGGTTCACTGAGTAGGTAGGTAGTTAATCTAACAATTATTAAATTCCTTTTATGTCAATAACTGGGTGGAAGAAACCAATTGGTTGCTCACCAGAGTTATTCTCCACACTAGTATTTATATACTGTGTGGGAGGAGCCGTGCTCGGTAATGGAGAAACATTACCGCTCAACCAACTGAGGAATAAACCAAGACAACGCTGGTACGAGAAGCCCCGAAGAAGAGAACGAAACAAAGAACGGGGCGAGAGGACGTACCAGAAAAGTGCGCTCTCGAAAACATAACCGGAGAAGGGAGACACTCCGATAACAAAAGTAAGTGACTAATTGAGTTTTTACACCAGTAAGTTAATCTCATTAAATTAAGCTGGGTCAGACAAGTTAGGCCTACATTGTGGCCAAGACCCAGCATCAACTCATAGCTTAACAAAGGTGAAGGTAGATTGCCCTAACCTAATTCTTGTGAGGAATCCTACTGTGGACCTCAATTTATCTGCCCGCTCTGGACCATTTCCGGAATCTCTAGGCTGACCACTCTAGGCTAGACTTGATCTACTCTATAGTTAGACTGGAGATATAAGGGGTGGGTTAATTGTGGACCAATTCATACAGAGCATTTTTCGCAGGCTGATTGAAATGTTGAATAAATTGTGGTGCCGCGTTTGTTAGCGGGCTAGAGATAAAGTAAAGGCCAATTTGAGGCTTTATTCAACATAAACATAGCATAGATCTGAAACACAGAAAACAATAATTAGTAAAGACTCATTACATAGTCTAAAGTCATTAAAGGGAAAAATCACTAAAAGAAAGCTGAATGGCAACACGAAGGGATAAACAGAGCAACGAGGGCTGTTCGTTAGTTTTTGGCTGGACTAGAACATGGTTATTCATATCTGACTAAATCGTTGGTGCTAAGTTTAATTTGGTGATGTTTCTAAGGTGACAAATGGGGTAGAAAGTTGTCAGTAAATAATAATAGTTAGGGGTAATGTCTATAGCTTCTAAATTAGTAAAGTTAGAGAGTTTAGGTAGGCTGCTTTGTGGGACGCAGGAAATCTATGGTAGGCCCTAAAGAATATCTAATCAACGCACCGGTAAGTGCCTTTGTTTGTTGTTTAGAAACCTAGTAACTTAGCGGGGTCACTAACCCCAAGCTATTACATTTGGCGACGAGGATGGGATTCAATTTGGCTCATTGGATTCAATTTGGCTCATTGGAATAAATTTGGTTCATTGGATTAAATTTGGTTCATTGGATTTAATTTGGCTTATTGGGTTCAAGTGGTTGTTTGAAAAATTGGATGTAGCCTAGTGGGTCGTCCGATTTGGTTGGCTTGTGTGGGTAAGCTATCGTACTATAGCGTAGGTCCCGCCGGCCTAACTCTAGTACTAATTCCTACTCAGCCCTAACTCTAAAACTAATTCCTACCCAGCCCTAACTCTAATACTAATTCCTTCTCAGCCCTGACTCTAATACAATTTACTATTCAGCCCTAACTGGGGAGTAACTAGATCAAATTTAAACCAAATCTAACCAACTTCACGTTATTTGGCCTAAATCGGTTTTGTTCTAGCATGTCGGTGATTGGCCATATAAGCCCCTACGAAGACTGGGGAGGACTTCGAAGCTTATACTACTAGGGTGAGGTTTTTCGAGGCAAATTCCATTCTTGATGCTAAGAAAGTACCTACCGTTTTAACTATAATAGGCCCTAAAACGTTTGGCTTAGTTATGGACCTAGTTGCTCCTAAAGCACCGGAAACTTGCACCAATAATGAATTGGTACAGGCCCTAACCGATCACTACAAACCCCGAGTAGTTCTCATCTATGAACATTTCAAATTTTATTCGAGGCATCAGACGGTAAATGAAAGCATTGCAGAGTTTGTTGCAGGAATAAAAGCCCATAGCCGTAATTGTAAATTTGGGGACAAATTAGACGAAATGCTAAGAGATAGGTTTGTAATGGGTCTCAAAGAGGAGTCTACCCAGAGAGCCCTATTAGCTAACAGGTCCTAACTTTTAGTCAGGCTGTAGAAATAGCTGCGGCTAGAGAAGCAGCTGCTAAAGATGTTAGAGCTTTTGGCAGTCACAGTAGTAAAGCCCAACACGTAAATAGCTGTAAATCTTCTAGGCCTGGCAGACCTAATGAGCCTACTAGACAGAAAAATAAAAGGTATGCGGCAAATACGACTAAACCTACTAATTCAAACGCTAAACAGGAGGAAAAGCCTTCCAAGCCATGTACTGGGTGTGGAAAACACCATTGGAAGAAGGACTGCCCTTTTAAGGAAGTAGTTTGCCGAAACTATAGTAAAATAGGCCACATAGCTAAAGTTTGTTTTTCAAAGAAAACAAGGGGTGAAAATTCTAATTATAACATTTCTAATGTAAATCCTCAAAAGGGAAACACTTCGAACATTGGAGTGGAGTACCTATTTTATGAGCAGCAAAGTGGTGATAATACAGGCCCATATATTGTAGAGGTAGGCCTAAATGGAATTACAGTTCCTCTAGAACTAGATACAGGTGCTGCCAGAACTGTCATGTCCAAAACAATTTTTGACAAAACTCAAAAATACACCTAAACTACATGCATCTAAAACAATACTAAAAAAATATGGGGACATACAAATACCTATTTGTGGAGAAGCATCCATCACAGTTACACTCAACAAGAAAACTTTGTCTCATCCCTTAACTCTTTTAGTGGTGGATGAGCAAGGGCCTACTCTACTAGGCCGTGATTGGATTGCTGCTTTGAAAATGCCGATTGACAAAATTTTGCCAAAGGATCAGGCAAATGTGCATACACTCTCATATCCGTCTGACATAGACTCATTGTTAAAGGAGTTTTCTTCTGTTTTTGGGTCTGAAGTAGGCAACCTAAAAGGCCATCAGGTCTGTATAGAAGTAGATCCTAATGTAACTCCGAAATTTTTTAAGGCTCGTTCAATTGTGCATGCACTGCGGGAGAAGGTAGATTTAGTTAGAAATTGACAGGCTGCTCAAAAATAAAATTATCGAACCAGTCACACACGCTAAGTGGGCTGCCCCACTAGTTCCTGTACTAAAACCTGACTAGTCCGTGCGGTTATGTGGGGATTACCGTTTAACAGCAAATAGAGCAGTCCTTCTAGATTGCTACCCTATACCCAAGCCCGATGAATTATTTAGCTCTCTTGCTGGGGGTAAATATTTCACAAAACTAGATATGTCCCAAGCCTATGCTCAACTAAGTTTAGATGAAAATTCTAAAGAACTAACTATCATAAATACGCACCGAGGCCTATATAAGTACAATAGGCTATGCTATGGAATAGCATCGGCTCCGGGTACTTTTCAGAGGACAATGAAGCTAGTTCTAGGTCACATTCCTGGGGTACTTTGTTTTCTAGATGATGTCCTCATTTCAGGTTCGTCTAAAAAAGAACACCTAACTAGATTAACCACAGTTCTAAAAAGACTCCGGGATGCCGGACTTAAGCTAAAGAAAGAAAAGTGTTCGTGGGTCACTAACGAGGTTTCATATTTAGGGTTCCGCATAGATGCCTCAGGCATTCATCCAACGGTGGATAAACTAGAAGCAATAAAAAATGCACCACCTCCACAAAACATCACACAGTTACAAGCTTATTTAGGTCTAAACTTTTATAGGAAATTTTTGCCTAATGCATCGACTTTCCTTGAACCCCTAAATAAGCTATTACGATCTGGGAACAGTGGAGATGGGAGAAAACCCAAAAAAGAAGCATTTGAGGCTTCCAAGGACGTACTGCTAAAGTCCACTCTCCTAGTGCATTATGATCCTAAACTTCCTCATAGTTTCAGCAGATAGCAGTTCTTATGAATTGGGGCAGTGTTATCTCACCACATTGATGGTGTAGATAGGCCTATCTGTTTTGCTTCTAGAACACTAACTGAGACTGAAAGACGATACACACTTGAACGTTTTTGACAAAAGCCTAAGCCTTAGTATTTGCAGTAAAAAATTTCATTTCTATCTATGGATCATGAATTTAAACTAATTACTGACCATAAGCCTCTTTTAGGTTTATTTTCACCCAATAAAAATATTCCAGTTATGGCCTCAGGTAGGATTCAACGATGGGCACTGATTCTACAAGTCTATAAATTTGACTTAGTACATCGGTCAGGCAAATTTCTAGGTACGGCTGATGCGCTAAGTAGGTTGCCTTTAGAAAATCCAAATGAATGTGTACCTATGTCTACAGAATGGGTTCACTTGGTGGAGTTTTTGGAATCCACTCCAGTATCTGCGGTACAAATAAAGCAGTGGACAAAATCAGACCCTATTCTGTCTAGGGTCATCCATTACTGCTCAGTTGGTTGGCCTACTAAGGTTGAGAATGAATTACAGCCTTTTTATCAACGTCAGTCTGGACTCTCGATCCAAAATAGCTGTCTCTTATGGGGCCACAGAGTGATAATTCCGAATGAAGGCAGGTCGAATTTAGTGAAGGAACTTCACGCTGAACACGGGTGCAACAAAAATGAAAGAGCTGGCGAGAGCTTATTTCTGGTGGCCCGGTTTAGATGGAGAACTCGAATCATTGGTTCGTTCGTTCCTGTGAAAGCTGCCTAGAGAACAGAGATCTCCCAAGGAAAAGTCCACTTCATCCTTGGGAATGGCCTACTATACCTTGGCATAGGATCCATGTTGACTATGCAGGTCCTATAAATAATATCTTTTTCCTAGTCATTGTGGACGCCTACTCTAAGTGGGTGGAAATTTTTCCAACCACTTCCACGACTTCGGGTGTTACTATTCGCTTACTCCGTTCGTGTTTCGCTCGATGGGGTTTACCCGTAGTCCTGGTTTCCGACAATGGTATTTGTTTTACCAGTGAGGAATTTCGTTCTTTTGTCCACTTAAATGACACTAGACATGTCCAGTCTAATGTTTTTCACCCGTCTACTAACGGTCTCGCGGAAAACATGGTCCGTACTTTCAAGTCGGCCTTGCGTCATTCTGGTGGGGAGGAAATGCAAGTGGTGTTGGATAAATTTTTGTTTAAATATCGACTAACACCTCACACAACGACGGGGGTGTCTCCTTCTAAACTTATGATTGGGTTGGGAATTCGTTCGGTTTTCGATTTGTTACGTCCAAACGAAACGTTACAACGACGAGTTTTACGCCATCAGAAAAAACAGAAATTGTACCACGACACTAAAAAAGAGAGAGTTATAGAAATGCAACCTAATGGTCCAGTTATAATTCGCAACTATGGGGCTGGACCAAAATGGGTTCCTGCAACTGTGCAGGAGAGAACGGGCCCTATTTCCTTCAAGTGCCAACTAGAAGATGGTCGTTCTATTAAACACCATCAGGACCAGATATGGGAACGTGAATTGCAAAATGACCGGAGTCTTCCGGAAGAGAGAACCGATCCTCTGGAAAATGGTTCAATTCGCCCGCCTATGCATGTTGTACCTATTCCTACTACATCAAACCCGCTCCGCAGGTCGTCTAGGGTCTCTAACCCCCCTGACAGACTAAACTTGTAGGGGAGGAGTGAGGTGACGTGTGTATATATATATATATATATATATATATAGTCTAAAGTCACTAAAGGGAAAAATCACTAAAAGAAAGCTGAATGACAACACGAAGAGATAAACAGAGCAACGCGGGCTGTTCGTTGGTTTTTGGCTGGACTAGAACATGGTTATTCATATCTGACTAAATCGTTGGTGCTAAGTTTAATTTGGTGATGTTTCTAAGATAACAAATGGGGTAGAAAGTTGTCAGTAAATAATAATAGTTAGGGGTAATGTCTATAGCTTCTAAATTAGTAAAGTTAGAGAGTTTAGGTAGACTGCTTTGTGGGACGCACGAAATCTATGGTAGGCCCTAAAGAATATCTAATTCAACGCACCGGTAAGTGCCTTTGTTGTTTAGAAACCTAGTAACTTAGCGGGGTCACTAACCCCAAGCTATTACAGTATCCATCTTGTGCAAGAGCACTGGCCCCTTCCTGTGAGGTTAAGAACAGCTTGCAGCAGAAGCAGAATGCTTTATCTGAACTTTGTGAGTATACAATCCATGTTGTAGGTGCTGTTTCCATGTTGACCAGTTTCCGTTGATAAAGATTTGAATTAAAATGTCTTCCACTGCTATCAACTGGATAATCTAAATTCATCATTATAGATTTATTCCTATACTAGTATATACCATATGTAGCGTTATAATTGACAGACATGGGCAGTAAATACTTTAGATGTATTTAAATAATAAATACATTACTTGAAAATAAAAGTAATTAAATACTAAATAAAATTTAGGTTTTCAGAAAGTATTTAAATACTAAATACATTACTCCTAAAATGTATTTAAATACATTTCAAATACAATTTAGATACTTTTCAAAAAGCACATAAAATTACTAACATCAGCTTAGAGTAAAATAAAATCGAGACATTCGAGACATTCATTATATTTTTTGTTTATTTGCTCTCATTAGCATAAGCTTTTCAAAGAGAGCATCTGACAGTTTGCCTTTCTTCTTTTTCACCACTTCTACTTGCTGCAGCCATGTTACAAATGTTGTCCTCGTCTAATATAATCAATAGGCTAAGGCTAATTGCACAGTTAGCGCTGAACTTTACACAACTACATATGACGATGCCTCAGAATAGACTGCCGGCTGCCGCACTGCAGCTGTGAGTCTGTGACAATCGCCACTAGAGCAAGCTGGAAGTTCCATTTTTCAAGGTGCTTCCAGAAAGTTCCAGCTTGCTGAGCCTGGAACTTTCTGGGAGCACAAGCACCTTGAAAAATGTTTTACTGTGTTCTGTGGTACCAGTTAAATACTGGATGGTTAGTACTGTACCTCTCGCAAAATTGAACAGTTCACAAAAAAAGTATTTAAAAAAATGTATTTAAAAACAGGCATTTACAAATACTAAATACTTTTCGAAAGTATTTAAATACGTAATTAAATATACTCTCCAAAAAGTATTTGTAAATACATGTATTTAAATACATATTTAAGTATTTTCAAATACATTACTGCCCATGTCTGATAATTGATTTAATAATAGTAAATCAAAAAATGAGTGATAAATACGAAGCCAACCAAAAGTAATGATTGACATCTAGCACTTCCCCATAATAAAATGCAAATAGCTATAAGAAGATTAGGGTAGGGGTGGGGAAAAAATAAATTAGCCTATTCCTCGGGTAATTAAATGAAGATTATTTTGAGATAAAATTTGTTTGATTTGAGTGGATATTTTTCGCAAACATTCAAGAATTGTAATAAACATTTTACTTTAATATATATATAGATTATAGAATTTTGGTCAATGAACAGCGCGGGGCCTGTGGCGGTTGCCTCAGTGGCCTCGTCCTAAGGCCGGCCCTGACTGTCTTATTTCCTCTATTATTCTGATCTTTCATCCCGTGTCCCTACCAAAAATGGTTGGGACGACTATGTACTGACTTTCATTTCCGACCTATAAATCCGTCAGTGAGACAACCACAACGGCGTCAGTGGGTCGGCGTTGGCTCACCTCATGCTTGCTGTCTGGAAAAAGACCTCATCTCAGTGGCAATTTATTAATCGCCCCATTTACCTCATTTTGGAAATGAAAAATCAAATGAACTTTGGCATTATTAGAGGCTCTTCTCAGATCACTGTTGGTATGTCTTACAAAAGTTTTAAAACATTATTTTCCTCTTTTTTTTTTTTTTTTGCAAGGGGAGGAGAAGGAGGAGACAACAGTAGGCTGACCATATTTCCTTGAGACAAAAACGGGACATTGGGATGGCAAAAAAGGGACGGGGGTTATGTAATATTCTGTATTCATGAAAAAGTAAGTACATAAACCGGGACAAAATTGACATTTTTATTAAAACGACGGGACGGCCAGGAAATATAAAACAAACGGTACTGTCCCGTTCAAAACGGTACGTATGGTCAGCCTAGTCACAACAGTAAATGGAGATATCTATCATACACTGCTAAGTATAGAACTTTTTTCTCCTTCAGCTCACGGCATTAGGTTTTGTAAGCCAAACTTCTGTATTTTCTGAAAAGACAGAGCCCCTGCCACTACACACTGTCCTTGAATGTTAAAGATTTTTCTTCAACTAAAATGCTTCAGGAAAATGGAGTGGGAGGGAAGGAAAACTAAAGTGTCAACCACGTTCACTCGATCTACCTGCTTTAGACTTTTAAATCTATAATGTGGTACGGCCTTGATCAAAGCTTACCTAGGCGTATATAATCCATAGATTTTGCCTTTACAGTCCAAGTCAAATCTACTGTAGCCTATTTACAGTAAATGATGCAAACTAACGCTGACTTCACGTTTTCTAATGGAAAAGAGTTTGAATATTACTTAATATTACAATATACAGCTTATTAATTGACACTAAATGTTATAGTCAGATCATCACATTGGGCCTGGGTAGTAGTTGATTGGGGGACTCTTCCGTGCGTCCAGATTATGTAGTGACCCGTGGATCGGACCCACGTAAAGTTGTAGGTCCCTCCTTCATATGACATTACATTACATTATATTACATTTTATTTGGAAAACATGAAGCCACTGGGGCCTATCGAGGTTATCCAAGTCATGAACTCTATTTTAATGATAATAATAAAGTCTTGCAAAACATCAATCTCAAGTCAGCTAATAAACGTACAACTATTTACTACTATTAAAGTAGCCGGTAGAAGTAATTAGTAGCACGTCTATAAACATGTTTAAAAATCGATTAGACGCGTATGTTGATAGATTGGGTATAGTTTAATATAGTAAAATTAAGGTTTTGTGGTTCGGAACCCATGTAAAATTGTAGGTCCTCTCCGCCACAACGGAGGACATGCACAATACACAATTACAAACACAGTTAGGTAGACCAGTCATGAGTGGATCCTAGGGTCTTTGTTGGTCTGAAACATTATAACATAACTAAGCTAAGAATATACAGTATTTACAATCTACAAACTCTCTTTTATTCATGAAAGTGTCCAAATATTTCTTAAAATTAACTAACGAGCTACTGTTTACCACATCATATGGCTAGTCATTCAAAAAATCTACTACGTACTCTATGACTTTTGCTTGATCCCTTGTTGGTTTGTTTACAAATTGCCTCAGAAAACAATCGTTACAGCAATCAATGAAGAAGTTACCTTCCATATTATTTCCTTCTAAAAGGCTCCAGTCTATATGAGGCAGGTTGAAATCTCCCATAATTAATGTCCTAGCACAGGGGTTCTTAAACTTTTTTCAACGCGACCCCACAATCAGAACCTCGGACACTTGCGACCCCATCAAAACCGAAAAAACAAAACTAGTTTGTTTGAATTATTTTCCCCTTTGCAATAGGTATAATTATAATACAATGGTATAATATTTCAGATTTTATTATTTATGCACCATCCATCATCATGTAAATTTTGAAATTACAACAGAAGTTTTAATAATACAAAATGAACATTCGTTTCCAATAATTTTATCAGTAAAGAATACTCCCGTTCATAGACAGCTTTACTTTACGCAATTTTAATGTGAAGGATGATTCTGGAGTGTTTGAGCCAAAACGTCAAATCGTGGTTTTCGAGATGACAGTGAAATTCTGAGATCATTTTCCGGATTAAGCCGATTCCGTGTTTTTGGTCCTGGTTAGGGCGAGGATTGAGAACCCAGATTCACATTGATACGTGCTCGGAAAGGGTAAAATTACTTTCATAGCCTCTCTTGCTGAGACTTTTTTCTTCTGCCATAGCTGTGTCCAGAATTTGGCGACACTCAATTCTCCGAAGAATTGTTGAAGTATATGATCACTCTGAATCTCGAGTAGCTCTTCTTGAAGTCCACAAGGCTGAACGTCGTCTTCCATCTCTTCCACATTAATACTGAAGGGATCTCGAACTCAATTATACTTGCTAACATCTTCAGAGATGTATGTTTCAAATTCATTTGAAAGTTTTTCTAAGTGAATCACGATAATCGGTTGCACATCCTCCAGTTTGATTCTATCATCATCGCCAGCATCTTCAAAGTCCTCGAACTGTTTAGTGAGGGTTGGAAAAACCGCCACTCTTCCTCTTTCCACCTTCCCTTTCCATAAATGCAGCTTCCCTTTGAATGCTGTGATCAGTTCTGTCATTTCGACAAGTGTATGTCCCTGTCCTTGCATTGATGAATTCAAGTGATTCAGCTCAGAGAAGATATCTGCGAGATAACATAAAAACAGCAGCCACTTTGGTTCATTGAACTTCTTATCTTAGCCAAATTGTGACTTTTTTCACGAAGGAATATCTCCAGCTCGGTTTTCATACATACAACACGTTGCAGCACCTTCCCATGCGACAACCATCTAACTTTGGAATGAAACAACAAGTGATCGTGTTCTGACTGGAACTCTAAACACATTTCTCTGAAAAGACGAGAATTAAGAGCGCTCCCTTTTACATAGTTCACAATGTGAACAACATCTGACATAATAACAGCCAATTCTTCTGATAGCCTTTGCGCAGCAAGATTTTCTCGATGAAGTAGGCAGCGAATGACTTTTACATCCTGATTTATTGCTTTGACTTTGGCAGTAAAACCATTCCGAGCTCCTAACATTGCAGGAGCACCATCGCTACAAATGCTGAAACAGTGTTTCCATTCTAGTCCCACTTCCTGAAAGAATTCGTTGACCACGTTAAAAATATCGTTTCCTGTCGTTGTCTTTGTTAACGGACTACAAAACAGGACGTCATCCTCCAAGTCTTCTTCACCACGGCAACGGACATAAATAAGCAGTTGAGCATCATCCCCAATATCGGTGGTCTCATTCAAATGAATACTAAAATTTCCACTAGTTTTTACCGCTGTAACAACTTGTTCTTTTATATCAAGTGCCATATGATTGATACGATTCCGGATAGTGTCGTTGGAAAGAGGAATGAGATTGAGTTTATTGACTACTTCACCACTGCAGACAGATCTCGCCATATCTAATGCAGCTGGTTTGATGAGATTTTCACCAACTGTATGAACAGCTTTTTGTTTAGCAATCCTATAAGCAACGAGGTACAAGGCGAGGGTCACTTGTTTCAAGCTGCTCATCCGCGAAATCCCACGATTATCCAGTCTCTGTTTCTTGACTGTTGCTTCGTTACGTTGGAAAAAAGTCCTGTTCTCATTTACATACCTGGAATGCTTTGTTTCGAGATGTCGCCTCAGTTTCCCTTCTTTCAGAGACTCGTGCGAGAGAACTTCCAAACACAAAACACATTGAGTTTTGACGACTCCATTTTTGTCAACAATTTCAGTGAAACCAAGATCAATGAAATCATCCTTGTAGTAACATTTCCTTTGCGCCATAATTGCAAAAACTTAAAAAAAACATAAATACAAGAAAAAATGACTTGCACAACGCAAAAGTTATCAAGCTCTGATGAATAATGATGAATATAATGAATTCTAAAGAATAATGGCATCAGTAATATCAGTATATTTTGATAGAGAAGAAAATGACCAAGACAGACCATTATTGGAAAATATACAAATAACCACTAGAGATATACAACAGGCAATAACAGAGCTACTGGGGAGTTCAGCCCCTGGTCCAGATGGAATTGGAGCCAAGATTCTTAAGGAATGCAAACATACTTTATCTCTGCCTTTGAAAATCCTGTGGAGATCATCACTAGACACCAGTAGAATACCACCAATCATGAAACAAGCAAATATTACCCCAATCTACAAAGGAGGCAAACGAAAGGAAGCCAAGAACTATAGACCCATATCCTTGACTTCCCATATTATTAAAATATTTGAGAAAGTCCTGAAAAGGCACATTGTCAGTTTTATAGAAAATGAACATCTCTTAGAAGACTTTCCACATGGCTTCAGACACAAGAGATCCTGCCTTACTGAACTTATAGACCGTTGCAATACAATCCTACAGTATTTGGGAGAAAACCACAATGTTGATGTCATCTATCTAGACTTTGCAAAAACTTTTGACGAGGTTGACCATGGTATATTATTCCATAAACTAAAAGAACTTGGTATTTGTGGAAAAATAGGAAAATGGATCCATGAAGTGATTAGTGGAGTGCCGCAAGGTACAGTACTGGGACCAATTCTATTCATTATAATGCTAAACAATATAAACTGTAACCTACGAAGCTCTCTCCTGTCATTCGCAAATGATACCAGAATACTAAGACCAATTACAGAAAAAGAAGACTGTGTAGAGCTACAAAAAGATTTACAAACTATCAGGTCATCCCATACGTAATGTCGTTTTTTACGATAGATTAAGTTTAAACTAGTCCTACTCGGTTTAAGCATAAATTTTACGAAGGTTATATCTAAGAGGAGATCTATCGTGTTTCGCTACATACTTTACCGACCTTGACCAGTGAAGACGTGTGTTTTGCTTTATGTGAATCCCTCATAAACATGGTGGTATCAGAAGAGCATATCAGGCATATAATGCTTTACGAGTTCAAAAAAGGGGATACTGCTACTGAAGCAACGCGAAACATTGAGGAAGTTTATGGCAACGATATTGTGCATGTGAGGAAATGTCAAAGATGGTTTCAAAAGTTTAGGAATGGTGACTGCTGTTTGACAGATGCAGCACGCTCTGGACGCCCTGCTGAGTTTGATGATGACCTGTTGTTGGCCGCACTTGAAAAAGACTGTTCAACAACTGTAGAAGAATTGGCCCAGAAACTCAATTCATCCCCGTCCACCATCCATCGACATTTGCAACAACTCGGGAAAGTGCCTAGGTTAGGAAAATGGGTGCCACATGAATTGTCGGTCGACAATCTGAGGGTGCGGGTAAACATTAGCACAGCTCTTCATTCCCGTGAACTCCAAGATCCGTTTTTGCACCGTTTAGTGACTGGTGATGAAAAGTGGATATTGTACCAGAATGTTAAGCGCCGTCGACAGTGGGTTTGTGCCGGAGAACCAGCGACACCACAGCCAAAACCAAATCTTCACCCTCGGAAGGTGTTTCTTAGTGTTTGGTGGGATAAAGGTGGTGTAATACACTTTGAAACCTTACCACACAACCAAACAATCACCGCTCAAGTCTACTGTCAACAACTGGATTGATTGAACACTGCACTAAAAGAAAAGAGACCTTTTTTGGTTAATCGGAAAGGAATCGTGTTCCGCCACGACAACGCACGTCCTCATACCGCTCGGATCACTTCTGCAAAAATTGAGGAGCTTGGGTGGGAAAACCTTCCACATCCTCTATATTCTCCAGACCTTGCGCCTTCAGATTATCATCTCTTCAGGAGTCTGCAAAACTATCTTGACGAGAAACAGTATACTTCTTTAGATGACCTGCACACCAGTCTTTGTATATTTTTTGCCTCAAAACCGCCTGAATTTTATAAGCATGGCATTGAAAAGCTTGTAGGACGTTCGCAGAGTGTCATTGATTCAGATGGAAAATATATACTAGATTAAAAAGTTTCAGTTGAGTTTTTTTTTGTCCTTCAAATTCCGATCTAAAAAACATTACTTATGGGATGACCTGATATATATGCATGGGCAGATACAAACAATATGGCTTTCAATGAAGACAAATTTGAAACACCTGAAAGAACAATTCAACTACACTGGACCCACAGGAAAAGATATTGTACAAACTGATCATGTCAGGGATCTAGGGATTATATTATCTGAAGATGCAACATTCAACAGGCACATTGGCAAAGTAACCTCATCATGCAAACAACTAATAGGATATATACTGAGGACATTCAGAACTAGGGACAGTATGACCATGCTCACCCTATGGAAATCACTTGTCCTTCCACGCATTGGCTACTGCTCTCAATTATGGTTTCCCCACAAACAGAATGAATTGCAAAAAATTGAGGGCCCACAAAGAACCTTTACCTCGTATATTAAACAACCTGATGGGCAACAAGTGAGTAAAAACAAATTAAACTACTGGGATAGGCTCAGAGGCCTCAACCTTTATTCCATAGAGAGAAGATTTGAGAGATACATCCTAATCTACACCTAGAAAATTCTAGAAGGGCTTTTAGTTGTCCCCAATACTGAACCAATTGTGCCCACCTTAACAAGAACTGGCAGAATGTGTAAAAAAATATTACCTCCCACCAAACAGTCTGGGAAGGATTCAAACCCTTCAATATAATAGTATTGTTATGAAAAGGCCAATGAATTCAACGTTTAGAGGCTTTATTCAACTAATTCAAACATAATTCATAATCGAGATTACATCTGAAACAGAACAGAAATAATAATTAAACACAATGAAAACATAATAGCAGTTAGCAAAAGTAAGTAAAGTTAAATTTACAACATTCACCCCTCCCAAAAGGCAAAACATAAATTTTATCAAAAATTAATATGAGACGAATTACATTACAGTACACATCTTACAAATCTAAAATATGAGACGAATTACATTACAGTACATATCTTACAAATCTAAAATATCCGGCGCTTTCCTGCGGCGCTGAGATCGACGTAACGGGATGTCTCCAGCATTGACTGGAACATCAATTGATGGACTACTGTTTTTGGTGATGTGTCGTTGCTCATCTTCCATACCTTTCTCCACATCCATGTGTACAGGGGAGTTCGGGCTTTTAGTTGACGGTAGATCCGGGGGATCGTTCTTTGTCAAAGTTTCTTGCCTTTGTTCATTGGATGTAGAGATCACAGGTTCTGCATCTGCATCCAAACGGACATTTTCTTGCGGGGCTGGTGCTAAATGCCTGACGGAAACCGTGGTTTCCCGTCCATCCTGTAGACGTACGTGCGCATATTGTGGATTAGCATCTAATATCTCTACTTCGTCGACCAATGGGTCGTCTTTATGATGACGTACGTGTCTTTTGAGGAGAGCCCTCCCCGGTGAGACCAACCATGTTGGTATAGCACTGCCATAGGATGATCGACGAGGAAATCCAAAGAATCGTTCGTGAGGTGTCATATTAGTGGCAGTTGAGAGCAAGGATCGAACAGAATGTAAGGCATCCGGGAGTACAGCTTCCCATTGAGAGCTATCCAAATCTCGGGATTTCACAGCTAAAGATACGGCCTTCCAAATAATGCTATTATAGCGCTCGACTTGACCATTACCCTGTGGGTTGTATGGAGTGGTACGGCTGGTAGCCACTCTCCTCTCATGGAGGAATTTCCGTAGTTCATGTGACATAAAGGAAGACCCCCGGTCACTATGCACGAATGCTGGCATGCCAAAAATGGAGAACAATTGGCATAAGGACTTGATGACCGAAGATGAAGATAGATCGGGGGAAGGGAAAGCAAAAGGAAACCGTGAGAATTCGTCAATGATTACGAGAAGGTACTTGTTACCAGTTGAAGAAGGCAGAGGACCTTTGAAATCAATATTGAGCCTCTCGAATGGTTGAGTTGCTTTAATTAGATGATCTGCTGGTGGTTTATAAAATCGAGGCTTGAGTTGCGCACATAGAGAGCAAGAAGCTGTCATTTTCTTTATATCATCCATTGAGTAAGGAAGATTGCGGCAACGGATGAAATGGGCCATCCTAGTTACTCCAGGGTGACAGAGAGAATCGTGCAATTGATATAATAGATCAGTTCCCGTAGCCGAACAATGACTGCGTGACAGTGCATCCGCGGCTACATTATCTCTACCAGGTCGGTAAACGATGTCGTAGCAGTAGGATGACAGTTCCAAGCGCCATCTCATTATCTTTTCATTCTTTATCTTTCCAGTCTCTCTGTTGTTGAACATAAATGCCACTGATTTTTGATCTGTAACGAGCTGAAAGTGATGCCCAAGGAGATAGTGCTTCCATTTCCGCAATGCCTCAACAATGGCATAAGCTTCTTTTTCTATGGCAGAGTGATGTTGCTCTGATTTTGAGAGCGTTCTGGAGAAGAATGCGACAGGCCGTCCCATTTGATTTAGAGTAGCGGCTATCGCATGTTCAGACGCATCAGTCTCAACAACGAATGGAGAAGTAGAGTCTATAGCCATCACCACTGCATTCTGTATGTCTTGCTTCAATGACTGAAATGCAGCATTTGCATCACTGGAAAGAGGGAATTCTGTAGATCGAGTGAGAGGATGAATCTTTTCCGAGAAATGAGGGATCCACTGTGAGTAGTAAGAGAACATGCCTAATGCTCGACGGAGCGACGGAAGGTCTGATGGGAGCGGTAGCTCCAGCAATGGTTTTATTCGTTCAGGATCTGGCTTCATAGTGCCCTTGCTAACACAATAACCAAGAAGATTGATTGATTGGGCAGAGAACACGCTTTTATCTGTATTAAATGTAAGGTTGTATTTCTTGGAAGCAGCGAGAAAACAATCAAGATTCCTGTCGTGCTCCTGCTGAGTACGGCCACAAATAGTGACGTTATCAATATAGGCATAGGTAGCTCTTAGGTTTTCCTTAGCAATAACGTCATCAATAACACGCTGAAAACTCGCAACGCCATTGGTGACTCCAAAAGGTATTCTACGAAACTGGTACAGTCTTTGATTCGCTTCAAATGCAGTGTATATTCTCTCTTCTTCTTTGAGAGCTATCTGATGGTACGCACTTTTCAGGTCTAGAGTGCTGTAGAATCCATATTGAGAGATCTCTTTAACCATCTCATCAATGCGGGGCAATGGATAGGCATCGAGAAGAGTAAATCTGTTTATCGTCCGAGAATAATCGACAACCATTCTCTTTTTGTGTCGTTCGTTCGTTGTGACGAGAACCTGGGAACGCCATGGAGAAATGCTGGGTTCGATGATACCCTCCTTGAGAAGACGAGAGATTTCAGAATCTATGAATTTTGAATCTGATAGCGAATATCGTCGAGATTTATCTGCGATTGGTCGGCAGTCAGGCGTGAGGTAGGAAAATAGAGAGGGTGGAGGCACCGACGCGGCAGCAAGACTACATAATTTGAGTGGAGGATGTGCACCATTGAACGCTATTTCCACTCGTTCATGCTCACCCAAAACATCATGCCCCAGTATTACATTAGCGCATAGATGCTTTAAAGCAGTGAATTTGACGTCTTGAAAAACATGAGTATCGTACTCAAGTTGTGCATGACACACACCAGCGGCCCTCGCTGAAAATGCTGTAGAAGCCATGGAAATGCTACTGGAGCAGGGAAGCAATTGCAAAGAATTGTGCAAACAAAACTCTGTGCAAATGAAACTTTCCGAGCTTCCAGTGTCGACGAGAGCGTCGGCCGTTATGCCATTAATCTTTACTCGTAGGAGAGCTTTCGATAAACTGCCAGGAACTGATGCAGAAATGGTAGCCAAATATGGAGCTGCCGCAGAGGTAGGTTTAGCAGCAGCAGATCGGCAGACTTTAGCGAAGTGTCCTTTTTTAGTGCACCGGCCACAAACAGCCTCTCGAGCAGGGCATTTGTTCCGAGGGTGTCGAGGAAATCCGCAGAAGTAGCACTTCTGCACTACAGCAGCTGACATGGCAGAATCTTCAGGAGCGTCCGACTCAATTGGACTGTATTCTGATCGGTTAGATAAAGGCGTTTTTGGCTTGTTTTCTGATTCGGCCATGGCAACAACAGATGAATGATAAGTGGGGTATGATTCGGCCTGTAGCTGTGCAGCGTCCAAGGCCCGAGCCTGATCGTAGGCAGTTTGAAGATCTAAAGTTCTGTTTTCCAACAATCGCTGGCGAATCGCTGAGGATCGAAGTCCACTGATGAAGGAGTCACGAATGGAGTCATCACGACATTGCACTGCAGTACTGTCGCGAAAGTTGCAGTCACGACTGAGTTGTTTCAGTGCTTGGAGAAATGTATCGAGTGACTCCCCAGTCTCCTGTTTGCGGACTGCAAGCAAATGTCTAGCATAGATTTCATTCTGAGGCTTTACGTAAATTCCTTCGAGGATAGCTATAGCGTCTTCATAGGTATTGCAGTCACCTATAAATTCATAGACAGTAGGTGTAACATAGTTCACCAGAAGAGCCAATTTGTCCACAATATTGTCAGCTAATGATGAGAGGAAGTTATTGAATGTGCGGAACCAGTGATTCCATTCCTTAGCTGCGTTAGCACAGGTGGAGTCTGTATTAAATCTTTCAGGCCTCAGAAATTTTTCCATGATATGAATGAGTTGAATAAATTGTTATGAAAAGGCCAATGAATTCAACGTTTAGAGGCTTTATTCAACTAATTCAAACATAATTCATAATCGCGATTACATCTGAAACAGAACAGAAATAATAATTAATCACAATGAAAACATAATAGCAGTTAGCAAAAGTAAGTAAAGTTAAATTTACAAGTATCTCTAGGCAGGGTTCTGGCCTGTTTAACTCCTTGCCTGAGTACCTTAGAGACATAAGTGCAGTCCCAGTAGATACTTTTAAAAAACACTTGGACATGTTTTTAGCCAACATACCCGACCAACCCACAGTGCCAGGGTATTCCTCTGCCAGACTAGCCCCCACAAATTCAATAGGGGACCAAATCGTATGGCAGGAGCAAGAGAAAAGAAGGGTGGCGACCCTGTCGTGGCCCCGCCTCAGGAGGCGCTGAGCGGACTTCGTGGGAGCAGCGCACCCTTGAGGCAGAAGCGCTTCAATGTAAATTTAAGGTAAGGTAAATGACATAATCATGACAGAAACTCAATATCCTGAATATAATGAATTCTAAAGAATAATGGCATCACCATAAACATTTCCTAAAGTTAGACAATCTGAAACACAACTTACCTCATTCGTTTCTAATGGCGCAATGACGAAATAATATTTCTTCAGTAATAATTCAATCGTGCGTCTGGCAGCGACCCCATCAGAAAGGTCTCGCGACCCCTAGTTTAAGAAACCCTGTCCTAGCACTACAACCTTTATTTATTTCTTGAACCATACTATCATCAACTTCCTGTGTTTGGTTTGGAGGTCTGTAAAATGCACCTATCCGAATATACTCTTTGCCTGAAACACAAATATCAACCGAAATTGATTCTACCCTATTGTCTAATTTAATACTATCAATTTAAGGTGACCAGATTTCCTGGAGTTAAAAGCGGGACGTCTCTTGAATAATGAATAGGAAATATTGCGCTTCCTTACATCTAATAGCCTACTGGTATGAAATAGGTTGTAACATAAAATTATATTTACTGGATACACAAAAATAACCTGCTTACCTTTTAATTATCGTACTTTTCACGTGTATTTTCACGTGTATTTGCTTTACGGCAGCAAAAGTTCCTTAAAGTCATATTGCTTACAGGTAGTAATTTTGATAAAGGGGGTTCATTTAAGTTCATCATCTCCCAAAGCAGGACATTTCTGCGTCCCCTAAAGTTTCTAGGGGACAGCGGGACATAGAGCTCAAAAGCGGAACAGTCCCACTAAAATTTGGACGTCTGCTCAGCCTAACTATCATGACCTTAGATGTTGCGAAGGAAGTTAAAAACCCCATCAAACAATATCTGAAAATTTAAAAAAAAAGTTTGTTATGCGTAAGAGCCAATGAAATAGAGTAGGCTACATAGTCAAATACTGTACTTGGCTTAAAACAAAAAAAAAACCTCAGGGCCTAATTTAGTAATTTCCTGAGACCTAACTTGAGAAGTTAGTTGCTGAATTGGCCTATGAACGTCCTTTATAAATAGGCCTCTTAATCAATGTATTACAAATGAAATGTTGAGATGGGAGGAAAGGAAAGCAAACCCATCAGCCTCTCTTATGAAGAAGCATTAAAAAGAGGTTGGGTCAAATTTGTTACGTCTAAGTTAGCTTATTTTAAGGCCTACCAAAAGGCTTAGGTTATCACTTGAACTTAGGCTTTAAAGATTTATGTTGGACCTGCCGCAGACTTTCCAAGCCTAAAAATAAGGCAAATTCTCTTAGTTTAAACTAGGTTAGCTAAGACCTAGTTACAGCTTAAACTGTTTTCGGCTAATATAGTGTACTACGATAATTGGGCTAACAACTTATAAACCTAGGCTCATTTTTTATTTGGAAAGATTAAGAAGGGGTGGGCCTGGCTCTAGATTTGGTATTTCTTTGCTCCTACACCGGTCTCCAGTAGAAAGTTTTAAAAGCTGGTTTTCAATGTTTTTCAATGTGCTGAATTAAAAAATGATACTCATTTCCGTCGCAAATGATTTGTTAGAATTATTGAAGCTTAAATGTGATTAAGGTATTTTTTCTTAATTTTTTATAATTTTGGATAATGTTAGGTGTTAGGTTCGCTTAGGTTTGGCTAATTTTGAAGGTGAAATTTGTTTTTCCTATGGTTTTTGATGTTTTGTATTAATCTGACTTTCAAAATCTTTGGAAACCACTAATTTTTGTGATTCTCCCCACCCAAAAACTCCCGGTTCCCACTGGGGGTCCCCCAGGTAAAAAAAGGTAGAAAATTTTAAAAGCTTTAAGCTTCAATAACTTTAACAAATCATTTGTGATGGAAATGAGTATCATTTTTGAATTCAGCACATTGAAAAACATTGAAAACCAGCTTTTAAAACTGTCATTATGTAGAAAATGACATAGCCTGAAGTTGAATTAAAAAATATATTTTTCTAGTGTATTTTGGTGTGCTCTGTTCAAATATAACCTTCATTTCTTGTGCAAATGAACAGAAATACATGTTTGGGCCATGCAATGACAACTGTATTTCTGTTCATTTGCACAAGAAATGAAGGTCATATTCAAACAAAACACACCAAAATACACTTGAAAAATGTATTTTTAATTACATTTTATACAATAAAGCATAACAACATGTTCATGTTATGAGATCTTGTAAATGACGCATTACCACAGGAAACGTTCAGAACACCTCAAAATTAACCAGAAAAGCTTGCTCTTATCATTTTTGTTTAAACTAACGAAAATATCATAAATTAACCAATCAGCAAGGGTATATAGTTGACCTAACCAGGCATTCCATTAACCTAACTGGGCATTCCATTGACCTAACCAGGGCTGGCGCTAGGAAGTGCGGGGCCCAATTAGAAAATTGTTAGCGCCTAGCGGGGCCCTCTACCCATTGTCGTTTCAAAGTTGGAGTGACAAGAAATTTTGCTAGAGCACCTCTTTGTTTTTCATTTTCAGCTGCCTTAGCCTTGGCCAGTGCTCGTTTCTGATTGCCGCTCAAATACTTTCGCCCTTTGTCTCTATCTCTGCTTGTGCTTGCCATGATGACGATGATGTAAGGGCTTTTTCAATTACTTTTCTTTTAAAAAAGCTAAACGGTGACGATAAACTGAAATTACAAAACAAAAAATAAAATCATTCACAATAAAGACTCCCTGGTACTGAAAAATAATAAAGATGTGCATGTATGCATCTAATGATTAAAGCAAAAGATTTCATGATTTTTAAAAGCCTGGGAGTAAGAAGAAAAGCGCAGGGGGCAAAAGAACAAGCTCTAGTAAATAGAAATGTAAATGCTCTCTATGATAATGAGGCAAAAACTAGTTAATTTAATATGTAGGATCTACTTACCACCACGTTTCTCTGTTACATGCAGGCTTAAGACACTTCAAGTTTGCAGTTTGGACATATAAACAATTTGGACATATTTAACAAACAACACAACTTTACATTCCAAGCTTTATGTTATATAATCTCATTAACAGCGCTCTTTCTGTGTTGAGGGTTTGAATATCGTCCACAAATTACCTTTTTTTTGAAAAAGCTAAACGGCAACGATAAACTGAAATTACAAAACAAATAAATAAACGATTAGCAATAAAACATTGAAACATAGATATACGAGGACGGACTGAATAGTTTCACTGCCTTCACAGTAACAAGAAACTTCGTGCACACTGGACACTCATTAATTCATCATAGCGTCCCCCACTCGAGCGCGTGTGCGGGGCCCAATTTGAACAAATCAGTCTAATCGGCTTAAAACTGGCCCTGGACCTAACAGGTTAATATTGGTTATTTCACCTACATATCTTCTGATCTTTTCGTATTAGGTGCTCACTGTCACATTTCGGGTAGGTAAGTTAAGGATGAGAGAATAACGCTGTACCATAATTGATAAAAATCTCAAATGCTTTGTCTTCATCTAGGGCACATGATGAATCAAGTTCTCAAAGTCAAAACCAACTGAATGGCACATCATAATTAGGGGTGTGCCGGATAGTATTTTTTACTATCCGGCCGGATACCGGATAGCCGGATAATAATAAAAAATATCCGGCCGGATACCGGATAATATCATTCAAATAATTCATACTTTTTTATATATTATTATTTAGCTATTACTTGACTAATTGACTATACTATCAAATTTTAATCACTATTTGATGTAAATTATAGCTATCTTTCAATAACTTTACTAATTACCTATATTTTATCCTTTTCACGATTGTTTCATTGCCTAAATCATTGCCTAAATCATTGCCTAATGTCCTTGTCATCCTTGGTCTTTTTCCACTTCGACTGTCCCCTCCACCCTTTCTTTTTCCTCTGTCTTTCCTCTCACTTTTTCTTTGTTTTTCCGCTGAGATATGCCCTTTAAATAGAGGCGAATCGGTTCTTCCTGAATATATATATATATATATTATATATATATATAATATATATACGGTATATATAAACAGAACTTTATAGGTCTACATGTTATATGCAACTGATAGCTTTATGGTTTAATACATAGACAACTTAGCTTTGCTTACTCATAAAAAAACTTTATAGACATGTTATATGCAACTGATAGCATTATATTTTAATACATATTGTGTGGGTATGAAGAACTCCATTTCCATTTGAAGCCAGTTTGGTCTTCACTAGGTTTGGGCAACAAATGAATGATTCTTGACATATATATGGTATCAGTGTCATTTTTCACAGGGAAGACAAAATTATATTCATCACCATTAAATGAAACATTGCGTTTTCGCAAGTATGAAATTATGTACTCTTTCATACCCTTTGTAACTCTTAATGCTCATCACTTGTGCAACATAGTGTTGATTCTTAGTAAACTCAACAATAACAGTCATTTACTTTAACTGCAATCTTAATATTACTCGAAGTATCAACTTGTTTGGAACTGCTGGGCATGTTAGATACGTCTTTGTTGGTTTCCTTTACTTTTGTTGCGGCATCATCACTAATTTTACTGTCATTGTGTGTTTCCTTTCTTAGTTCAACATCAATGCTAGTCGAACTGTCACTATTAATAATAGTATCACGTTGCACTGTACTTTCCTCATCCTCGCTTTTTGAAGTGTCAGATGAGTCATCATCAGTCGAAGGTAAAGGTGAACATAACGCTTCAATGTCATCATCGTCTGCTTTTTCTGGATGATCTTTGTCTGGCTCAATGTCACACACTGTAGGGCGTCGTGTCATAAGTGTTCGCATACAGCTCAACAACATAAGGAGCCTTAACTTTTACGTAACGACACTTCTGTATCTGCTGTGCAGCCTTACATCCCTTCCACATGTTAACATACATATGTTTAGAGCTTTCAATATCTTCAAGTGGTACATACAGGCAAACAGTTTTCTTTGCCAGTTCTTTTGCTGTCTCATAAACATCCTTTGCTGTTCGTACGACTGCTTGTTGCTGCATGACCCTCCTATAAACATTATACTTCACCACTGCCCCTATTCCATCATGCGCACCCTTTCCATGGTAACTTTCTGTAAAGCTCCAATCGGCTGAGCAAGAGTGGAGTGCGTTGTGATTACTTAGAGCTGCCATTGAATATTTGTTTTTAAAATGGGCCGCAGCACCATCTGTCCATATATTTACATGATTGATTTGGATATTTAACTCTGTGCAAAGGTGGTCTAGAATATGGTGATTGAATACTTGTACTTCAAGGCTGCCATGTGTGGCAGTGTCACTGATGACGGCGAAGGATGTCTCTGTAAGAGCTTGTCTCTCAGGTGAGATGTAGTATGCTATGGCTGTGTAAATTGTAACGCTGTTTCCTGTACTGTGTACCCAATGAGCCGCCATGACTTCGTTTTGGTGCCTTATTGTGTAATTTTCAGCAAAGTCAGTTTGTAGAATTATATTGTTTGCAGTTAGTTTTGCTTTGTTTTCTCTCAGTGCTTTTGCTTGTTTGTACATGTTGTATCGGTGTTTACTATAAAAGCGCAGTTGGCTTTGGAGTTCGTGGATTGCTTCATCACAAGTATATTGGTTGCGCTCCAATGTGCCCTTCTTCCATTGGTCAACATTAATTACCACCGAGTGCTCTGATTCATCATCATGTAACTCATCATATAGAAGTGTAGTAAAATCAGTCGAAATGGGGCATTGTGTGTTCTCTATATCACAAATGAACAGTGGCAATAGCTCATTGCAATGCTTCAGCTGTTTCCACTTCAGTGAGCGAAACAGCAGAATGAGATTCTCGCAGTAGGGGCAGCAACATGACTCCTGGCTCTGAGAATCTATGAGACCTACATGTTTAGGTCGTAGGGAACAATACTTCGACACCCCCACTTTTACGTCAGGATTTTCGATGAGAAAGAGCTGGTAACATTCACTGAGATTGTAAGAAAGTGTGCGTTTAGCGACTTTCTCTTTCTTTCCATCTATTATTATGGTGACGACATCCTTACGAGATGGTTTCTGACGAGATATATCATCTCTGTTGTAGAAGTCTTTGATTTTCTGTATGGTGTCTTGTGTGATGGCAATACTTGGTCATCTTGTAGTTGATAGGAGTTCTGGAGTCCAGTCAACAGCTCCAGCTAGCTGTTTAATTACAGCTATCTTCTTACTGGGAGATTGTGAAAGCGTAGCATATGTGCGCTTCACAGCTCTACCTGTAAAAGACGTAAGAACAGTTACTAGTATGTAGGTACGTGTTAACTCTCATATATTAAAACAGATGAAATGACGTAGGTATAGATAGTAAAGCTTTTACATTCTGTATTGGTATTTTATATATATATATATATATATACAGGGTGGGCGGAAAGTAGCTCCCTATTTTGGATTGGTAAAAAAATACGTATATTATCCATTTATTTCAGAAGAAATAATATGAAAAGGTAGGCATACATGGTAGGTTTTTCTCTAAAATTCAATGTGGGCTCCAACTCTTTCCACCAGCTTCTGGAGCCGCCCAGGAATGGCGTCCACTGACTTTAGCAGGAACTCCGGCGGGATGGAGGACATGACTTCCCGAATTCGGTCCTCCAGTTCTTCCAATGTCCTCGGTTTGGTGCGGTAGACTTCTTCCTTTACCCACCCCCAAAGAAAGAAGTCGCACGGTGTCAAGTCGGGGCTCCTGGCTGGCCATTGATGTGGACCACGACGACCCATCCAACGCCCAGGGAAGTGGGCATCCAGCCACTCACGGACAACAAGAGCGAATGGCCAGCCAGGAGCCCCGACTTGACACCATGCGACTTCTTTCTTTGGGGGTGGGTAAAGGAAGAAGTCTACCGCACCAAACCGAGGACTTTGGAAGAACTGGAGGACCGAATTCGGGAAGTCATGTCCTCCATCCCGCCGGAGTTCCTGCTAAAGTCAGTGGATGCCATTCCTGGGCGGCTCCAGAAGCTGGTGGAAAGAGTTGGAGCCCACATTGAATTTTAGAGAAAACCTACCATGTATGCCTACCTTTTCATATTATTTTTTCTGAAATAAATGGATAATATACATATTTTTTTACCAATCCAAAATAGGGAGCTACTTTCCGCCCACCCTGTATATATATATATATATAATATATTAATGCTTACCTAGTGCTTGACGAGTAGCATATCCAGGTGATTTAGTACTGGAACTGGGTCTCGGCTCATTATCAACTTGTTCAGAAACATCTTGCTCTGCAGTTATTCACTGGGCTTCCTTCAGTTTTTCTCTGTAAGCTCTAGTTCTTAACTTAACACTTTCTCTTCGTTTCTTTAATGTACTTTGAGTTAACTGCGAAAACCACTTCTTACACTTGGCTTTGTTTTTGTCTTTTATTTCTGCTGCATCTTCTCTAGTTTTACACTTTAATCTATATTTGCGCATTCGTTCTGCAGCACTAATTGGGGCCATAATGATAGTCTAAACTCTGAAACAGTAAGAGACCATTAGTTAAACTCTGAAACAGTAAAAGAACATTAGTAGACACAATATATGATACATCCATGGTATTTTTTGTGATCACAAGGTATGTTCATCCTTCTTGCACAGGTGCAGAGCCGATTCAAACCAATTAGGTGGGTGTTGTGCATACCTAAGGGCAAATTAAAAAAGGAACTGACTTTGTTTAAAAAAGTAAAGAAAAATGTGGATTTGGCAACATAATAAGACAAAAACCATAACGGTGATCACAGTGGTTATAGGTCAATTTGAAATTAAGCCATCTGAGTATGGAAAGTGTCATACCTCGGAATAAGTTATATTATATATCTATCATATACAGACAAATGAAACCCACATAATCAGTGCTCTCATATCATTTTGTTTCTCCCAATTACCAGACATCGAATATACCTAAAATTATTCAAGCGTAATGATATCACTAATACCCTTCACTAAATCATCAAACTTTTTTTCTAGTGTACAGTTAGCACATTTCTGTGACTTGTATCAGAAAGTAGACAATTTTTCCTTTAAAATGAGCTATAATACAATGTTTGTATGCAAGTTTTGAAATTTCATCCTCAGGATGACAGTTGTGTGGAATTACCCTGATGGAGAAGCGCTACCAAGGATATTGGAATGAAAGCATGATGGCGGACCATTGTTGGATGCTGTATCGTGACAATCCAGGCCAAATTTACAAAAGGAAATCACACACACAGCGCTTTTAATAAAATAATGTATATATTCTTTATTTATAAGTACATTGAATAAGGTACATGATGTATTTGTTGTTTAGCATTCTTAAGTGTGATCTATACATCCATAAATTTTCTTATAGTAATATCAAAAACTTAAAAATATCAAAACCAGTGTATCTATATAACTATACGTGCTAGAAAACAAATAAAACCAGATTCGGAATCAGCGCGAAAAATGCATTAAGAAAAGTGTGATCATGTTTGTGATGAGAAAAAAACGTTTCATTTTGTTGGCCAGTGTAATCAGTATTACAATAGTTAAAGTTTTTTTTTTTTGTGGGTAATTTAGTTCTTTTAAATACTAGATGGCAAAGGAGAGAAAAAAGCTAATGCAAAAGGGTAGAATTTTGAGTTGTTATAAATAAACTGCTTAAAGTAAATCTTAAGGTCTTTTAGGTTGGGGAAGTGCTCATTGAGGATCCTCAAGGATCAGTCCTTGGACCTTTACTGTTTATAGTGTACTTAAACAATTTAGAGGATGGGATAGATAGCAAACTTTTTAAATTTGTAAATGACACAAAGCTAGTTGGAGCAGTCAAAAAGGTAGTTATAGCTCACAAAATGAGTTAAATAAATTTGCAGCTTGGTTAGATAATTTGCAAATTCATTTCAATTGCCAGAAATGTAGGGTTCTTCATATAGGAGGATATAACAGAAAATCTGGGTATGGGTGGAAATTAGTTGGAGGCTGAGATGAAAAAGATTTAGAAGTAATTATTACCAAAAATCTTTCTCATGTGTTGATAAAAACACCTGGATTGTAGTTGCATGTAATTTCAAAACATTGTCTAAGTCCCTTTATTTTGGTTTTCTTGTATTGGGAAGAAACACAGAAGTTTCAGGACAGGACTACTACTATTCTTACTGATTTTACGTGGTTTTCAGATGCCTTTTAATTCTTCTAAATATATTTTTAAAGGACTTACAGTAAATATAATTAAGTACAAAGTCAAATTCTATGCTTTAGTTGAGAAATGTTTATATTGCCTACCATAATATTTTAAAATATTTTCAAAATTAATTTCCCTGCTTTGGAATAACAAATCATTTTATTGTTTTATGTACAGGATCATATGATATTTCATAACTATATGTGCTTGGCTGTTAAGTTAGGCTTGCAGTAATGTATCCTTTCAGCAAACCAAAAAATTATAATAATGAGTTCTATAGTACTGTATATTTTCAAGGACAACATAAGTTATATAACTTGCCAGTCTTATATTTTAAGATGATATCTAATTCACCATTGTTTATTTGGGATGCTACTATTTAATGTACAGGGTGTCCATAAATGTTTACCCTGAAAACAGTATGCTCTCATGTTTTAATGACGAATCTTACATCCATTTTCTTTTTACAAGTGATCTCCTACATGCATAGAGTTTCTGTGCTGGTGTGTTTCACCTACTGCATTTGCTGCTAGGAGCGCTGTAGTAGCTGTTCAGTTAAGATGGCATCTGTGACAGAGAAGGCACAATGTGTTGTGTGACTTGCAGAAACAAAATCTCCTGTCAGTGTTCAGCGAAGGTTCAGAACAAAGTATGGAAAGAATCCACCTGATGTGAAGTTAAGTCATGGATGAAAAAATTCTTGGAAACTGGAAATGTGGAAAAGGGAAAGAGCAGTGGTAGACCATCAGTTTCTGATGGGATGGTGGGAAACATTTAACTGTCATCTTCCAACAAGATGGGGCACCCCCTCATTGGGTGCATGTTGTTTGTGAAACTCTCGATGCAACATTTCCAAATCGATGTATTGGCAGGGATGGGCCAATCCCATGGCCCCCAAGATCACCAGACATTGCCCCGCTGGATTTCTTTCTCTGGGGTCATGTTAAAGATTTGGTTTATGCAACAGTTGTTCCAGATGATATCTAATTCACCATTGTTTATTTGGGATGCTACTATTTAATGTACAGGGTGTCCATAAATGTTTACCCTGAAAACAGTATGCTCTCATGTTTTAATGACGAATCTTACATCCATTTTCTTTTTACAAGTGATCTCCTACATGCATAGAGTTTCTGTGCTGGTGTGTTTCACCTACTGCATTTGCTGCTAGGAGCGCTGTAGTAGCTGTTCAGTTAAGATGGCATCTGTGACAGAGAAGGCACAATGTGTTGTGTGACTTGCAGAAACAAAATCTCCTGTCAGTGTTCAACGAAGGTTCAGAACAAAGTATGGAAAGAATCCACCTGATGTGAAGTTAAGTCATGGATGAAAAAATTCTTGGAAACTGGAAATGTGGAAAAGGGAAAGAGCAGTGGTAGACCATCAGTTTCTGATGGGATGGTGGGAAACATTTAACTGTCATCTTCCAACAAGATGGGGCACCCCCTCATTGGGCGCATGTTGTTTGTGAAACTCTCGACGCAACATTTCCAAATCGATGTATTGGCAGGGATGGGCCAATCCCATGGCCCCCAAGATCACCAGACATTGCCCCGCTGGATTTCTTTCTCTGGGGTCATGTTAAAGATTTGGTTTATGCAACAGTTGTTCCAGATGATATCTAATTCACCATTGTTTATTTGGGATGCTACTATTTAATGTACAGGGTGTCCATAAATGTTTACCCTGAAAACAGTATGCTCTCATGTTTTAATGACGAATCTTACATCCATTTTCTTTTTACAAGTGATCTCCTACATGCATAGAGTTTCTGTGCTGGTGTGTTTCACCTACTGCATTTGCTGCTAGGAGCGCTGTAGTAGCTGTTCAGTTAAGATGGCATCTGTGACAGAGAAGGCACAATGTGTTGTGTGACTTGCAGAAACAAAATCTCCTGTCAGTGTTCAGCGAAGGTTCAGAACAAAGTATGGAAAGAATCCACCTGATGTGAAGTTAAGTCATGGATGAAAAAATTCTTGGAAACTGGAAATGTGGAAAAGGGAAAGAGCAGTGGTAGACCATCAGTTTCTGATGGGATGGTGGGAAACATTTAACTGTCATCTTCCAACAAGATGGGGCACCCCCTCATTGGGTGCATGTTGTTTGTGAAACTCTCGATGCAACATTTCCAAATCGATGTATTGGCAGGGATGGGCCAATCCCATGGCCCCCAAGATCACCAGACATTGCCCGCTGGATTTCTTTCTCTGGGGTCATGTTAAAGATTTGGTTTATGCAACAGTTGTTCCAGATGATATCTAATTCACCATTGTTTATTTGGGATGCTACTATTTAATGTACAGGGTGTCCATAAATGTTTACCCTGAAAACAGTATGCTCTCATGTTTTAATGACGAATCTTACATCCATTTTCTTTTTACAAGTGATCTCCTACATGCATAGAGTTTCTGTGCTGGTGTGTTTCACCTACTGCATTTGCTGCTAGGAGTGCTGTAGTAGCTGTTCAGTTAAGATGGCATCTGTGACAGAGAAGGCACAATGTGTTGTGTGACTTGCAGAAACAAAATCTCCTGTCAGTGTTCAGCGAAGGTTCAGAACAAAGTATGGAAAGAATCCACCTGATGTGAAGTTAAGTCATGGATGAAAAAATTCTTGGAAACTGGAAATGTGGAAAAGGGAAAGAGCAGTGGTAGACCATCAGTTTCTGATGGGATGGTGGGAAACATTTAACTGTCATCTTCCAACAAGATGGGGCACCCCCTCATTGGGTGCATGTTGTTTGTGAAACTCTCGATGCAACATTTCCAAATCGATGTATTGGCAGGGATGGGCCAATCCCATGGCCCCCAAGATCACCAGACATTGCCCCGCTGGATTTCTTTCTCTGGGGTCATGTTAAAGATTTGGTTTATGCAACAGTTGTTCCAGATATCAGGATATTGTGAGAATGCATTACGGATGCAATTGCAACAGCTAACCTACAAATGTTGGAAAATGTGTGGCATGAGTGTGAATACCGTTTAGACATTTTACGTGCCACTAGGGGTGCACATGTGGAAGCTTAAGTTCATTAGCTATGTATCAAAACTTTGTATGTTTATCTACTTATGATTAAAACTGTGTTTGAATACAAGTGTTTATTTAAAAGTTATAGCATGCATTAATCAGGGTAATCATTTATGGACACCCTATATAAGTATAAACAGCCGATGTTATTCATTAAGTAGATTTCCCCTCGGGAAATAATGATTATAATAATAAAGTATCAGATATCTAAGGTTGGAGGATGGTTTGGAGTCTCATTTTTACTGAAGAATTTTATAAAATGTAATAGGCTACTTATTAGATCTGGAAGCTTTCCTGATTTGTTAATTAGTCTGAAACACATTTTTTCTAGGAAGAAAGAGCAGTTTTCATTTGATAACTTCTTTCTTTACTTTACCTGTATACAGGAAATTAAATCTTGTAGACCTCAATACTGCAGTATTTCTCTTTTGTCCTGTAATCTTTTTAACTAAAATAAAAGTGGGGAAGATCACTAAATATACAATTTTGTAGAATCTTGATGAAAGAAGCATATATGCAGTAGTTTGAAAAAGTATCAATAGGTGTCCCAGTTTTTCATCATTGCAGTATGGAATGGTGTTGAATTTGACTGAGATTAAGAGTGATTGCACCAAGATTTATTTTGTAGTTTTGCAGTCTTGATTTTAGTCAAGTTCCAAGATTTTTTAAAAGTCTATCTAAAATATAAAATATACCGGTATTCAACATTTTACAACAAGATTTTTTAAAGTGTTAATTGAGGCATGAAATTTTGCATTGGGAGTTTTTGATTTTACTCTTAAGAGATCTCTCGAGATCTCAGTTTTTAAAAAATCCTTCACACAGGCTCTATGGTTATACAATAATGAATTAGTAGGTTAGGCCCTCTCCAGTCCTTTTTTAAATCATTCCTGCAATAGGTAGGTATACTTACTTTAGGGTATACTATATACTTAGGGGAGTTTGAATGACAGTTCAGGATCAACCTGTGGTCGACCCCTCTACAGCATCCTGCCTCATTTGCAGGATTTGATGGAGGAGGGAATTGCTGTCTGCTCTCCTTGTGCCCTTGTACCCAACCATGCATGGCTGGTTAGGGACTTTGCACAGGAATCTGTCCAGCTGGTTCTTGAAGTTATTCAGGTTGGTGTGCTGGAGATTCCTCACTTCTTTTGGTAGGACACTGAAAAATTTTGGGCCTTGTATTTTCCATCCTCATTTTCGTGGTCCCTTGTCCCACTGCAGCTGAGACTGTACAAAATCTGCCTCTTCTCTCATTCCAGTTTGTTTCTATTTCATTTCTAAGATTAGGGACAGAGCCCTCAAGTATTTTCCATATGTATATTATTGTGTACCACTCACGCCTTCTTTCGAGAGAGTAGAGTTCCGGGAATTGTAGTTGAGACCAGTAGTCTTCACCCTCCAAATTTCCTCTATCTTAGACATAGAAGTCCTTTGTATGGCTTCAATGTTCGCAATGTTTTGTTTTCTCTATGGGCTTGTGAGTACTGAGCAGTACTCAATTATTGGTAGGACTAGACTCTTCCATAATTTGAGCATGATGTTTGCTTTTCTGCTGTGGAAGCTTCTCCAGATGATTCCCATTATCTTTCTAGCCATTGTAATTTTGATTTTATAGTGCTCTCTGAATTCTGCATCTGATGACATTATTACTCCAAGATCCCTGACTTATGAATTTGGTGTTATCTGTTTGGCTTGCATAGTTTTGTACCCTTTTTTCCGTAGCTCCTTGTTATTACAACATCCTTAGAAGGTGGAATTTTTCTTCATTGAACTTCGTATTGTTATCTTCTGTCCACTGGAATATTGTTTCAATGTCATTTTGTAATTTTCTTATGTCACCTTCATTCAGTATTTCCTTACATATCTTTGTGTCATCTGCGAAGCATGATACAATACTGTCCTTAATATCTGCAACAATATCTGTAATCATTATTATGAACAGCAAAGGGGCTAATACTGTCCCTTGTGGGACAGAGCTCACAACTTCTGAGACTTCCGATTTAACTCCGTTTACTGCCACTCTTTGTGTTCATTATGTCAAAAAATTAAATATCCACCTTCCTAGCTTTCCAGCAATTACTGTATTCTTAAGTTTGTGTGCTATGATTCCATGGTCAAATTTATCAAAGGCTTTTGCAAAGTCTGTACCGTATATACTGTATTACATCTATGTTTTATCCTCGACACAACGTTTCTGATATTTTCTCTTGGTGGTCTAGTAGCTGTGATAGGCATGATCTTCCTGCCCTGAAGTCATGTTGATTTGGGTTGTACAAGTCTTTTTCTTGTAGGTAGTTTTGCCTCTAATTATACGTTCAAAACACTTTATAAGGTGTGAGGTGAGAGCCAATGGCTGATAATTCTTGAGCATTGCTCTGTTACCACCTTTAAATAGGGGGAAATGTTCGCGTTCTTTAAGGGGAGTGGAATTTGTCCTGTGTTGAGTAATTTCTTCCATAGTAAGTATAGCGGTTTGGTAATACTCTCTGCATTTCTTTAGAAATGTGGCACTCCATGTGTCTGGCCCTGGTGCTGAATTTTCTTGCATCTGTGATAAGGCTGTAATTACATCTTCCATGAAATTGAAGTCCATTAATAGGTTTGTGCTGGAATTTTTGTTCTTGGTTGATCTTTATCTATGTCGGAAAATTCATCTGGGTTTTCCACTTCATCTCAGACTTAGGGGTGCTAAACGCAGGGTTAAATTGTTCCCTAAGCAGTTCACTTATTTTTTTCGGGTCATTTGTGTATTTGCCCTCCCTGTCTATCAATGGACCAATACTCTCCTTACACTGCATTTTCCTTTTTGCAAACGTGTAAAGTATTTTTTTATTTTTATTTTTTTTGTTTTCTGCTATCTCATTTTCCTCCTTGTTTTCCTCCTTGTTTTCCTCCTTGTTTGTCTTATGTATGAATGTTTGCTTTAGGTCCATTTCTATTTCACCAAGTTTCCTCTCTAGTTTGAGTCTCTGCATCAGTTCTGCATCTGTGGAGATGTTTGATGGTTTGTCTTTGTTGCCTGAATAATGTCCTGATTTTCCTCTTGAGCTTGCTACATTTTCTTTCCTGTCTCTGGAATATGTTTCAGTATTATAGGTTTGGTTTCAGTCTCTATTATACTGTATATAGTATTTTTTGTGGAGTCTTCTCGTGAAGTAGCAATTCCCAGTTTACTTCCTTTAAATCTTTATTTACATTTTCCCAATTTACTTTCTTTTAATTTATGTTTAAGCCTTCAAATATTCCTTCTGCCTCTCTAGGATGCATTTTTGGAACTCTGGGTGCTAACTTCAATTGTATATTGATGAGGTTATGGTGAATATCTTTCATTTCACAAATAAGTTTGCAGTGAACTGTGTGGAATATATTCAGGTATAATTAATTAATTGTAGATTAGGGTAGTTGTTAGAAATTTATGTTCTCAATTTGATGAATTTTATTAATAATTATATAATGAAGTTTTCCCATTGTATGTAAACTATATTTAAGCGTGTTTATTTTATGGAGGATGTGGTACATTGTCTAGAGCTAGACTTGAGCCAAGACTAAAAAGTTTTTGTACACTGTAGAACTGAATTTAAACTCAGAGACAAGATTAGATGAGTTCATTAAATTGCTCTAAAATCTACATTTTTTTTCTCATTTTTAGTAAATGAAGCTGAGCTGAGTAGAATTAAGGATGCTTATAAAAGGACAGGAACTTTAAATGGAGCTCTTACAAAACAAGCTTTTGTGCGAGAGGTCCTTGGAGATGCTGTTGGCAGTCAGCTAGCGGAAGTAAGTTTATTTGATTTAGTATATTTACCTAGCCTAGGATCTGTTCATTGTTATTTACATGAAGGTTTGTGTGATCTCTTCATGTGGCACAATGATTACAATGATTAAAGTGCTAATTTTTTATTTCATTCTTTTGACTCATTTTTTTAAGAGTAATAACAATTTTGGAATGAGGTGTACATGGATCTTTGTAACTGAATTGCAGACAAACAGGAAGGTAAAAATTAATTTTTGAAGTAAAGATATTTATTTTTTTGGTAAAATCCTATTTTAATAATGTACCTATATTAAAGATGGCTGAAAGACTCTGTGCATGTTCAACAATTGTTGATCCACATTGAACATTACTACACTATGTTAGGCCAACTGAATGCCTGGTTAGGCCAACTGAATGCCTGGTTAGGCCAACTGAATGCTCGGTTAGGTCAACTGAATGCCCTTGATGATTGGTTAGGTTAAGTCATGATATTTTCATTAGTTTAAACAAAAATATCACAACTTAACCCAACCAATCATCAAGGGTGTACAGTTGACCTAACCGGGCAATCAATAAATTAAATCCCAAAATTAGATTAATATGGTAAATTCAAAAATGATCCCAAAAACATTTATTTTCATTAATTAAACTGGATATACTATTTTGATAATGTTACATATTATTATTAAATAACGTTGTTTTTCAAATTTAATTTACCATATTAAAATAGGATTTTACCCATTTTAGTTGTGGTCCAAATGAAGGAAATATTGGATTAGGCCTACTGCAACTTACTAAATCTGGATAAATTTGCCATACTTTTTCTACCAACAGATATTTATGGCAAATAATTTTTTTTGCTGTTTAGTAGGTGCAAAGTCAAAATTAAATTTAATATAGTATTACTGTAGTCCAAGTGAGTAATATATAGAACTTACTGTAACTATGCTAGCTAATGCTATTGTAGTCCATATACACCAGACTTTCAATTTATGTGGGGGTTAGGTTCTGTGAAAATCTCGCATGGTGAGTATTTGCATAAATTGAGTACTTAGTTAAATGGGAAAAATAGGGATGCATTCCACAACCTACTTTGGACTCTCCCAGCATTAATTTTGCCAAAAAACTTCACTTTTTTCTATGTGAAGGTCAAAATATGAAAGTAAAAACCCACTCTAATAGACAGAGTTTATTTCCACAACAGTTTCGATGCCCACTGGCATCCTCCTCGGGTGGATACAGAAAAATGAATCTTGTTTTGGTTGATTCGTTTTTCTGTATCCACTCGAGGAGGATGCCAGTGGGCATCGAAACTGTTGTGGAAATAAACTCTGTCTATTAGAGTGAGTTTTTATTTTCATATTAATTTTGCCATTTTTTCATACCAAAAACACACCAATGCAGTATTCACCAAAGATTGTAGGTGTGTAGGCTCCGGGGGATGAGTGGATGTTGCAGTAAGGTGGGTGAGTTTACAACTTTACATGGTAGATGTGGATGGTGTTGGGTCATCTGGGTCTTCAGTAACATCAGGTAGGGTAAGAGGTGAAGATGTAGGTGTACAGAGTTAACATTTTCTCCATTTTTTTCCATTATTGGATTATGCACTTTTGTAGCAACCTTACCTGAGAGATGAGAAAAAATGTATCACTGCATTGTGAATCTTGTCTGCATTCTTCTTTGTTACGAATCATCAACTTCCCCAAGTTGTAGTAATGGCCAAGAGCTGCTGCACCTTCACTGGCTTCTGCCCCGTTAATTATCTCCAACTTTGTTTCAAGCATTGAGCGCAATGCGCATAGATCCTCTCACTAGTGCAGTGTATGCGAGACTAGTGTGGTTTGGTGGGAGATGGGTAGCGTGGGTTCCAACTTTGCACCCACAATGCACTGCACATGGTAGCTCGCATCACTTTGCGCACAAAAGCACAAGTGCTGCACAACTCGCATAACCAAATTTTTTTTGCATAAATTGAATTGTTAGTAGAAATAGGTTCCTCACATATAAGCAAATTCGCATGAATCAAACATGCATAAATTGAAACTGTGGTGTATAGTTAAATATGGTATATCGTGCGTGATCCCATCTATATGTTAGCATACATCTTTTTTTATTTCCCATGCCAGAGATTACTGTACTATATCTCTGACTCTCACAGCTACCTACTACATTATTTATTTGTATCATAGGATCCGATCTGTTCATATATTGCAGTGTACTGTAGCTTTTAACATTAAACCAGACATATAAAAGCAGTAATAAACTTTCATTTGTATGTTTTAATTCTAAACCATTGACATTAAATGCTCCTGTAGGTTGGATTGGCAAACTTTATTCTCCCTTGCATTCATTTCCTTCTTCCTCTGTTCATAATGTGTCTGAAATGGGTATGCTGTATTCATATTTTATTCCTTCTATGTAGGCCCAGTTTTAATGTGTTTGTGCTGCAGACATTACAAGGTTTTTGGTAGAACCAGTTAACAAATAGATGTTTGTAATGAACTACATTATTTTTAAATATACCTTGCACTTTGTGGTTGCCTATATTAGATTTATATACAGGGTGAGTCATGACAAAATGTCATAACTTCAGGAGCTTATAGCCGAGGTCATTCCCAGTCAAAAACTTCACATGAACATAGGTCTGATTCTTAATGGTTATGGAGATAAGGATGTTTGAATGTTTAAAACTAAGATTAAGCGAACAAATAGCTACTAAAGTTTTTAGTCATGAATTTACGATAACTGTTCAAAATGACTACCCTCAGCATCAATACACATTCGCTTGTCTGTGAATCACGTGTGTAGCTCGCATTAGTTCATTATGATTGTCCTTTATGAGGGATGCAGCATCCAAAATGCAATGGAGCAATGCATCTTGTTTCTACTTTTCTCTGGTACACCAGCTCTTTCATGCGCCTCCACGGATAAAAATCTAGAGGGGTTAGGTCCAGAGACCTGGGTAGCTAATTTTGTGCACCACCATGACCAATCCATCAACCAGGAAAGTGATCATTGAGATGCATTCTCACTACTGCATAGTTAGTTCAGTTTGGTAAGTAACTGTCAATTCAGTTCAAGGTCACACATGCGCATGCTTGAAATTCAAACATCCATAGCCCCATAACTGTTAAGAATCAGACCTATGTTCATATGAAGTTTTTGACTGGGAATGACCTCGGCTATAAGCTCCTGAAGTTATGACATTTTGTCGTGACTCACCCTGTATACTATTATATTTTTCACTCTGATGTTGATCATATAGACCTGCCAACCTTCCCATTTTTTTTTTTTTTGCTCAATTCAAAATTCCTGGCAGGAGTCAAAAAAATCCACCTTTTTCTTTTTGCCCATTTTATTTGCACAGAAAGGAATGATGAATTCTCTAGATTTAGAGACCTAGGTTTATTATTAATCCTGGAGTTTTAAAACATGGCAACACCACCACCTACTAAAAGACAAAAGAAAGCTACAACTCGGAAACAGGACAAGAAATTCAATGATGCTCATCAAAAGCAGTTTCCTTTCATGAAGAAATCCAATATTGGAGCCACATTTGCATGGTGCTCCATTTGCCACTGCGATTTAAGTGTTTTGTCCAGTGGAAGAAATGACATTGTTAATCACATAGGTCATCCAAAACATAAGAACAATGTATCAACAGCAGAACAGTCAGGAAGCCTCAAAAACCTTTTTGCAACAGCAGTAGAATCCAAAGATCAACAACTTAGCAAGATGTTACCAATGCTGAATTGCTCTTCAAGCAGTTTTTGATAGAGCACAACCTTCCATTAGCCACTGGCGATCATGCTGGAGAGTTATTTCAGAAAATGTTTCCTGATTCGACAATTGCTCAGAAGTGCGCAACAACAAAGAAAAACAATGGAAATCAAGTACTGGATTCTGTTGCAATTAGCACCAACAAAAGGATTATTATTAGAAGGGTAAATTAAGTATTTAAAAGTTAGTTTCTAGCTTGCACAGGAATTCCAGCTTTTTTGAAGCCTTATTCCAGATTTTTCCTAAAATAGGGTTGGCAGGTCTGATCATGCCCTAAATGCAAAAATTTATACTGTATTGTTAATTGCTGTATATATTGAATGAAGTTTTGGGGTTGAAATCTTCCCCTCCCATTCAAGTTTTGAAGAAGTTAGATTAGCAATGTACTGTCCTCAAAAGTATACATTTTATATTTATTAATCATCATCAGTTTACGTGAAAGCAGTATTGTATTCTTTATAGGCCTAGGCTATAATAACCTTTAAGGGAGGTCAAGGTTTATATGGTATGTAAATATGTGCCCATGTACTTAGAACATAGACCTGCACATAGATATCACTTTCTTACAGATAGTTAATGTCAATGCGTTACATAGAGTACCTTAACCCTTTAAGCCCTGAATTTTTTGTAGGGTTAAGTTATGAATGCTTGTATTTGAAACGTTAGCAATTTGTACCTTCAGTCCTTAAAGGATTAAAAGTAAATTATTAATAAAATTATGTATGACTTTAGAATCTAGGATTTGTCAAAATGCCATGGTCAGTTACATAATTTAATACCTCATGGCCTCTTGAAATTAGGTAGCTAATGAATTATTGATTATTTTGCTAAATGTCAAGACTTCAGATGCTATTTTTATAGAAATGTTACAGTAGTATGTTTCAAAGTATTTTTAGTCATTAACTACTAGGAATGGCTACTGGAATGAATTTCTATACCTATACCACTTGAAATTTTTATTATTTTTTATTTCTCCTGAAAAATTTATTTAAATATGTATACTTAGTAAATATTTTATTTCTCTACCAATACTGTACCATGGTTTATTTCTATACTCTTTTATACCTATACTATACCTTAATTTATATTTGGTATGACATCAGCCAGACTTTGCAGGCATTTTGTTTGAGGGTTTAACCTCCTGCAACATCAAAGGTCATATGGTCTGGGAAGGTTTCAGAGATATTTCAATTTAATATTAAATTACATATACAGTAGACCCTCACATTAACATACACTTTGGAGGGAGCGTGTGGTCACTAAAGTGAAATTTCTACTAAAGTGAAGTATGGATGACCCCCACTTTACTGGACTATGGGATGTTAAAGTGGGGTTTTCCATAACTAAAATACTTCAGTACAGTTACACATGTATGTATAGCCCTCGAATCTCCACATGGAAGTGGCACTATGCACATACACAACCACTCGCCACCACTGCCCATGCGATACAACAGGACACAACTGACTGCAACCTCATCTGAGGGCTGGTTCCAATAATATTCCGGTGGCATCACCTTCACTTTAACGACTCAAAGTCCGCTAAAGTGAAGTTTGGTGATGCTAACAGACGTTTTTAGTGGAAATCTTCACTTTAACAACCTGTATTATGTTAAACTGAATGTTAATGATCAGACAGCGATTTAGTCCATCCAAGTGAAGTTTCTGCTAATGTGAAGGTTGTTAACGCGGGGGATTTCTGTATAATTTTTGTATCTTATAAAATACTTTATCATTCACTGGTCAATTTTATATGCATTTAAATCCAGTTAACTCACATAATGTTAAAAAAACTCATTCCCTTAATGTTTTTCCTACATTTATTAATACTTTTTGAAACTGGTGTGATGTAAGATGTACGCCGTACGGTAACTGATGCATTTTTATATATTATTATAAATGACTTCAAATAAGTTTATACACATATAGTACTGTTTCACTAAATAATTTTTATAACAGCTTAGTCCTTATTTTTGTTAATTTAAACAAACAATACATTTCTTATAGTTTAGTTGCTCATTTTTTTTCTTAAAGGATTTAGGATATATTGAAGACCCAGGAAGTCTCCACAGAAAACTAAGTAACAGAAAGTGACAATGCAATAAAGGCTGCACCTGTAATGCGTACAGGTAGTACAGTATTAATACAGTAAAGCTATATTGGTAGCTGAATGCATCTACAAAATAATCATTAATGGAAACATTTCTTATATATATATTGAAAACTTAGAAACCCATGCCATCATTTTGATCCATAATGTCCTTCTGAAATGCACTTCAATCAGAAAACCATGTGGGCCCTAACTTGGCTTATTTAACAAAAATTATTTGTAATATTTGTGATGTAGGCCCTATCAAACCTAATTTCTTTTAATCTCGCATGTTTGGTTGGTGAATAATTTAATTACCACTCTAGCAAATTGTTAGTGCATCAATATTTTTGTTACATTAATGTGCAATCTAAAAAGTAATTTAAATTTTTGTATAAACTGCACAATAATTAAAAGTTTTATCTCCATAAACTAACTTACTAGATATAAACAGTTTTACTGCTTAGCAAGTTAGCTTATTACTAAATGGTTTCTAAATTCTTGGGATTCAACAATTTTGGCAGGTCCTATAGGTTTGTGGTCTACTTGGTAGGCTTATGGAAAAATGAGAATATATTTGTAAAAGAATTTTTTACATAATTTTTAGTTTTATCCACAGATATTCATTTTATATATAGATACTCATTTTCACTTCTCCAGTTCCTTCAATTTTTAAAACTTTTGAATGGTAATAAGAAATACTCGACCCAGAGCACCCTTATAAGGGGCTGTCATGGCCAGTGTGGAAACGCTGCTTCCTGTCAGTCAGTGAAGTTAAGTGACATTGGGTGTGGGTATGAGTTGGATGGGAGACTGTCCAGATTATGTAACAACTTACGGTATGGATCTTGCATAAAGCCGTAGGTCCCTTCCATTATATGACCTTAGATGTTGTGAAGAAGGTTAAACAACCACCATGATGCATTAAAAAATAGCAAGGTATTGTAATATGGATGGAGAGCAAAACATGGTTGGATTTGAATATAGGCAGTTGTTAATTCATGCTTGTTTTATATAAAAATTAAGTATATTTAGGAAAGAGTATCAATTCAGTTCTATAAATCTTAAAGTTAATCGCATCAGTAAGTATTCTCACACCAAGTACTTATTGTCATATTGTGCACAACATTTGTTTAACCTTTTTGCCATGTAATTCTGATATTTCCAAATGGTTTTGTTTGGATATACCTGAATTTCACAGTGAAAGGGTTAAATTCATTTTAGAATGTGCTTGACTCAAGTTGTTCAGCAATGTAAGATTGAGAAATGCTCTAGGTATACAGTAAGATCCCGGTATAGAAATGGGCATGTAAATAAATTTCTGTATTTATACCTATACCCATACTTTATTAAAATTTTTCTCTGTACTTATACCCATACCTCCTGAAAAATATATTTAATTTGCAAATGTTTTATTTCTGTATTCAATTAGTGGATTAACTTCTATGGGGCCCAGGGGCTAAAGCGAGTTTAGGGGCCCTTTGCCTTGATAAAAGAAAACATGAATTTTGGTATAATTTTTTTAAATTCTTTTTTGCAGTTGAAATAACAAAATAAAAATTTACGTAACTAAAACATGTTTGGGACAGGCGAAGAAAAACCATCATAGCAAAGAGAGAAAACTAGTGATGTCATAATAATACTTGTATGAAGAAATAATAAATTTAACGCAAATTTCATATCACATAAGGGGTAACTACTTTTTTGCCAGTCTTTGCAATATTCAATTTATAAAAAAATGTTAGAAAATGTTTCTCTTCTGCTTTTTGTGGCCCCTGGTCTGTAGCCTCTCATTAGCCCATGCCTTAATCTGGGCTTACTGGTACCTATACATATAGGGCAGGGCCTACCTTGATTTATTTCTATACCAAGCTATACTAGTACCAAATAAATCAATATCAGCATTTTTATTATTGTTGTTGTTGTTGTTTTAAATCAGTGCTAGTTTGCATCTTTCAAAAAAAATTTGTTTAATCTGATAATTTTTCTTTTTAAAAGTGAGTAGTACAAAACTAGCCTGACTGTAAGCCATTCATGGGTGGACAACCATTCTGATTTAAGTGTATCTTATAGGCTTATACAGGCAATGACCACTTTATGAACATTTGCTTTATGAAAATCCACAATTACAAATGACCCTAATTTACACCAATTATTCAATGCCATCACATCTGAATGATGCATCTACATAGCAACAAGCCAGATGCCTCTGAATGAAATGTGGAGTCTGGAACATTCTGAGAATGCCAAGCATGGTCAGTTTAACTGAGTCACCCAACCAAATGGTTTATGCTCTGTGATTTTTCCATAAATTTGTGATTAATTTTGTGTTTGCTTTCAAATTATTCAAAATGAGTTCTAAAAGACCCGCAGCGAGTGCTATTGACAGTGAAATCAGTAATAAGAAAAGGAAGGCTTTGAGTTTAGACATTAAGCATGATATTCTTAAACTCTATGAGAATGGTAGCTGCAACAAAGACATTTCCTTAAAGTTCATACTGCTTTACAGCGCTGTTGCTACAATTTTGAAGGATGAGAATAAGATTGTGGAGGAAGTTAAGAAGGCAACTTTTTTGAAATCTACTTACATAAGGCAGTGAAGTGGATTAATTTCAGAAATGGAAAAACTACTTTTTTTTGCCAATTGTGTCCACAATAACATTGCATGCTATAATAGGGTGTGTCAATTTGGGAGGTGAAAATTAATTTTTGCCAATTCCTTCACTGAGGGGTTTTAAAAATATGTTTTTGGATGTGAAGAATTCAAATCTGCTATTATTTTTGTGATTGCTCAACACTTAGCTTGGTAAATCTACATTTGATTAAAAAGCACAAATTGCTCTCGGAAAACAACATTTATTAATTTTAACTTCTCAAAATGTCAGGTAATGCTATAAAAATTTTAGTTTCTCTGCATAAAACATATCCTAGTAATCATAAAACATATCCTTGTAATCATAAAACAACATTAGAAAGTAATGACATCAGTAAAAAAAAATATTTAAACAACAAGTTTCATCAAGTCTTGCTTTGATTCGTTCTTGGACATCAGCCGCTGACTTGCTTCTTGGCCTCTGATATAGCCCTCACGTTTCTCATGTGTATACACCCTGCCTGCTGCCTCTGTGACTTGTTTCACACACCTCTCTATTGACTGAGCATGACAGGGCCACTGTGGAACTTGCATAGGCTTGTCAAAGAACTTCTTTACTTCCACTGTAGTCAGTTTCCATGTCAAAGGAGGTTCAAATACCCCATCAGACCAGTCTGTCAGCTCCAACACTGAAGAAGCACTGGGGTTGATGAAGGTGTCTTCCTGGGACATACAGAAAGATCTCCAAGTGTGTCATCTCCTCCACCCCTCATGTCAACAATCTTTTGGACACCAGCTCTCCTCTCCTCACTGTCATCTGAGCACAAGAGTGTCCGGATTATCATTTCGCTGAATGCATACCATGCTGAGCGCTTGATGGTTGGCAAAACAGCATCCACTACAGCCTTCTTTTGCAGCCTAACTAGCCGCAGCTGAAACAAGATGTGGCGTGGGCCTTCCACCCAAGTGTGTTTTACTTTGATGTTGAACCAACAGGGGTAGTACACACCAACAATGTATTCCACTATCAGTCTTAAGTTGTTGAGGGTTTTGCCTTTAAGGCCATGTTTTGAAACCTATATGCAACAAAGCCTGTTTGCTGTTGTCAACCACCTTGAATGGCTCACTGGACCAATTTCAAGAAGGGCCAGATCTGTGGGAAGTTCTCCTGTCCTTATGGCCTGTGTGATCCTATACCTGTACGCTTGATTAGTAGAGAGATCCTTTACGACATTGTCACTCAGTGAAGTAAGAGGCTCTCCAATTGAGAGTTTGGTGAATGAAGGATCAATTTCAAGTTTGGTTGCAGTGTCTAGCATCTTGCCAATGTTACCTGTCCACTAGGGTGTCCCAGCCTCACATATGAAAATAAAAATTTGCAAGAGTCAAATCGCACACCCCTTTAATTAATTACACTTGAAGAAAGGAAAAAATGGGCGAAATATCATTGGCCTATTAGGAGGGGAAGGGTCCCCTCATTGACCTTGTTTATTCGACCCTATATGAACAAACGTAAATGCTCAGCATTAATCATTCTAGAATGGAAGAATGAAATGTAAATTCTTTCTAATGACTAAATTAAAGGAAATGGAAATTCTTCCTAATGGCACATTTCATTTCGGGGGACAGAGGATCTTTTTGTCTGCTGAGGGGAACTGCTGGTGGTGGTATTCGACGACTTGGTACACGAGCTGCCGTTCCTCCTCATTTTTTATCAAGCCCTCGTTGAAATCTTCCGCCAGTTTCACCGCCCATTCTGCCGCGTCGTTCACAGACTTCAACGATGGTGCACATCCTTCGAGATCTTTGGGGGTTTTTGGAACCAGCAGCTTCAGGCAATGAAAAAGGTTTTGAGTCCTTTTCGTGACCAAGGTGCTCAAATCCGACCATCTCACGGTCAAGACACTCTTTCCCTCCAGCCGACGCAGATCTTTTGGGTTTTCAGTCTTCTTGTGCAGGTTTTGGAGCATGGCCGTCTTCTCTGCATCGGTGGTTTTGGAGGAGAACATAGCGAGTCCAGCTAAATCTTCGCTTAGGTACCAGAGGTGGCCCCGGAATTTTGTCAATGCGGCGGTACCTACATCATGATCCACCGCCTTGTACTGCTCTAGGTCCTCCAACAGCTCCAGGTCATTGACGGGCGCGTCCGCCATCAATGGAGCCTCGAACCACCTCTGGAGGTAGATGGTGATGGCAAAGACGTTTATCCTGCGTAGTGACCAGTCCTCGTGAGCGGTCAGGTGGAATTGGCTTCGGAAGATGAACATCTTAAGACAGTAAATGCCTTTGGCCATCCACCTGGCCCGGTGGTATGCTCCAGGATGATTGTACCGGAGATCTCGTTTGCCATGACCATCGAGGAAGACCAGAGCGAGGATCAGGAACTCCCGGTAATTGTCTCTTGGGTGGCCAACTTCAAGCTGGTCTTCAATGAAGTGGACAATCTGCTCTTTTTTCAACGCCACCCATTCCGAAAGGATGTCGCTTGGGCCATCGCCGTTGAACGGAGAAGCCTGCTTCTGGTCGATGAACTCCCATTGGGATTTGAAGCGAGCGAACAGCGCAATTTCGGGGCCAGAAGACCTGAAGAACAGGTCAAAGACTGAGGTGATTACCAATTCCATCATGTGGTGTCTGCAAGCCAGGAAAAGAACGCGGCGGTCCATTTGGTCCTGGATAATCGTACAAGCGCCGCTGTGAATACCGGTATTCGCCGCTGTTGTGTCGAAGCAGAGACCGGCAATCCATGGTTGAACTTGCGGCCAATCATCCAGCACCTTCAGAACAGCTCCAGCCATCCACTGTCCCATGCTGTCAGGGATTTTTGGGATTGCCAACAACTTCTCAAGATTCTTCCCGCTGACCAGCACTGGTATGCGATCCGATTTCCCTCCATCCGAATCAGGGAGGAGTTTGCCATCAAAGTGGACGACAAGCGGCGTATCAGGATTGAACTCGGTCTTGATTCCGGCTGCCAAGTTCTTCCTGGACTTCTGCCGTGAATGGTGAAGACTTGATTTGGACAAGGTGACCGAGGATAACTCAACTCCCGCGGCAGCGAGTGCTGGAGCCACAATGTGCATCGCTTGGCGTACTGAGGTTCCAGTTCGATCCAGGGCTGCAGCAAAATTGGGATATTGGATGATCCTCCTTGCCGACACTTGGCCGTCCTTGGGAGCGGATCGAGGAGCCGAAGGACCAGGAGAGGAATATTGGACATCATCATTGGATGCTTCGGCCATGGACTCCTAAGAAGAAGAAGACCCACTTTTCACCGTTCCTTTTGCTTGCAGTGAGTCCATCTCTTCATGGCTTTTCTTCTTCCTCTTCTCTTCAGCTGCTCGGCGTTTCTCCCACTCCGCTGCCCTGCGAGCAAACTCCAGGTCCTCTCCTCCGATGTACATCTTCCGCACGATTCGCTGGTCATTCAGAAAGTCTCGATCTTCGGGGACTTTGATGAGTTTCATGGCATTGGCATGAGCTGTTTCGAACAGTGTATTCAGGTTGGCTTGGAATCCCTTTTCCTGCTCCAGTTGCTTCTCTCCCCCACGGTTTCGGTTTCTGGCAACCTTCTCGTAGTCCGTGGAGAGGGCCTTGATCCTCTCGACGCACTTGGGCTTGTGGGAGGTCGGAATAGATGCCCGAGCCCACACTGCCATAACCTCATCAGCTACCACATTGGCAGCTTCCGCCGTGGACGTTTTTTCTTCTGAGTGAAGAACAACAGACGTCGAAGAACATCTCCCACTGTCGGGAGTTGACACAGCATTTCCAGGGGTTCATTTCGCAACACCCCCACCAACCACACAGTCTCCTGCTTTCTTGTATCCATAACCTGAAAAGAAATATGCTACAATTAGTATAAGGTAGAGAGTAGCCGTTCAGCAATAGTAACACATGGTTTGAGGGGACCCTTAAAATTAAAGAACACAAATGAAATTCATCTTGCTGGCATGTTTTCACGAGTGGAAGAAATTAGGGGGGTGTGCATGACAAACTTCAGGAACAAAAAAAATTGGGACACACTACTGTCCACTTCTTGTTAGACAAGGTCTTCCCATCCAGTGCTGTGATCAAGTGTCGCAGGGGTAACTCGTTAGTGTGGAGGGCACAAACCAACCAGATCAGCTTACGGCAAAGCTTGACCTCTACCCAATGCATGGAACCACCCTCCCAGCCAGTGTTAACATTTGTAGAATCACCTCCAATGGCCTGCAGGCTTTTATCAATGCCCTTCTTCTTCATGAAATCTACAAGATTATCAGCAATAACTTCAGCAGGTTTTTTTCTCATTGAGCCTTTCTCAGGAGTGAAGTGGTAGAGATATCTTCCACCTGGCTCACTGCACACAGAATAATGCTCTTCTTTGATGATGCTGGGGAACTGACGATCTGAATTGTCTGCTTTCAGCATAACTTTAGTTGTATCTTGACGGCTGTCAAAGAAGATGCAGTCAATTTCACCCTTCTTACAAAGATCATCAAATTCCTGATCCAGGGATCTCATAACTTTTTCTTGGGCCCTCTTGACTTTATTGTGATCAACTACAAGTCTCTCGTCTTCTTCAGTGATCAAGCCAGCATCCATAAAGGCAGCAGTGTGGCACGCAGGCCAACACCATATCTGATGCTATGCATAGCAACATTAGGTATTTTTAATGTGTTGTACTCTGGCTTTTTATTGGAAGTTGAAGACGTGTTTGGTATTTCTAATGTCACTTCATAACTTCCATCCTTTCCATCTTGAGCATCAGCTATTTGTTCTTCATTTTCATCATCAGAGAAAATTATTTCATTTGATGGCATTGAAACATCCTGCTTACTTGTCTGCTTATATTCAGCAAGCCTTCTTCTTTCGTCTTCTTGCCGCTTCTGCTTTTTGACTTGTCTGTTGTGCTCAGGTTGATCTGGCAAGCCAATCTGATGTGATCCAATAGAACCAGACTTGTCTCTGACCTTTAATGAAAGCAAGTTCCTTCACAGGGATCTTCATCTCCCTAGGGCATGTACAGTTAATGTGAGTTTCGTTTTTGCAACCAGCATCTGCAAGGCAGCCAAATTCAGAGCAGAGAATAATTTTACACTTGCAACTGAGGATGTCAAAAAGCTTGTCAAGTTTTGCAATGAAAGCCTCTTTGACATGTAGCTTTCCTCTCCCAAGAGATATGTTTTTGGCCTGCTCCCAGCTCTCTTGGATCTTGTTTAAGATTGTGACTCGTGAATTTACAACGGGGGCTACAAAGAACTGTTTGCTCGTTCCCACTTTTCAAGCACTTTAGGGTAAATGTCCTTTGCAAGACTGGCTGCTGGGTAGTTTCTCACATCCTCACCACTTTGTTCTCTTAGCAGTAGCCCATATTTCAGAACGTCTCACAGAGTTGGGAGTTCAGAGGGCAACAACTCTCTACCAGTTCCAATTAGGTTGCTCATATGTGTGAATGTCCCCAGTCTTGTCCTCCTTTTAGAAGCCATTGTAGGTCAATTCCCACTGGTTAGGATGGTAGCACTGACAGACAAGTAATCTTCAGCACACTGATGAATATGTTTCAACCTGTGAAATAAGCAAAAACAGCAGTGCATTATATATACAGAATATATAATTATTAATATAATAATTATTATATAATTCCACAAAAAAGTCAAAAAAGTCACTATTTTTATGTAGCTTCTTACCAAGCAAAACTAAATTATATTAAATTAACAAAAATATCTTTAGAATTCCTAAGTCATGCTGCAACTTTTTAGCACCCCTCATATTTGGAATTTGAAAGTTGAAAAATTCGACACACCCTAATGCTATAAGGAGATTTTGAGAGAGGAGAAACAAGGCCAGACAGACTTCTTTGGACTCCTCCTTCAGGAAGCCCACAAGTGAACCTCCTCCTCCAGCAATGAGCACTTCCCCTGGGAGTCCATATAAGTCTTCTTCAAATTAATGTCTAAAAGTAGCTTTCATATCTTTTATTTAATATGAAACTGATTTAATATTAATTATTTTTAATATTTGTATGCTTATTCCTCCTTTAAAATTTAAAAACTTGTCTATTTTTGTGAATTTTTAGGTCTTGGGAGCTGAGTCAAGAAAATATAATATAAAGTTTACAAAATATTACACGATTTTAAATTAAATGATTTATTGTATATTTAGTAGAAATATTACATACAACAGTGAAGGTGGCGAGTAATACTAATAGTGACAACAAATAATAATAATAATAATTGCGGCAATAATAATAGTAAATATTGAATACTGAGCAACCTTCATTGATAAAATAAATACATTGTTTTTATAATTTATAATGACAAATAATTGTGAAACTGAGCTATTTATTTTATTCAAAGTTTACAAAATGTTACGTAATAACTTTAAATTAAATGATTTATTGTATATTGAGTAGAAATAAATTTCCACTGGAAGAGTGAAATTTATAGTAGGTTTTTTTAAATATTTGTATTACCTTTTTATTTTGAGCTCTATTATTTGGTGTATTTGATATATTATTTGATAATATAAACACTAACAGTTAATAAGAGTTTAAACTTTTCAGTTGATATTCTTTGCTTGTGGAGGTTCCCTCAAAGGAATTACTTTCAAGGATCTCTTTTGCAGTCTCGTTCTCTTGACCAGAGGCAACAGAGAGGAGAAAATAAGATGTAAGCATTCAGTTCTAACTTAATTTTAATAATGAAAAATATGATTGTGAAAGAATATTTAAATTAAAAAACTGAAGACTCATTATTTGAAAAGGTTTCACACAATATGTAATAACAGAGATGAAGATATTTAATTTTTTTTTTATACATGATGATGATTGTATATTTGCTTGGTTGCCAGTTATTTTTGGTGTTTACTCCAATGAAACTGGAAGTCATGTCATCCGTTCAGAGATGCTTAGCCAGTTGCAGGCAACAGAAGATGGATATATTCCTGAGAGTGTCTACAAACTCTTTTCTCATGTAAGTAGAAAGGGGAAATTTTATTCATGACTTCGCTTCTCAATAGGCCATCATGCGTTACTGACTCGCATCCACACCTGCTGTATCTTGTGTAAGCTATTGTTTTTACTTAAAGCATTTTTTTTTTGAAAGAGAAAAGTATAATTGTTAGGACATAAATAATGGGAAAATTAATGAATGTGGTGTGGAATTGAGTGTTTTATTGAATGAAAGGGGTGATATCCCCAGTAAACCTGTAGTGTTTGATTTCCATCACCTTATTAAAAAATTGCACTTTTGATAATGCAAGGAGCCAAGAGCCAAGATAGATATTTTTTTAATAAATACTGGAGAGTAATATGATTAACCTTTTGTTTAATTTAAGGAGTAGTTTGCAGCATGATGCAGTAATTACAGCGAAGGAGAGGCATTTTAAATTTCTCATTGACTGTGGGACAAATCAGAGCAGTGGAACAACCATTCTACTTTCTCTTTAGAAATAAGAGGGCAAACCTATTAATATAAATCTTAGAAATGAAATAGACTTAGATGTCTTAAACATTATAATACAGGGTGTGGCATAAGTCGCTTTACCGAGGATAATGAAATTACCTCGTAAAGAATCATATTTATTTATTTATTACAGAAATTGTTCCAAGTGCTCTATATCATGTTCAATACACACGTTGAATCTTTGAACCACTGAACAATGGCCAGAAACATCGGGATTTTGATCACATTAAGAGTTTGATACGCTAAGAGTTCGAGACGTTGAATGATAATAAAGAACTGTGCCGCGCTATTTGGTGTTTAGTGGTTCAAAGATGTAACGTGTATTGAACATGATGGAGGACACTTTGAACAATTTCTTTAATAAATATTATTCTTCACAAGGTGATTTCATTATTCTCGGTAAAGCGACTTATGCTGCACCCTGTATATTGAGTGAATGGAAAGTTTACAGCAATGAATATTGTTAAAATAATAAGATAAAAAGATTTATTTTTATTTTAAACAGGATCAACACGCTTTATAGACATAAAATGAATATTATTCTAAACATAATAAAAAAGATAAGTTTTGTATCATTTTAAGGCCACGTAAAAGAAAGATGGTATTTGTAAATTTGTGAATAAATGTGCTGGTATAAATGTAATACAGATTTAGTGACAAATGCAGAAATGATCCAAGTGGTTTGTGAGGTGTGTATACCCACCAAATTTGTTATGAAACATAAAGTGGATCCCAAAGGTTGGGGTGGTACTTTTTTCTGGTGGTAATCCTTTTGTATCTTCGTATGTGTAATTGATTCGAGTCCCACCCCATGGTGAATAGATAGGTCCTTAGATAATGTAAGTTTAGTGTTCATCCATTTTTATACTTTTTCCAGAATGAGAAGGTGTCATACGATGAGTTTCGCGAGTGGCTTTTGTCCAATCCTAATGCGACAACCATCACCCGATGGCTACTTGATGAACACTCTCCCGTTTCTCTCTCAAATGACTTGGAAACTCCTACCTTTTATCAGACTCTTGCTGGAGTTACTCATTGTAAGTACCACGATTTACGGTGAAATTTCCTTTATAAATGGTGCTCAACTACGAGGACTCTTTTGGTAATGTAAATGAAAATGGTGTTGAATTAAGAATTTGGTTGATTCGGTTCTGAAATTAAACATGAAACCTATCTATATGGTACATTATTTTACTTCAATGAATAAGAATTTATACACGTGAATGATACAAGAGAAAAAGTATAGTACAGTATAAATAGTAAAATCCTTGAATTTATCATAAATGTTTTCTTTCCAGTGGAAGAGTCTGAGATACTTGAGTTGGAGAAGCGTTACTGGGTTCTTAAGGGCCTTTCCCCTTCGGGGAAACTCGATCCTGATACTTTGGTCCCTATGATGTCTCCACCCTTACCTGAACTCTTGGCTAGGGGAGTATTTAATGCCTTCGACGAAAACCGGGATAATCACATTGATTTTAAGGTAAATAAGTCCTGAGATTGTTTCTTCTTCAAGATGATGTACCATTATTTATCTCTAGTTTTCACTGGTTAGTCTAGGGGGGTGTCGAAACATATAAAAAATCGAGTTTCTCCAATTCCACAGTATGCATGTAGTTGGAAATGATGATCTCAACATCTTGTAAAAAAAAAAGAGTATATGCGACCCCCCCCCCCCCCCCCCCCCCCCTTCCATAGCATCCCCCCATTTTACTCTCCACAGATATAAACCCCAAATGTGACAATCATGCATTATATTAAGTCTTATTAAGTAGATTAGATTAATTTGGATAGATTACCGTACTTAGATAGAGTTTTAGATAGATTGAATAGATTACATAGATTAATTTAGATAGATTAGATGAATTATATAAATTAGTCACTTTTTTGTTTAGTTTCAGATTGTTTATGATTGAATGAGTTATGATTTAATTCCGAATGAGTTATATTAAATTCAGATTGAATGATTCAATTGCTAGAATTTAAAAATTAGTTTCTTGTTATTAATGCTACTAGGCCTAAATAAGTGAAATCATGGCGACAAGAAGCAAAATGCACAATTCAACATTTGGTCACCCTGCAGAATTTCCACCTTCAGTGACTCCTTCAAAGGCTGATGTATTTAGGCATTATTTATTGGTAAGAAAATGAGAAGAACTGATTTCGAAAGGTTCTAGAACAGCAAAAGAATGTTACAGAATTGTCACTAAAGATGTGGAAGCCATTTGGGAGAAGTTTTCCTTTCTACATATAGGATTTGAAGGAATAGCTATAAAAGTTGGATGATTGATAGAATCTGCAGCGAAGCTAAATAAAGTATCATTAAAACAAAGAAAACAACAGTTTTCAGCAGAAGGTGGAGACATTCGGCGAAATGTTTGATATTTGCACTTGTACTTGTTACGATAAAAAAATCAGTCGAACAGATTGCAGATGTGATATTAGAGTTCCAATGATTGAGTGGGAGTCTTTTGTGGGGCAGAAACAAAGAAAAACCAACTAGGACCAATTGACAGAGTAACGACTTCCGCAAGAAAAAGGACTCACGATAGAGTTAAAGGATTAGAAAGAAGAGCCAAGATAAGCCTAGATATGAATGTCGCCTCAACCAGCAAACTGGACCCTTTACATATTATGGAAGATGAGAGCATGGAAATTGATGATGACAGCGATGATATTGACTGTTTCAGATTTTGAGCTGAGAGAAAACCATTAGAACACAATTATTTATGATAACTTAACAATAACAGCAGATACAGTGCCCGCGAAAAGTATCCGATCACCCTTGAAATTTGTATTTTTTACATAAAAAACAATGTTTAAATGTATACTAACCTTATATTAATATTTTGTCATCTGTCCTTTGGTTTGGATGACTTGTTCTAGACGTTTTGGCATGGATTTAATCAAGTTTTGACAAACTTCCACTGATATTTCCTTGCACCATACTTTTTTGATGGCCTCTTGTAATTTTTCGACTGAGCCAGTGTCGTGGCATTCAACCTTATTTTTTATTATTAGCCACAGATTTTCTATCGGATTGAGATCTGGACTATTACCAGGCCAATCCAAAATATCAAATTTATTGTCAGTAATCCATTTTGTCACTATTTTGGCCCTGTGACATGGTGCACCATCATGCATGTATGTTTTTGTCCTTTGGATTGCCATTGCCATTGGAAGTTTATCCTGTAGCATTGCTAAATACCGTGCACCATTCATAGTTGTGTTCTTCGGAAGAAAATATAAGTTTCCACGCCCATAGTAACCGAAACAACCCCAAACCATCACACTTGGAGGGTGTTTCATTGTCTTTAGGGTGTATTTAGGGTCCATCCTATTTGAGCCAATAGGCCGGCGAACCTTTTTTGGACAACTTCTGAATGTCAAAAATGTCGACTCATCGCTAAATAAAACCTTCTTCCAGTCATCAACAGTCCAATGAATGTATTTTTTTACAAAATGCGACACGTTTTTTACGCATTTTTTCATTAATGAACGGTTTCTTAGCAGCATGGCGAGATGGTAATCCGAGTTCTTTTTGGAGCCGCTCCTGGATAGTTCGTTCAGAAACACCAGATAACAAATTATTCATATTAAATTTTATTTCTTTCGCAGTTATTGTTGGGTTTTTCAATACTAAACGTTTCATAAGTTTGTCTGTTCGCGAATTTGTTTTTCTCGGTCTGCCAGATCGTTTTTTAGGGACTGGCGTGGTTAGGCCACCATTGTTCTTAGCCCGTGAAACCCATAAATTAACGGTACTTTGGGATATGTTTAATTCCTTAGCTATCTGTCTCTGTGATTTCCTACATGCATGCAAAGCAACAATAGCACCTCGACAATCACTCTTAAGTTGTTTTTTAGCACACATTATATATAAATTTTATTTACACCACTTTCTGTAAAAAAAAAAAAATATCAAGAAATTTACACAAACAGTGAAATCTGACAAATTTGAGACACAGCCACCCGCAACGAAGGCTACCAGAACACTAATTTGAGAATGCGTTGGATAGCTCTCATATCAGCGAGCAACCTCAAAGTTACCAGATGTCGCTAGAACAAATAGAAAGTGAATTACGTGTCTCTGAATATCAAGGGAAAATATTGTATTTTCTTGAGTGATCGGATACTTTTCGCGGGCACTGTAGATACTGTGTAAGTTACAGAGCTACTGCAGCTATAGTAAATGCAGCTTTGAAGGATATGGGAATATTAGACGAAACCAATATGTTGGATAGGAAAAAAGTGGAGAAAGAGAAAGAATACGTGTGGGTAAAAAGAACATAATCAAAGTGAAATCAGAGAACACACAGATTGAAGGCATCGGATTTGATGGTAGAAAAGATCAAACTAAGACAAAGAAGGGAATGGAGTACGAAGAACATTATGTAATAGTCAAAGAACCAGGTGATGTTTACATGGATCATATAGCTCCAGATAATGGAACTGCTTGTTGTATTGCAGATGAAATAATAACTTTTATAGTTGATTCTAATAGCAAAGAATCCCTCAAAGCTTTGCTATGCGATGGCACCCCAGTGAACACTGGCAGGATTGGCGGAGTGCTAAAATTGATTGAATTATGTCTGGACAGGCTGGTACAATGGCTGATTTACCTTTTGCATGCAAATGAACTGCCCTTCAGGCACGTATTTGAAGCAATTGATAGAAAAACTTCGGGACCAAACACCTTCAAAGGTTCTCTTGGAAATAAACTCCGAGAGGGTTTGACCAAACTGGATATAGTTGATTATAACCCTGTAGAGGGCAACATTAAAGAAGTTTCGGCTGATATTGTTAAAAGTTTCAGCAGTGACCAAAAATATATGTATGAAATGTGCATTAGCATACAATCTGGACACATCTCACAAGCGTTAGCCACCAGATCCCCAGGTGCCCTCCATCATGCTAGATGGCTAACACGAGCAAACAGGATCCTGCGCTTATGTCTCTACACAGAATCCAGACAAAAACATCCAAGAACTAGTGAAAATTATAATGCTGGTTTATGCTCCAGGCTGGTTTTGGATAAAGTCTCATCCAAAGGCAAATGAGGGAGCATCTAATTTTTGGTATATCATGCACTTGCTTAAAGGCTTAGATAAAAAGCATTGGATGATTATGGAGCGTGTCCTCAGAAATAATGCCTATTTTGCCCAACCAGAGAATATCTTACTCTCAATGATAACAGACACAAGAAGAGAGGTCAGAGAGCTGGCTCTTCAGCACATCATTCAAGCAGGAACTAGGAGCACCAATGCGAGAAATTTTGAGCTGCCAAAAACACTGGACTTTGAAGCAGATGATTATCCTAACATGATTGACTGGGACAACAAAACCATCACCCCTCCACCTATTTTATAGAATTTGATAAATGATCATCATCTTAAAGTTTGAAATGAACCACTTCAGCTTATTCCTTTTCCCTGTCACAACCAGGGAGTAGAACATGCTGTAAATGTGGTAACAGAAGCATCACAAGATAGAATTGGTTACAAAAACAGACAAATTTATTTTGAATGTACTGGAGTCGATAAAAAAGCTACCTGTGTTCCAATGGAAAGACCAGTGGTGTCCGTAATTTACGATTTTAAATTTCTTAAGGTGAATATTTTGGTTTTAATATGCTTCAATTAAATTTCTTAAGGTGAGTATTTTGATTTTAGTATGCTTCAATTGATTCTTTAAGTAATATACGGAGAAAGATTTCTTATATATATATATATATATATATATATATATATATATATATATATATATATATATATATATATATATATACAGGGTGTCCGAGAATTATCTGTACAATTTTTGGCTGTTGTTAGAAGTCAACCATGAAGTGTAGAAATTTCAGTGTTGTCCCATTTTACAGAGAATCTCATTAAGTTTTTTCTGATATCACGTTTTGACAAGTTTTTTAGAAATGTACGCGGGTGACTAGTGATGTGAGTCATTTTTTATTGTCGTTTTTTTTGTTTTTTTTGTTTAAAACAAAGATAGTCTGTTTTTTTTGTTTTTTATTGTTTTAAACTTATTCCATATTTTTCTTCCTTTAATCTAATAAGTATATTAGTATTACCTCTAATTTACTATACTACCATGCTTATACGGTTATACCTAGTATATATAGTCATCTTTTAGAAAAACTGAATCACGCAAAAAGTACATAATAAAGGAAAACAAACCCTCATTTTTATATGTATATGTTGGGGTAAATGTGATAAATTGGTAATTATGCATAATTACCGGTAAATATGCATAATTGAAAATATCATGACAACCTAACCAATTGTCAAGGGCGTAGTACAGTTGACCTAACTGGGCATTCAATTGACCTAACCTGGCATTCAATTCAATTGACCTAACAGGGCATTCAAGGTTAGGTCAGTTGAATGCCCGGTTAGGTCAACTGTACGCCCTTGACAATTGGTTAGGTTAAGTCATGATATTTTCAATTATGCATAATTACCAATTTATCACATTTACCCCAACATATATATATTTTTTAACTAGAACATAAAACATTCTTCCTTGTTTCAAACAATATACATAATTGTGATTGGCAAGAGTACCAGTATATATATTCCAGATAGAAAAAAAAAATATTCACATTTTTTTGAACCTGTTTGTTAACCTAATGTTGTTTAACCTAATGTTGTTTAACCTTCATTTCCATGGAAGAATCATCACTAGATTGGGTAGAGCATATATGCTAGTTTCAATATCACAGGTACTGGTATAATAAACATAATAAAAAATACATAATACTGGTATAAAATATATATATAATTGTGATTGGCAAGAATACCAGTGTGTGTGTGTATATATATATATATATATATATATATATATATATATATATATATATATATATATATATATTCCAAATAGAAAAATAAAAAAAATAAAATATTCATCTCTTTCTTTAACCTTTGTGTTAACCTAATGCTGTTTAACTTTCATTATCTGATTCTATTTCCATTGAAGAATCATTATCACTAGATTGATTAGAGCATATAGTTTCAATATCACAGGTACTGGTACTTATTGCAGATTTGGATGTTGACGAAGCCAATGTAGCACCATGTTTTACTTCACTTTCTTGGAATTTTGCATTTTGGGATATAAATACTAGCTTTGCTGCTCTGTCTGTGCTTAATCAGTTTCTTTTGGCTGTATGGATATTACTGTATGTGCTAAATGATCTCGGAGGTAATGAAAGGGCGAAATAGAGGTGTATGAGTTTGTGTAGGTATATATGAGAGTATGCATGCGTATGTATCTGGAATTCTGGATGTATGCGTGTGTATGGGGTATATAATAGATATATGTGTATGTAAGTATTTATGTATATATTGGTATATGGGTGTATGTGTATGTATATATATGGATGGTCTCGGGGCTAAAAATATGTCATTGCTGGTCTAAAGGATAGTTAAGTGGGAGATTCAAAATCCGAGGCATGGATGGGAGAGTCCTGGAAAGGTTGGACAGTGAATGGGCAGTCAGCTCCCAGCCAGTGTTCTCGCAAGTTTAATGGATCTCAAGATACAAGACTTTCAGTGCAAGAAAGAGGCCAGTTTTTTTCTGTAAATAGGCTGAAAAGGACATTCTATACTGGTACCATATGGCCTATTTTATTATTTATGTATTTATTTTTATAATATATATCATTGCAAAAGTATACCTTATAATTAAATTGGCAATATCTATATTAATTATTAAAAAAAAACAAAAAAAACAAAAAAAATGACAAAAAAACAACATGGACATAAAAAACCCCGTTTTTTAACATCACTACGGGTGACAGACATTGATGATTTAAAAGCAAGAATCACAGCTGCTATTGAGCGAATTGATGTGGATATGCTGCAGCGTACATGGCAACATTTGGAGTATCGATTGGATGTTTTGCAAATCACTAATGGTGCACATATCGAATGTTTGTAACAACGTTACTTTAATAAAAGAAACTTGAAAATATGGATTCTAAATAATCTTGTTTAAGAATTTTACGTGTTATCAAGAATTTTATTAAAAGATGAAATTGTACAGATAATGTTCGGACACACTGGAATTTCTAAAAAACTTGTCAAAACTTGGTATCAGAAAAAACTTAATGAGATTCTCTGTAAAATGGGACAACACTGGAATTTCTACACTTCATGGTTGACTTTTAATAACAGCCAAAAATTGTACAGATAATTCTCGGACACCCTGTATATATACAGGGTGTCTCAAAAGTCACTATCTATTTTGAAAAATAATGGGAATTACGAAAAACTGGTTTGACATGAAAAATATATTTATTTCAAAGTAAGTGCCACAAAGAATTAGTGCTATTTATTTATCTGTCTCTACAGAGCTCAAAGCGATAAGTTGTTTCCCAGAACACACTTTCCAGCATTTGAGGTGTTATTTTCTGAACTGCATCGGTAATACGATTTCGAAGTTCGGCTACATCACTAATTCTTCTACCAGTGTACACCTTAGACTTAATGAAACCCCAGGCGAAAAAATCTAATGGTGTTAAATCGGGTGAATGTGCTGCCCATGGTTGTGTTCTTCCACGACCAATCCAGTGACCAGGGAAGCGTCTGTCAAGATAATCACGTACAATTATTGCATAATGGCACGGTGCTCCATCCTGCTGAAAAACTACTGTGTCAAGAATGCCATCTGTAAGAAGTTGAGGTTCGAGGAATTGTTCAAGCATGTCAAGATAAATTTATAAATTACACAAAATTCGAAATAAACCAATTAACTTTTTTTAAATACACAAATTTGCACCAGAAGTACATATCTTTATGCCAGCACAGCATTTAAAAAAAAAACATCTAATGTCACCGAAATAGATAGTGACTTTTGAGACACCCTGTATATATATATATATATAATATATATATATATATATATATATATATATATATATATATATATATAATATAACTTTACTTATATCATTATTTACTTTAATATTTGTCATTTATCAGGTTTTTTTATTCAAAGAATTGGTTTCAATTTCATTTCAATTTAAAAAAAAGGGGGGTGCATAGCAGTGTAATTACAGTATGTTGTTTAGAGGCCCAAAGGAAACTCCGAGCAGTGTGTAGAATAAGAATACAAAATTTCGACCCCCCTCTACCAGTGGTTACAGAGGTGATCGTACCATCATTAATGTGTATGTGTAAGTATCTTCAGGTGATTTGAGGTTAAATTTATATAAATTGAAATGTTGCACATATTAAACAATACTTTACATTTCTAAATTTAAAAAAAATTATAAAACTAGATTGATTAGTGTGAAATAGAAATACAGGAGAGTACAAATCTTGAAGTAAAATGATGTCCAACTTTGAGAGCTGAATGTGCCGAAGATAGGTTTTGAGTTGCTGTAATCACTACAGAAATGCTGTCAGGGCTTTAGTGTTGGAAGCTGACCGCCCTATTGGCGATACCCAGCCAAACAAGAGATTCGGTGATTTCCTTAGATTTGACACACTGAGAATCAGTTAAATTAATTTTTATTACAGTGGAATTAATGAGGAACAGAAATAATTATAACGAGGGTGCCATGAAAAATAACTACAGTCTTAGTTTGTGTATTGTTTCATATGTGCACAATAGGTTAAGTGAAATATAATTGCATCATAAATTACAAAAATATATTTTTAAATAAAGGAAATGGCGTGTGGAATATCTGCTGCCTGCCGGGGACCACAGACAGAGAGACAAAAGTTTTGCTTCAAAATCTTCGATATGGACAGAGATGGCAAATTAAATGAGGCTGAGCTGTTTCTCATGTGCCAGTCTCTGTTGCAACTTCAGGCAGATGAAAGTGATCAGCAGAACACGGGTAACTATTCTCTTACGAGTCTAGCCAAATAATGATGTTACTTCAATGTAATTATTGCTGAATCTTGGGCAGAGATTATTATTAATTATTAGGCCCACATAGTAATAGCTTTGTAAAGCTCAACACTGTTTAGCTGAATTTAGGGATAGTGATCAATAAAAAACTGTGCTGTTGATAGTTTGTGATGATCTTCCATTGCAAACTACTATCTTAGAATTGTTTTCCTTCCTCAGAGTAAGCTGTGCCTCTAAACATAATCATTTATTGTGTACATTATTTGTAATGCGCAGTTTTTACTTATTAACGTAAAACAGTGAATTAACAGTTAGTCTTGTTTACCAAGTTAGACAAAAAGACAACCAACAGCTATTAACTCGTAGAAACACATTTGTTTGTTTGTTTGTTGTTAAAAGAAAGAGGTGATTGTTGATACTTTTGCTTGTTCATTCACAGATAATCAAACCCTGGCACCATGTAATGGTAAAGAGCACAGTAAGTAATGTAGTAAGAGCAGATTCACAGTAAATATAGTTAGTTCAAATGCTTTTCATTCTGAAATACTGTAGGTGTAAATTTTTTTGTTTCAAAAGCATTAATTAAATTTAGTGTTATTTATGTATGTTAGAATGTAGGGTTGTAATTTTATTTTATTTTTAAAAAGCCAGTCAAATATATTGGTTATTTTTACGTTTAATGAGTAACACAATCTCCAGAAATATTACGTAGATACTAGCGATGCACTCGCGTTAAGATCTTATTCAATTTATTCGATCGATGTTCAATTGTTTGTTGTTAAAAAAAAAAAAATTATAAAATCGTAAAAACAAATTCCCACTTCCTCTCTATGCTTCAGAACCATTTTTCTTTATGCCAATCGAAGGGCAAGGTGAACTACTACTGTCTGGTTTTACGTCGTCATCGTCGTAAAAGTTGACTAAGTGAATTAAAAATATTTTATTTACCATTCTAGTTTTTCCCATTTGGTGGAAGGTTATGCAATACATAACTACTTTGCAAATTGTTTTAAGAAGCGAACATGACTTAGTCTTTGCAATTTAAAGCTTTTTAGCACAGATTAAGAGTGAAGTACCACATATTAATTTTAAAACATACGATTCAAATTTTTACAAGAATAGGTGACATGTTTTTTGCTATGTAAGTTTCTTTTGTATCGTGTTTGTATCTGATTGGATTTTTAAACAATTCTAATTTTTAGATTTAATGGAAGTGTTGTGACTTCATCTCACTTGTAAACTTTGAATTTAAGTTTATTATATTATTTTATTGTAGTTTAATTTCTTTTATTTTAATGTGTACAATAAGTTTGTATTAAATGAATTCCTTTAAGTAGGCATAGGAATCTAGAGCTGTTGGAGTGGTGAAGTGTAGAAGAACATCAGTATACCATTTTAATTTCTAATTCTAATGAAAGCATTTAATTTTGGTGGAAAATCTAGGCTCAAGCTCGGTTGGCTCGCCTGTCTTGGCTTTTTTTTCTCTGTGTTAATGCTTGCTTGATATTTTAACTTTTTTAGATGATGTTTGTTGCGGTATTCCCACTGTAGAGGTACATAAAGTGGTGCAGGAAATACTCAGAAACCATGATCCTACTGAAGAAGGATTTGTCACTCAGGAAGAATTTCTTATTTGGACCCTCACAGATACACTCACCTCCACCTTCCTTGATATTATATTTCAGGTGGGATAAGCAGTCATAAAAGGTTACTTGTGAAATTCTAAGTGAATTTGGTTGGGTTGACAGATGGATACTAACGCTGTAATTGTCGTTGTTTCGGGATTCATTGTCACGGTTTATGTACAATCTGTTCAAACGTGATGTTCCTTACCATATTTATTGGTAACGAACAAGGTTTCACAGTCAATTTTTCAATCAGTCACTCAAAAAATATTTTTAAATAAATATTACAATTTCTGCTGTTACACTAATACAGTAATAATAATAATTGTCAATTGGACTATTTATTTTATTTAATTTGGCCCTTAAGCTTTAGGCTTTACTGGGATCTCTGATTAATTAAAGAAAAAATATAATATACAAATTACGATTAAATTATGATTTAGTAATATAAAAATTCATGAATAAGAAGTATTAATTAATGTGGAATACACAAACAAATTCGTAGTTGAAAATAGTTCTCATATCAATCGACTGTAGAGGTTAGTCACTCCCTCATATTTTATCCAGTCTCATTTTCATTTTATCCAATCTCATTTTCAGTTTATACACTAACTGATACGAAGTGTTCTTGAAATTTTGACCCATCACTGACATCATACGAATTGATGGTCATGTTTGGTGGTAGCTCTTTAGTCACTTAAATTTTTGTTCTTTGAAAAGAAAATATTTAAACTAATGAAGTTGCTGTAAGTTGTTGCATTTAGTGTTCAATTTATTACTTATATACTACTACATGATAATGTTTTATTATTAACTGATAAATGCTTCCTGTAAAGTACGATAAATCGACTTCAATTTCGCTCTCTTGTAGGTCTGCCATATCATCTTGGGTTTGAAGCCAAGTTCTCCCAATGAAGAAGGGGAAATTGTTTTAGGATGGCTGCGCAGGGCTGAGAGGAAGTCTTTAACTGTTGGCCAGTTTTGGTATATCATCAGCATGGAGTGGTGGAGTTCTTGGCTCTGTTATGTTGCATTTACGGTAAGTGTTATGTTGTAAAACTGACCAGTGGAAGAATTGGTATTGTAGCTGTGTCAGTAGCCCGGTATAAAACTGTTGTTTAAGGTCGACTTAATTGTAAGAATTTAAGACAGAACCTGAGCTTTAAAAAGTTGGTGTGTGTTAATAATGAGCAGAATTTTGCATTGTAATTCGCGAGTTATTTTTTCCGTTCATTATCATTTTGTGGTATTGTTTTGTGTTGGACGTAAATAATAATAGTACTACTAATAATAAAGTATATTTCAAATGTTTGAGATTAAGTGTTCAAAACACGTGATTGAGTAGCGAAATAGTAATAATGTGGAAGGTGTACACGGAATTTATGGATCTGGAGAAAGTATATTGCTCCTGTGGCACGAGCCAGTTAGCCAGAACTACGCGATCGCATTGAAGAATGTTGGGAACAAATACCACCACATCAAATTCAAGCTGCTATTCGCCAATGGAATCGACGTGTGGTGGTCATATCGCGCATAAGTCTTATTTGTTTCCAGTGAAAGGTGATGTTTTAGTGCGGAAAGCCATTGTTTTGAACCTTCAGTTTAGGCATCTATAATTCTGTTTGTAATTACATTATTTGAATAAGAATTGTATGGAATTTATTTGGATATGTTCTTATTTAACTGCAAAATTTTTAGATGTCTAAACAATCATATTAACGGAATAGCGCGAGTAAAAGCATTGGTAGGAAGAAAATTAATGAATGCCGAGTTAGAAGTTTATATGAAGGTGTATTTATAACGTATCGATGCAAGACGCATGATGATTCACTGTCGAAGGTAAATGCAGTTGAGATGAATAATTTAAGAAGCATGATTAATGTGAAATGAATCAATTCTATGAGAAATTAAGGATGTTCGACAAAGTTGTGGAGTGAAAAAGTCATTGGATGTGAAAACAAGGGGTAGTATACTGCGTTGGTATGGTCATGCGGAGAGAATTATAACAAAGTGTGTAAAGTGAGTGTAGTGTGAGAAGGAGAGGACGATCGCGTAAAAGATGGAAGGATGTAGTTAGCATGGCGTTAATGTTAATTGAACGTAAAAAGGGAGAAATGGAAGCTGTGAGGTGCGTGTAAATGGAGATCTCGGTCTCGCGCCACGTATTACTGGATGTACAACTCTCAATCCTTAGAGTTAAGGTGATGCTTTATTTTCGGTGATGATTGTGTCTCTGCGGTTAATTGGCTCGAGTCTCTGATCCCCGTCGTGCCCACCTCGTGGAGAATGGGGATATAGATTTTCCAATAACTTAATTTAACATTAAGAAATTTTATTTGATGCTCGTTTACTTCTCAATGCAGAAGGACTCGTTACCTTTTTCCATGGGCTTTAGCTATCAAAATAGTCTTCAGGGCGTGAACAAGAAGACGAGATTTCAGAAGGCGAATATCGAAGGGTGTCTCGCCATGGATACCAGGTAAGCAGTCATGGGGGCTTTCGTTGTCATTTATTCTACATTTGCACTAGACTTTCCTCACTGTCCTCCGTAGTCCAACTGTAACAAACCACTAGTTAAAATTTGAAACTGAGCAGTAAGAATAATGAACTTTTTATTTTTTTTCATCGGAATTAATTTTGTATCGCTGTTTCCTTTCTTAGCGGTGTTACGGTGACAAGCATCTCATCCCTCAGCATCGGAGAGAATTGTCTAACACCACTTACCTCTAACAACGGGGTTGAATGTGATTCCCAAAATGGGCGGCAAAGTGGCCTGCAGAGACACGCGAGTTCTACTTCTCTTCATAGAAGAAATGTCAGTTCTAGCAGTCTGTATAATTTATCAGTGGCAAGCTACGATAGTCGGTAAGCAGCGAATGAAAGGATTAATTTTTATACTGACCTTAGTTGGTTAGACTATGTTTACTTTGGGAAAGATGTGATAAATTTTTTTAGTGTTATGAATGATTAAAAAATTGTTAATTAATCGTAAATAAGATTTAAGGTCAGTTAAGTTATTCGCCATTTGGTTAATTCTTTATGCATACACTTAATGAAGATGTTTTGAATATTAAATTTTAAGTGACTGAATACTTCCGCACAATACCATTGAATTCATTCGAGTATTCGGAAGCTTTGAGTTGTTAAGTATGGTTTTCTCGATTAATATTTTAACGTTTCAGCGGAAGCAGTCCGAACCACTCCCCTTGTCTACCTCGCAGGCCGAATGGAACTGGAGTGTCCGCAGTCTGTTCTAGGCCTTCAGCCATTGATAATTCATCGCTACTCGAAACTCCGGTCGCGAAGGTCTGGTCTTGATTCTTTCTCGAGTTTCCCAGATATCGAAACTTTAAATACTCCTTCTTTCTACATTTCCACTTCGTTTGCTGAATATTTTTTCGAGACAAAATGTTCGCTTTTTTGTATCGAGATTTATTTTAAATCAATGTCTGAGAGAATACAGTATTTCATGAACATTTATACACGCAACCAAGTTAAAATAATTTATAAAATTTTCTTAACCCTCCAGTTCCCAATGTGTGAAATTTAACACATTTCGTATTTTATTAATTATGAACAATAAAACTTTGTAAAATATATTTTTCAGTTATTTTGGGTCCAATTAAACGATTTTTATATCCCAATTTTTTTTTTACTTTTCGACTTAATTTGGGTATGAAAGGGTTAAACAATTACTGAATACTGAGTTTATTCCAAACGAGTGTTTTATTTTAATTATTTGTGAAATTTTAAACGTGGTTGTAAACCTGAATAAACTGTAACTCTTAGATTGTTTGAAAAATGATATTTAAAAGAAGAGTATTTACGTATTTTAAAACGAAATAATATATTAATTTAAATATTTGAATCAGATTCCTCAACTAACGAGTGAAGGTGGAAGGCTCAAAAGAAATGTTCCTCTCGTACAAGGTAGAGACTTCGTGCTGGTACCAGACTCACTTTGGAAGGTGCTCCAGCAGTGGTATGGAGGAGCTCCTGCTCTCCCCAGACAGGTACATTAACACACACACACACACACACACACACACACACACACACACAACACATATATATACCGTGTGGCCACAAAAATTGTCCCTGTTTTTAATCGCTTATTACTCAGTCATTATTGCAGCTTCACAAATGAAATAAAAAGCATTCGAAAGAGAACATTTTAAAGTTTTAATTTATTCTACATGTGTTCAAAGTGACGTCCCTGGACATTCTTACATTTCACACAACGGGAAAGGAAGTTATTTATTACATTTTCCAAAACGCTGCATTCAATGGACTGTACACTCTCTACCACCGCTTGCTTTAATTCTTCGATAGAGGATGGCTCTTGCCTGAATACTTTGTCCTTGACAAATCCCCAGAGAAAAAAGTCCGAAGGTGATAGATCGGGAGATCTTGCGGGCCAGGGAAACTGCGAGCGATGAGAAATGAATCTTTGTTCAAAAAATCTTGTTGAACATTCCAGTGATTGCCTAGTTGTGTGGGCTGTTGCTCCGTCTTTTTTGACCACAAAAATTGTCCCTGTTTTTAATCGCTTATTACTCAGTCATTATTGCAGCTTCACAAATGAAATAAAAAGCTTTCGAAAAAGAATATTTAAAAGTTTTATTTAATTTTTTCGATATCCTGGATACGAAATCAGTACTTATAAAAAAATGACAGTTTTATCCACCACAATCATGGGTTATTTGTCGGACATGCAACGTGTTTTCATCTCAGAAGAGATGATCAAACATGGCTCGGTAGTTGCCACCCAACGGTCTTTCAGACGACAATACGGTCAGCAAAGGACCATAGATCCTAAAACGATTCGCAGGATTTTCGCAAAATGGAAACATCACGGCTCAATCAAGAACATACATAAAGGCAACTCTGGGCGCAGCAAAGGTGTGCGAACTGCTGAAAACATTGATTCAGTCGCAAATCAGCTTGAAACGGACAACAAGAAATCTGTGAGACGACTATCAGCTGTGACAGGAATCAAACGGGAGAGCATTCGGAAAATAATCACGTTGGATTTGAGAATGAAGTCATTCAAAATTATGTGTTTGCAACAGCTTAGCGAACAAGACTACCAGCGTCGTTTGATGTTTTGTGAACGCATTGAAACAATAATTGAACAAAACCAGATAAGATTAAGTGACATAATATTCAGTGATGAATGCCACATCTATCTCAATGGGTTCATCAACAGACAGAATTACCGGTGTTGGTCACAAAACAAGCCAAATATACACTTGGAGAAACCTCTGCATTAGGGTGGTCCAAAACGTTAAAGCATCGACTAAGTTCTCTCCACAAGGTTGGTTTTATGCCTCTTGGTGTGGACAGTATTTGTGCAAAGTATCACGTTATTCGGTTAATATTTAGGGGTCGCCCCACTTGCCCCCTTTTTGAAAATTTGGGAAAATATATAAACTGAATAACTAAATTTTTTTTTGGTTCTCAAAGAATATGAAAGAAAACAGTAAGACAATAGGACATGATAATGGGTGTATCTTCATTATTTCTTCTGCATCAGAGTCGCTTTGGATGGTATTGGTATCTGTTTTCGGTGGGCGGCTACGAGTTGTAGGAGGTACTGCTTCTGGTCCTCGTTTCGTGTCAAAGTGTCATTGTAGCGTTGTGCGAGAGCAATACCTCGCTCGGCAGCATCATTGACGACTTTCATCTTTAAGGCGCGATCTCTAAGTTCCCTGTAGTTCTTGTCATTTGGCCATTCCCGTGGATCTTTTTGAAGTAACTGGCGCTCTTCCTCCTTACCTCCAACTTTCAAGGCATCAAAGAGGGTCAATGTCCTTTTCGTGACGAAGGATGCCACATCATTTTCAACACACAGCTTCCGCCATGTCGATTCGTCGGGGGCAGCCATTCTTTTGGGGATGTTGGAGGTGTTGAACCATTCTCCTTTTGGTATCAGGATCGATCCTATTATCGAAGAAGGCCAGTCCAATCAGATGCTCCGACAAGTACCACAGGTGGCGTCTTAGAGCTGTCTTCGCCGCTTGTGCAGCTCCTCCGTGTGGATATTTTTCCAGAAGATGCAGCATTTTGAGATCATTGAGAGGAGCTTGTGTCCCCATTGGCGATTCATGCCAGTACTTGACGTAAATCAGACTGACAAATAAAGCCAGCTGAGTCACGTTTCGTTCTTCGCGTGCTGTGAGCTTGAATTGATAGTGAAAGAGGTAGATTTTGAGCGCATAAATCGCCTTCGCCATCCATCTCGCGTGGTGCATGGGACCCGGAGCTCGGATAAAGAGTTGACCACCAGTCTTTCCCCCCAGGAAGATCAAAGATAGTTCAAGGAACTCCTTGTAGTCGTCACGAGGTTGGCTTGCCTGAAGAGCGTTAGGTAAGTAAGTGAGCATCTCTTTTCTCATCTCTTGGAGTTGAGGGTTCTCGAACAAGCTGTCCGATGCTGAGACAAATGCTTCGTGGGAGAGAGATGGCCATTCCTTTTGAAATCGCTTAAAAAGGCCTGTTTCAGGACTTCCTGTTGAGCCAAATATTGAGGCAAAGACATCAGCAAGTACGACTTCAAGTATATGATGTCGACAACCGATCCAAACTAGCTCGTGACCCAATGCTTCTTCAATCCTGACACAGGCTCCGCGATGTAAACCCGTGTTTGACGCAGTGGTATCGAAGACGAGACCTCTCACATGCTGTTCCACGTTCCATAATTTCATAGTTTGAAGGCATGCCTGGGCCTGTGCTTCTCCAGTTCCTTGTTTCATCTTTGGGACACCAAGCAGCTTCTCCTGTCCATTGAATGTTATAAGGATTGCTATCCGATGCACATTCGTCTTCTTCCCTTCAATGCCGGGGAGAAGCTTTCCGTCCCAATGGAGAAGGACAGGGTCTTCTAGAGAGAATGATTCTAGGTCTTCTCGAGCTGCCTGTTCTCGCCCACTTTCTCTGTAGCGATGAATAGAGCTCCGAGAGCACGTCATCCCAGACAGATCATGCCCCGCGGCCTGTAATACAGCTCCAGTTACGAAAACAGCATTCCGGTCAGAAAGATTGGTGCGATCCATTGCTCCAATGACTTCTGGAGATTGGAAAATGTTCGTAACCTTGTTCTTGGGACGCTTTGGTGCCGGGGCTTCAGACGAAGAAGGAATCGGAACCGATGGTCTATAGTCGTCGTCGTCTTGCGAAAAAAGGGAAGAAGAAGAAGAGGAAAGATCAATTGATGACACTCCTGCTTCTTCCAAATCTTTCTTTGTTGCTTCATGCCTTGCCTTCCTCTTGGCTTCCTTCTCCATTCTGGATCGCTTTCTGTCCTCTTGTATAGTCATTTCCTTATCAATGCCAGCCATGCTGCAAGAATTGACGTCCTTGCGCTGCATGGACAGGAAATTTCGGTCCTCAACGTTGACGATTGTGCTCATGGCATCACTGGTTGCGATGTCAAACAGTTCCTGGATGTCCGCTTTGAAGATGTCTTCATTCATTCTATCGCTGGCACGTTGCCTGGTCCTGTGCTTCTTGAGTGTTTTGTAGCGGTCTAAAAGCTTTGAAAGCTTACGGACACAGGAGTCGATCCGTTGAGTTGGGATCCGCGCTCGGGTCCAGACTTCAATCACCCTCTGGCATGCCTGGTTCAGACTGTCGGAGGTGGTTTGCTTTTGATTGATGTGGTGGTATTGCCCCAAGAGGAGGGCGTCAAGGCATGTAGGGAGCCTTGACGTGGATAAAGTTCCAGTTGCCATCCCTAGAAGCCAAACTTTTGGAATTGATCGAGTTTGAGCCATCGGACCTACGGAAGAAAAAGTACATTATATAATATATATATTCAGAGTGGGGCGACCTCTAAATATTCACCAATCACGCTGCAATTTTGCACAGACCATATGGACACTAAATGGACAAAAACCACACTTGTGGAGACTATCTAAGACAATTTTGAAATTCCCCCCTATGGATTTGGACCACCCTACTCTGCATTCACCAAAAGTTAGTCTGGTGTGGTTTGAGTAGCAGCAAGGTTTATGGTCCTTATTTTTTTGAGGACCCAGAGACAAGGAGACCGCTTTCAGTAACTTCAGAAAGATATATGGAAATGCTGAACACTGTTTTTGAACAAGAAAACTGCAGTAACAAGTGGTTTCAGCAAGACGGAGCAACAGCCCACACAACTAGGCAATCACTGGAATGTTTAACAAGATTTTTTGAACAAAGATTCATTTCTCATCGCTCGCAGTTTCCCTGGCCCGCAAGATCTCCCGATCTATCACCTTTGGACTTTTTTCTCTGGGGATTTGTCAAGGACAAAGTATTCAGGCAAGAGCCATCCTCTATCGAAGAATTAAAGCAAGCGGTGGTATAGTGTGTACAGTCCATTGAATGCAGCGTTTTGGAAAATGTAATAACTTCCTTTCCCGTTGTGTGAAATGTAAGAATGTCCAGGGACGTCACTTTGAACACATGTAGAATAAATTAAAACTTTAAAATGTTCTCTTTCGAATGCTTTTTATTTCATTTGTGAAGCTGCAATAATGACTGAGTAATAAGCGATTAAAAACAGGGACAATTTTTGTGGTCACGTGGTATAATATATATATATATATAGTTAGGTAATTAATCAGTGGTGTAGTGGTTAGCATCAGTGACTACGAATCCACCGGCCCTGGGTTCGATTCCCGGCGATGGCAGGCGGCGCTCAGCTCACCCAGCTGTTCATCCATACAAAAAAAAATTGGTTGGTAGATAAATACGTACTTTGGGCAATCTGGTGGTTAGGACGCTGGGTCGTGAGATGAGCCCCGGCAAGGACTTTGTAATTCTGATCACCCGTGGTGGGTCGTGCTTCGGATTCCATGTTAAGCTGTAGGTCTAAGCTGGGGTCAACAAACTTGACCTTTATCAGCATTAACAATTCGTGCGGAAGCAAAACTAAAGTTACCAAGGTGTGTATTATATATATATATATATATATATATATATATAAAATTTACAGTCCTGTATGTGAAGACTATGAATTCAAAGCAAATTTTTCTTGATGTTAAACGTGTGTCAAAGTTATTTTTTATTTATAATATTTCTAGGGTTCATATTTTTTACCGTGATTAGTACGAGTATGAATCCCTAAAAAAAAAAATAGTAACCAAGCATAACCGTTGTTAACTTTAAATTTTTGACTAGTTGATTTGTACTAGTAGCTTGACTCGTCTGATTTCATTATTCGTTAATAACTAATGAATGATTAGGACATTTTACTTTCCTAACATTCATTTTTCTGACCTTTTTACTTCCTGGCAGGTGATTCATGGTAGGTCGAGTGGGGAAGTTGAATTGGAGCTGTACCCAGTGACCCTTAAAATCTTGCGACACGTTCAACCGCAGGGTCGATCCAACCAGGCTTACAACAATAATAATTGGGTGGGATTCGGTGGATACGGAGCTGCCATTAGTAAGATTGCTGGTAAGCCATAATGTGTCTCATAGGTCATCTTTGGAAAGTTTTTCGTGTTGAATATACCATTAAGTATTACTGCGTTGTTTTCTTGATGCTTTTGTTCCCGTGGTTCGGATCCCCCGTAAAGCTGTAGATCCCCTCCGTCACGTGACCTTAGATGTTACGAAGGAGGTTAAACAACCCCAATCATTATTATTATTGATGCTTTTGTTCCTTTTCACTTTATCAGTAGCTGCGTAACGTTTGTACTTGGGGCACTCAATATATTTTGCTCCACCCTTTTTTCTTAGCTAAATAATAGGCCATGGGGCTGAAATGTCTTTTGGGGCGTAAGTTTGAACTTTCTGCGCTTTACATAACCAGATTTTTCCAGTTTGAACCTCCCCTCTTTGTATAAAACCGATGGTTAACGCAGTTTCGAAAATGGCGTCTGACAGTGATGTGCATCGTAAACAGAGAGCTGTTATCGAGTTCTTAACCGCAGAGAAGGAAATAGTTGGAAATACTCACAAACGTCTACAAAACGTTTACAGAGATGCTGCTGTTGATCGAAGCACCGTTGGACGCTGCTCTAAACGTGTGAGATCATTGGAGAGAGGGAGAGCCAGCCTCGATGATGAGCCACGCAGCGGCCGCCCGGCATCGGCTGTGACATCTCATACTGTGCAACGTGCTAACAGCATCATTCGATCAAATCGGCGCGTCACATATAAGGAGCTATCACTGGAGCTAGGAATTAGTGAAGGAAGTGTGAATACGATAATTCAGCAACTGGGATACTCAAAAGTGTGTTCACGGTTTGTTCCTCGCGAACTGACTGAAGATCACAAAGCCCAAAGAAAAGAAATTGCTTCCGAGTCGTTGGTTCGATACGAGACAGAAGGGGATGACTTCCTTTCACGAATTGTGACTGGGAATGAGACTTGGGTACGAAACAAAACGCCAATCCATGGAGTGGCATCACGCAGACTCTCCATGTAAGAAAAAGTTCAAAATGGCTCCCTCTGCAGGAAAGGTTATGGCCACCATCTTCTGGGACATGAAAGGGGTGATTCTGGTGGACATTATGAAGAAAGGACAAACAATCAACTCGGAGGCATATATTGCTACCCTACAGAGACTCCAGAGACGTATAAAGCGAGTTCGACTGGAGAGAAAACTGGAAGACGTTCTTCTGCACGATAACGCAAGACCACACAACAGTTTGCAAACAAGAGAGGCCATCACAAAAATGCGCTTGACTGTGTTACCCCACCCTCCATACATCCCGGATGTGGCACCTTCAGACTTCCATTTGTTTGGGCCAATGAAGGATGCTATTCGTGGAAGAAAGTTTCAGAGTGACGATGAAGTTGTTGAGGAAGTTAAGAGGTGGCTCCAGCGGAACCCAGCGGACTTCTACCAGCAAGGAATAAAGGCCCTTGTTTCGAGGTGGAGGAAAGCCGTAGAAAAGGATGGAGACTATGTGGAAAAATAAAAACTTATAAAAAAGGAATGTAACTACTTGTGTACAAAATTTCTGGAACTTACAAGGAAACTTGGAAAGAAAAAAAAAAGGTGGGCCAAAATATATTGAGTGGCTCGTACTTTTCGAGTTTCTGGGCTGTGGCGTGGCCACGTCGCAACATCATTTCCCGTTTGATCAGTGAGGTTAAGAGGTTAACCGACGTTGGGTCTGTTCAGTAGTTGGGGTAGGTGACCCTCGTCCGCGTTCTGATGATTCACTGACACGCCAAGCTGTAGGTCCCCTCCGTCACACGACTTGTGCCGTTACGAAGACGCCTTAGTTTGTCTTTTAAAGTCGGATGAGCCGAAGATTCAATGAATATTTCACTTAATTCGTTTCATTAGTTTTTTTATTTTAATAATAATTTCATTAGAGAAATTCATTCAGGAAAATTTTTTTGCTTTGCCCTTCCGAGACATTCAATTGAGAAATTATGAAGGAATATTTTTTGTTACATTTAATAATCATAGTGGCGAGTATTGTATGCGTAAATATTAATATCTTGCCGGGATTGAAAAATTGTTTAAATGTCCATTGTTTGGTTTATTTTAGAGGTGCGAGAAGTATGGTGCTAGAGTTGTGATTTGAATGAATTTTGGAATAATTAGGCTAAGTCCGTTTTATTTAGAAATAAAAATGTAGAAAAACCTTTTATTAATGTTTATTTCATCTTATTTCTACTGTTTGAATAATTCTCAGTCAACTTTTCAGTTCAGGAAAAATGTGCAATTCGCTAATTGGCCATTGTTTGGTCATTCACTCAGTCACTTTATGCCTTTAGATTCGACTCAGTATTATGTGACCTCTCTCTCACCCCTCGCGAACGCCTTCCCCAAACGCACCCTAGCCTACTTGGCCGCCTTCAGTAGGTTGGCGACCTTAAAGCAGGTGTACGAGTTCCTTGGGTGCAAACTGCGTCTCAGGACAGAAGATTTTAGGCTGTGGCATATCAGGGAGGAGGTAGGAAGAATCGGATGTTTGCAATTGGGTTAAAATTGTCAGTGATATTGAAGAGCGTATAAAGCTGCTACAGTTATAAGTAATTTCAGTGTGAAGAAAGTGACTTATCATTTTAGTAACAGTCATTGGAGTTAACGTGTTACCAGTATTTGATTTGTGTAATGAAGAAATGAGGAATGTTTCTTAGAGTTGTCTTACTACTTCTATGGTAGTCATCCTGATAGGAAATATATATATAATGGAAGAATGACCCTGTTATTTACTTTCCTTTGAAAGCCTGCTGGTATGACTCTACTTGAGGAGGATTATTTAACTCTTGAAGAGTCTGGTCTCTTGGATCTGTCCCAAGTCCTGCTCGAAGTGAGGAATAAAGATTTGACGTGGCCTGAGGAAATGAGTCAGATTTCTAGGAGTTCATCGCCTTACTTGGTTAAGTCTTTAGGTAAACAGGGTGAGTAAGGGGGCACCTCTTGTAGATCGGGCGAAGAGGAGGGTATTTATATAAACATATTCTTTTGCAAACCATTGAAATAGGCCATACCCACCTACGTTTTATGAAAACAATTCTTAGCCCCCACCCCCCCCACCCCCACCCCCACACACACACACCAAAGTAAAGTTCATGATGGAGAAGTGAATAATAGTCTTATCCGTTTACACAGTTTTGAACTTAGAGAAGTTTTGTTTACTTCGAAAATTTTGTGAAGTAAATTGCTTTCTCGTCCTTCGTAAGGAACTGCGGAAAAAGGCGTGACTGGGCTCAACAACCTCGGGAATACGTGTTTCTTGAACGCTGCTCTCCAGTGTTGCTCCAACACCGTACCTTTGACCACCTACTTCATGAGGAACATGCACTTGTACGAACTCAACCCCAATAACCCCTGCGGCATGAAGGGTCACATGGCTCGCCAATATGGCGCGCTGATGCATGAAATTTGGAATGGAGAGTCAAAGACTGTCGCACCCCTCAAACTTAGGGTAAATAATAATAATAATAATAATAATCATCAATAATGTGATCTACTTTGGATGAAGCATGAAAATGAACTGCATGAAGAGCAAGTAAAGAAATAAGTGTTATGTTTCAGTGGACGATCGGGAAGTACAGCGGCAATTTCACTACATTTCAGCAGCATGACTCGCAAGAACTTTTGGCTTTCCTTCTCGACGGACTTCATGAGGACCTGAACAGAGTTCAAAACAAGCCTTACATGGAGCTCAAGGATTCGGAAGGACGCCCAGACACTCTAGTCGCACAAGAGGTAAATAGTTTGGGTTTTCGGGGAAATTTCCCGCAAGTTGAGCGAGTTCTTGGTCGCTACGGATTTAGTGACTCGTGATTGCTGTGATGATTCTTTTATAAAGGTAGAAATGAAGGATTGGTAATGTTAGAAAAGGTTTAAGATGTTTAATGTACAGTTGCGTGAAAAAGTTTGAGGAAAAGTAAATTTTCGTAAAAGCCTAAAAAATTACTAATTACTAATATTTGGGCCTTTTTTGAAAATTAATTTATTTATGGGAATTTTTATTCTTAAAAAGTTTATGAGCGGAGAAATGGGTCATTTTTCATTTAGAATCGGTTGGCATATCTTAAGGGTGTTACTTTCTTCATAACACCAAGCCCGCTTCCATTTATTACCATAATTAATCATTGTTAATTGGAGGTACGTACGAATAGTAGACAACCTTACTTCCCTTCCCCCTCTAATCATTTGGTAAAAAGAAAAGAAATTCTTTTTTAATTCAATGTTGAATCTTAATCCCTTAACTTGGTTTGATTTTGAGGTTGTGAACATTTTAGTTTCGATGCATTTACTAATAAAACTGTTTTTAAAGATGGTTTGACAAATAATTTTAATTAAATGAGTGTAACGTACAACTCCTTTAAATAATTGTCGACCGTTTCTGCATTTCTTACTATAGTATACTTTAGTTTCTTCTTAATAACGATAATAATGTAAATGTACATTCGTAGGCGTGGGAAAACCATATTCTGAGGAATAAATCTGTGATTGTCGACCTGTTCCATGGCCAGTTGAAGAGTAAAGTGACTTGCAATGTCTGTGGCAATGAAAGTGTCCGGTTTGACCCCTTTTCTTACCTGACGTTGCAGTTGCCCATGGAAAGCTACGTCTTCATAGAAGTCGTTGGTAAGAATCAGCGGATCTCGCAAATATTGATGAGAATTTTTGAGAATTGCAAATTTACACATTACGAAATTTAGGCATGTATTTCAAAATGTTATCTGAAAATTCAGTGAAATATTCAACAGATTATATTATATTATACTATACTACACTTTGTACCAAAAAAAGTTGCTACTTTTTTCGAGGACCAACAAAACCACAAATCCAACGATAACTAAATGAAGCAGAAATCATATTAAACCCTTTATATTGTTCTTAAAATGAGAGAGAGTTTATTTAAATCGGATGAGCAGTCTGTTTACAAATTCAATTTGAACGATTGTTAAAAAATAAAGTTGATAAGGAAGGTAGTTCGAGACTTAGCTGAACATTAAACCTCTTAAGCGTTATCGACAAGTTATATCGAGAGGCTCGGTGCGTATAAAATTGACACTTAAGGGGGTTGAAAAAGTTTACAATGAACAAAAGAAAATTGAATAAAACATTTGAATAAACTACCTCTCATTTTAAGGACAGTATAAAGGGTTTAATATTTCTGTTTCATTTAGTTATCATTGAAAATGAGGTTTTGTTGGCCCAGTGAAAAAGGTGGCCACCTTTTGGGGGACAAAGAGAGAGAGAGTGAGTGCGCGCGCGCGCGCAGTTGTTTTATATGTTTTATCTAATGATTTGGAGTAGTAGTGAATTGTACAATCAGTTCATACTATACACTATAGCAGGGCTTCCCAACCTTGGAGTCGCGAACCGATCTGATAATTTTATTTTCAATTCTTTTCTTACGGCCGTCCGACAAGACATTTATCAATCATGAATGTGATTGCATATAACAGCTTAAATCTGGGCCCTTTCGCGCATAATAAACGCTGTGCTTATGAAGTATATATATATATACATATACACGAGTAATATATATGTTACAGGAGTCAGTGTTACTAGGTATTTCATATAAAGCTGAGTCGTGATATTTTCGTTAGTTTTAACAAAGATATCACGACAACCGAACCAATCGTCAAGGGCGTACAGTTGACCAAACCGGGCACTCAGTAATTTTCCCGTATGTTTAACGAAAATATTACGACTTAACTTTACATAAAATTCCAAGTTACACAGATTCCCTCTAATATATATATATATATATATATATATATTATATATATATATATATATATATATATATATACAGGGTGGGCCGTAAGTTTCCATACATAGGAAAAATAAACATTTTTTTATGGACAACCATTTTTATTATATAATATGCTCTACATGGTTGCCATTGTTTTGAAAACACATTTCAATACGTGTTCCCCACTGTTGATGAACACGCATTAGCACAGTTGACGTTATGCTTGTAATGGCGTTGGTGATACGTTCCTTTAGATGATTTATGTCTCGTATCTTTTCCTGATACACCATGGCCTTCAAGTGCCCCCAAAGATAGAAATCAAGGGGGGTGAGATCTGGGGATCTGGGAGGCCACTCCACAGGACCACGCCGACCAATCCAAGCATCCGGAAACTGCTGCTGATCCAAATACCGACGCACGTGAAGACCATAATGAGGTGGAGCTCCATCTTGCTGGAAGTAAACTGGGAAGTTACCTTCCTCGTTTAGCAGGGATGGGAAAATCTCTTCTTGCAACATGTTAAGATACCTTTCGGCATTAAGATTTCCACTGACAAAAATTGGTCCAATAATTCTGTCACCCCATATCCCGGCCCACACCATCACTTTACCGGCACCTTGCATCTTCGTCGGACTCAGCCAGTTAGGGTTAGCATTACTCCAATAACGTATGTTTTGCCGATTAACCTCTCCATTGACGTAAAAATTTGCTTCATCAGTAAACAAGATCTTACGTCAAACGCATATTCTTAGGGTATCTGAAACATAAAAACAAACGTTTAATTTTTCCTATGTATGGAAACTTACGGCCCACCCTGTATATATATATATATATATATATATATATATATATTATATATATATTATATTTATATGATGAATAAAACCACGAAGGGAAAAAGAAACACAAAGTGGTGCTCAAGCGCTTTCGTCTAATTACATCCTCAGGACGAAAGCGCTTGAGCACCACTTTGTGTTTCTTTTTCCCTTCGTGGTTTTATTCATCATAAATATTTTAACCGTGTCACTTTCGTGAAATAATTTTCATATATATATATATATATATATAAATATATATAAATAACGTGATAATGTTTATAAATTTAAATTAGAGCAGTCATCCGCGGTGGTTAGCAGAATTCGAACACTCGCATAAGCATTTATGAGATCGCGAGAAATTAATTGATTTTAAAATAACACATGTGAACGTACGTATATGTACGTATGAATTGAACGACAGATAATTTGCGTTATGCGAGTTTGGTCCCTATGTAAAAATTAATAATTGAATATAAAGATCATACGGGAATTATTAATTTTTACACACACACACACACACACACACACACACACATATATACAGGGTGTCCCAGGAGGAAATGTCAAGAATGCACCATTTCACACTCTGGGTATTTCTAAGTAGAAAGTATTATATCGATATGGGTCTGATTCCCAACCGTTACCGAGATACAGGCCTCTACATTTGGGTAATTAAAACATAATAAAAAGGCAATCTTAGATACTATTTAATGACACTTGTGGTTTACAAAAAGTACAAACATACAATACACTATTGCACTTATTGCAGAATGGTTTCAAAGTGACCCCCTCCTCCTTCAATGCTCGCGGCGAGCCTCCGATCCATCGAGTCTTGCCAAGGAAAACGCGGAAATTCATTTCTGAGGTTTATGAACGCATCCTGTATACGTGCAACCAACTGCTCCCTAGTTTCGGGCTTACCCCGCTGATAAACGTTACTCTTCAAGAACCCCCAGACAAAAAAATAATGTAAATAAATAATGTGAGGATCTGCACAGTTGCCAATGTATCATTAAATGTCATTGAATATTATCTAAGATCGGCTTTTTATTGTTTTAGTTACCCAAATGTAGAGGCCTGTATCTCGGTAATGGTTGGGAATCAGGCACATGTCGATATAATACTTTCTACTTAGAAATAACCAAAGAGTGAAATGGTGCATTCTTGACATTTCCTCCTGGGACACCCTGTATATAATATATATATATATATATATATATATATATATATATATATATATATATATATATATGACAAAGTTTAAAAATGGAGAAACATTTGCTCCTACTAGAAATCGAATCTGTTGGACATTTTCATCCGTACGAGAAGTGGAAGGGCGGCCACTGCGTTCATTGTCTTCAAGCGATGTTTCTCCATTTTTAAACTTTTTGTGCCATTTGTAAACGTTAGCCACACCGAGAGCATCATTTCCAAAAGCTGTTTTAATCATTTCGTTCGTCTCCGAACGCGCGTTATTCCATTTCAGAGATTTATACGTACAGCAAAAACACACCCTCCTTTTAAGTGCTCCAACCAACTACTGATTCATGGTAGCAGATTTTGCTTCAGACATATGTAAACGGTTATTTCTTATTTGCATTCATTTGTCCGTAGCAGTAAAATTATCGATACTTTTTGATCACTCTCATATATATATATATATATATATATATATATATATATATATATATATATATATATATATACACATATATTTATTTTTTTTTAATTGGGGTTGTTTAACCTCCTTCGCAACATCTAAGGTCATATGACGGAGGGGACCTACAGCTTTACGTGGGATCCGAACCACGGGTTGCTACATAATCTAGGCGCAGAGGACGGTCTCCCATCCAACTACTACCCAGACCCAATGTCGCTTAACTTCGCTGATCTCCGAGAAGTATATATATATATATAATATATATATATATATATATATATATATATATATATATATATACAGGGTGGGCCGTAAGTTTCCATACATAGGAAAAATTAAACGTTTGTTTTTATGTTTCAGATACCCTAAGAATATGCGTTTGACGTAAGATCTTGTTTACTGATGAAGCAAATTTTTACGTCAATGGAGAGGTTAATCGGCAAAACATACGTTATTGGAGTAATGCTAACCCTAACTGGCTGAGTCCGACGAAGATGCAAGGTGCCGGTAAAGTGATGGTGTGGGCCGGGATATGGGGTGACAGAATTATTGGACCTATTTTTGTCAGTGGAAATCTTAATGCCGAAAGGTATCTTAACATGTTGCAAGAAGAGATTTTCCCATCCCTGCTAAACGAGGAAGGTAACTTCCCAGTTTACTTCCAGCAAGATGGAGCTCCACCTCATTATGGTCTTCACGTGCGTCGGTATTTGGATCAGCAGTTTCCGGATGCTTGGATTGGTCGGCGTGGTCCTGTGGAGTGGCCTCCCAGATCCCCAGATCTCACCCCCCTTGATTTCTATCTTTGGGGGCACTTGAAGGCCATGGTGTATCAGGAAAAGATACGAGACATAAATCATCTAAAGGGACGTATCACCAACGCCATTACAAGCATAACGTCAACTGTGCTAATGCGTGTTCATCAACAGTGGGGAACACGTATTGAAATGTGTTTTCAAAACAATGGCAACCATGTAGAGCATATTATATAAATAAAAATGGTTGTCCATAACAAAATGTTTATTTTTCCTATGTATGGAAACTTACGGCCCACCCTGTATATATATATATCCCTTTGCTTTGTCCGGAGCTATAGGGCGCGTCCCTCTGTGGCGAATGTGGGAATACACCTTTCTTCGGTGTAAGGGCTTTCTCTGCCCTCGTGGACCATTGGGCCCGTCTGGGGACCCGGCTGATCTCCTGCTTCTTTTTCTTTCTTTCTCCTTTAACCCATTCTTTCTGGCTTCTCCCTGTTTTTTTTGGCGTTGTTCTTTGGACCTTGATTTTGACCCTTTCCTTGGCCCTTGGGTGTGGGAGGTGGTTGCCCTGCACCCTTGTCGCTTTCCAACCAAACCCAAACCCTGTCCCTGCCACTTTTCACCGCGCGTTGGATGAGAGTGGCCGCCTTTCAGGCACAGGGACTGGGTGCGGGTGTATCTCCCCCTGCGTGACATCCATCGGCGGTGGGACCAAGTGTGCCCACACTTCGCCTTTCCCTTGTTGGAGTCGGTGGTGGCTGGATGCGCGCGGGGGATGAAGTTCTTTTTTGTTTAGCTATGGACACTTCTCCCCCCCGGCTTACGACTACTGCTTCTCATTCCCGGACTACTCTTCTCTCAACACTCGGGTGGTGGGCAACCAGGCCCTCGAGTCCTTTACCACTGGAAGACCGCAACCTAATGGGGTTGACCCCCCTGTGGAAGCGGAACGCTTGCACTCTCCTTTTCCGTTGCCGACCCCAGTCCGTCCCTCGACTACGCCCTTGGACCTACACTCTCTAGAGCAGGGGCCTCGCCCCAGCCCACTTCAGCCACCTTCGGGCAAGTCAAGTTCCACCGAGGACTTGCCCCCACAACCCGGCTTCTTGCTCTCCCCATATGCCCCCCTCACCCGCCGCCAGCCCACCTCCCCGCGGAGAGAGCCTCGCGGCGGACGGGGGAGCCGGCATTCACGGCCGTCCTACCGACCGTTGAATATTCCAGTACATTTCGACTCTACAGCCTCCCTCTCCCTTCCAAGTATCCACAAATTCCTGGTGATTCGGCCTACATCTGGGTCCCTCCCGAACAACTCTGAACGGACGTTCCAGGCGATCCGAACCCACAGCAACTCCAGCCGCTATGACGTACGCCCACAGAGGGATGGCTCCCTCCTCGTAAAATCACGCTCAGCCGCAGAGACGAAAGCCCTACTCTCCATCACTGAGGTCCTTGGATGCTCGGTGTCCGTTTCCCCACACCCTCGCCTGAACCAGAGTCAGGGCACTATTTACGCCACCCGCCTACTGTCGGTCGCAGTGAACGAGCTCCTGGAGGATCTCGCACCCCAAGGAGTTACTAAGATCTATCGTTTCACATCCCGACAGGGAGGCACCCCCTCCCCCACCCCACGTCTGCTCCTTACTTTTAACTCACTAATCCCCCCTGGCCGTATTGTATGGGGTATGGGAGACCGCGCCTCATGCGAGTTTTCTATCCGCCCATACGTCCCAGACCCGACCCGTTGCTTCAAATGCAATAAATTCGGACACGTCAGCTCCGCTTGTCGACAGCCGCATCCATTATGTGTTCACTGTGGACGACTCGCCCACCCTGACAGGTGCCCCAACACACCCAAATGCTCGAACTGTGAAGGCGCACATCCCTCTTCATCCCGAGAATGCCTTTTCTTCAGGTTCGAGAAGGAGGTCCGAGCCTACAGGTGACGGACTTCCTTAGCCCCCGTGAGGCACGCGACAGGGTGCGGAGTCGGGAGGTGAGGCCGGGGGTGTCCTATGCCGCTGCTCTCGGCTCTATCATCTCGGCACGCCGCCCTGGCCTGCCGCCGAAACCCCCCCCAGCCACTGCTTCCTGTTCCCCACATAGCAAATCCTCGCAGGACCCGACGGTCCCCTGTCCCCCCACCGTTCCTCTTCTTCCCGCACCTCACCTGCCACGAATCCCCCAGGAGTCTGGGACCAGGGTTTCCAGGTCCCAGCCACCTCAAACCCTGCCTTCCCAGTACTCCCTGTACACGCCCGAACCTGCCGCCCGGAGCAAGCCGTCGAGGCGGAGACGCCGGAGCGTGTCACCAGACCCTCCGGCCTCCCAACGTCTCTCTCCCTCTTCCCCTAAGACCAAGAAGACGGCTCGGACCCTTACACCGCCCACCACGCCCACTATGTCCATCTCTCCCCATCGTAGAAGTCCCACCGTTCTACCCCCACAGACTCTGACAATAGTGGCCGAAATCCACGACCCGCCCTGTACGACGAGACCCAGCCCAGTGGATCCAGTGGATGCGGCTCTGGCGCAGCTGCACGGTGTGACCGAGGGAAGCTCGGCTGCGCCCACGCCCATGAGTCTCCTGGATCTGCCCTTGCCTCCTGGTGCCATTTTCTCCACCCCTCCACGAGACCACTCTGGTTCACCTCCTTCCACCCCCATCGTACCTACCCCCCCAACATCCCCGACCCCCCCTTATCAGCTACCCTGAGTACGCCCTCCCTCCCACCCGCCCGGTCTTTTTGGTACCCCCTGTCACCACCTAGGGTCCGCCGTGAGACCCCGGACAGGCGGGGTAGCGCCCCTTTTGGGTTAACGTGCCCCCCCCTGGCCCGACCATAGAAGCCCGACAAGGCACTTCCGACCCGCTCAGCCCACGATGTTCCTCTGCCTGCCGTGATCCACGCCTCCGGTCTCGCTCGGCCGACTCGACCCCGCAACCTCCGCAGGGTTCGACAGGCCGACCGATTCCTTCCCTGGTGAACGGTAGATAGCCAGCCATGCTCCCGACCCAGCCTTCAGTTTCGCGAACTCCAGATCCCCCTTCACACTCCAACCTCCTAGCGCCTACACCTTTACCCATCCCCCTTCATCAACTAATGGATCCCCCGAAAACCACGATAGTCCACTGGAACTGTCGAGGAATCTTTGCAAACTATGAAGGCCTTAACTCCTTGATTGCCACTTCCCGTCCGGTGTGTGTCTGTCTCCAGGAGCTAATCCTGGGGACCAGGTCCATGCCCTGCCCCACTGGTTATTTCTGCGTCGCCACCCCGCCTCCTACCTGCACTCGAAGGGGAGCTGCCATCCTCGTCCACCACGCAGTCCCCTTCTACAATCTCTCCATCCGGTCCCCGCTACAGGTGACTGCCGTCCGGCTCTCCCTGGATAGACAGTACACCATTTGTTCAATCTACCTTCCCCCCCACGCTCAAGTCTCCCGCGACGACCTGGTGGAAGTCGTGGAACAACTCCCCAGGCCCTTCCTACTACTGGGCGATTTCAATAGTCGTCACCCCTTGTGGGGCGACACACACACCACCTATATGGCCCCAACCCTGATATCCGTCATGACCGAGCTCTCCTTCGAGTGCCTCAACGATGGCTCTCCTACATTCTACCATGCCACCACCTGCACTCCATCCTGTATAGACCTGTCCCTCGTATCAACTGATGCCCTCCTAGACTTCACGTGGCAAGTCCTCCGAGAGGACTATGGCAGTGACCATCTCCCCATTCTACTCACCCTCAATCGACCCGACCAGACCGTACGGGTACCGGTAAGGTGGGTTACCACCACGCGAATTGGGCCCGCTTCCGCGACAACACATATACCACCCTTACAACTGCCCACTTCCCATCCATCGACGGGTGCGTCGCATACTTCGAGTCCGTCGTTCTAACGGCCGCAAGCACAAGCGTACCACAATCCTCCGCCTACCCCCGCGCCCGACGGGTTCCTTGGTGGACCCCGGAGTGCGCGGAGGCCGTGCGCGCCAAGAAGAAGGCAACTCGGCGCTTTTACCGGACGCGACTCCCCATCCATCGCACGGAAATGCAGCGGGTCAGGGCCATCGCCCGCCGCACAATGAAGACAGCGCGCCGAGCCTCTTGGCGTGCCTTTGTGTCCGGCATTACCGTCAACACACCTTCGGCTACCATCTGGAAGAAGGTGCGGGGCGTCGAGAGGCGACATGTCCCCTCCCGACCCCCGGTCCTCCGGACAAACGACGGACTCCTATGTGAGCCCAAGTCGGTGGCAGACCACCTTGCTTCTACCTTCGCCGCCGTTTCTTCCTCTGCAGCCAATCCCGTACCCGCCCCTGACGATAGCCCCTCCCCACCGTCCATAGACAGCACCTACAACCGATTGTTTACCATGCGTGAACTACAGACGGCACTGGCCTCTCGACGATCCCCTTGCCCCGGCCCGGACGGTATTCCGTACGGCATGATCCAACACCTCCACTCTACCTTACAAATTTTCCTGCTAGACTTATACAATCGCATATGGATAGAGGGTGCCTTCCCCTTTAGGTGGAAGGAGGCCCACGTCATCCCTATCCCCAAGCCCGGCAAAGATTCCCTGGACCCCACAAACTACAGACCAATCGCCCTGACATGTTGTGCCTGCAAGATCCTCGAAAAAATGGTCGCTACGCGATTATCGTTCGTCCTTGAACGTACCAATTCCTTCCCGTCTACCCAGTCCGGCTTCAGACAATTCCGCTCCACCACTGATCCCCTCCTGCTTCTCAGCCGAGACATACAGGATGCCTTCGACAATAGACAGTTCGTACTGTCAGTTTTCTTCGACATCCAGAAGGCCTATGACACCACCCGTCGAGCAATGATCCTCGGTCAGCTCCGACATCTGGGCCTTGTCGGAGCCATGCCTACCTTCATCAGGGGCTTCCTTACTTCTCGGACCTTTAAAGTCCGGGTGGGCTCAGTCCTCTCTGACACCTTTGTGCAGGAGGACGGGGTCCCACAGGGAAGCATCCTCAGTGTTCTCTGCTTCTCTGTCGTGATGAACACGGTCTCACAATGCCTTCCACCCACAATCCGCTCTTCCATCTACGCGGATGACCTTGCAATCTACTTCGCAGGGCGAGAACCGTCTGTCGTTCAACGGCAAATGCAGCTCGCCATCTACCGGGTGGAGAGGTGGGCGACGTCGGTGGGTTTCCGCCTCTCCATCCCTAAGTCCAAGTGTATGGTCTTCAGTAGAAGAAGACCCACAACCCTTCCTCTACCCTCTGTTACATTATACGGCAGTCCTCTTGAGGTGGTACCCTCCACGCGTTTTCTGGGCATGACCCTAGACCGACGGCTCAATTGGGTTCCCCATCTCAAGCACTAAAGCAATCCCTTCGACGCCCCCTCGCTCTCCTGGATCACCTCTCTCACACCACATGGGGTGCAGATCGACGCTCTCTTCTTCGCCTTTATACTTCCATAGTACAGTCGAAGCTGGACTATGGTAGCGCAGTTTATGGTTCAGCCTCCAACGCCCGCCTCCGTATCCTGGACCCGTACTTAATAGAGGCCTCCGCCTCGCCACCGGTGCTTTCCGCTCCTCCCCAGCCTCCAGCCTCGCCTCCATGTGGAATGTGATCATCTCCCTCTCGCCCTCCGACGGGGTCTACTCCTCATGCGGACATACCTCCGTGCACAGAGGCTACCTTCTTCGCTTCTGGGCACGGCGGTTTTAGAACTACCACCTCAGGGACGGAGCTGGCACTTCACTGAAGCGGTCCGCTCTTTCCTTGATCTTTTCAACATGCCCGCCCCCTCAGTTATCCCCATTTCATTCAGCATCTACCCCCCCTGGATCCTAACCCCTATCAAGTTCTGCAAAGATCTGTGTTCCCTACCGAAGACTACCACGAGCGCCATGATATACAGGTCACTTTTCCGCGAACACGCAACCCAACACCCGGACGCAATCGCCATTTACACGGATGGTTCCCGCTCGGAAGCTGGTGTGGCCTCCTCAGCGGTGATTCTGTCCCAGCCGCTCTCCCGGAGCGTCGGCCTGCCCCGCGAGGCCTCCGTTTTTTCGGCGGAACTTTTCGCCATAACGGAGGCCCTCGATATTGTGCGCACCCACTCTGCCAGCTCTTTTGTCATTTATTCGGATTCCCAAAGTGCACTTCTCTCCCTAGAAAGATTTAACTCCCCTCACCCGCTCGTCTGTACCATCCAGCAGACCTTCCACTTTTAACGATCTTCCAACATAAGACAATCGCATTCTGTTGGGTCCCGGCTCATGTCGGCATCCAGGGTAACGAGGCGGCGGACCGCACAGCAAAGACGGCCTGCTTGCTGCCGGCCTCCTCCCGACCCCTCCCCTTCTCCGACTTCTTCCCGGCTTTCCGCTCCCACTTCCGCTCCATATGGCAGCGGGAATGGGACCAGGCCACACAAAATAAACTCCACACGATCAAACCGCACATAGGACACTGGGCTTCTTCATTCCACCGGTCCCGCCATAAAGAAGTAATCCTAGCCCGTCTCCGCATAGGTCACACCCGCATCACCCACGGACACCTTATGGCGAAATCGCCAGCCCCGCTTTGCTCTACCTGCCATACCCCTATCACTGTCTTACACCTTCTGGTGGAATGCTCAAAGTTGGCCGCTCTCCGTCGCAGGTGTTTCCCTCTCTCGGCCGAAAACCCCATACCCAACTGCCTACGATCTATACTCGCCGACGGCCCCCACTTTTCAGCGGAAGCCGTTCTCCTCTTCCTTACTCACTCCCATCTGCTCCATCGTATCTGAAACCTTACCCCTCCTACCCATTATCCATCGACTGACCCTTACTCATTCCCCTAGTCTACCGCCCCTAGCACAGTGACATCACCCACTCACTGCCTCGCCGAGATATGTACCGTCTCTTTAGGTACGAATCGGCGGTAAATCTGGAAAGGAAAAAAAAATATATATATATATTAACAACAACAACTTTTGGGGAGTTTGTTGAACTTCGACTAGTGTTTGGGGGTTGTGAATTGTGTGAACATGATTTTCGGGATCGCACATGATAAAGGTTGGGAAGCCCTGCGCTCTAGTATACTATAGTTCTTATGATGTACAGTACTGTATTATACTTAGTACTACATTATTATTCTGCGCTAGGTTTGCTGCTATTAATTATTTGATAAATAATTTATATTGTTCATTAGTTTTAAAGCTGGATGGAAGCACGCCCATAAAATATGGATTGCGTCTTATCAGTGATGCTAAGTACAAAGATGTGAAATGGCATCTGAATGCACTCACTGGAATTGGACAGCAACAATTTATGCTCACTGAATTATCTAATGCTCAAATCAAAGTAAGTCATTGGTGTATTTCGAAGTTTCTTTTGTCCGCGTAATTGAATGTTAGGGTTTATTTTTGAACTACGGTACGGAGGGTTTTGACAAAAGTAAATAGAAACCTTCAGTTTTTTCATACTTTTTTATTCCGTAATAAAAGTCGATAAATAATAATGGATTTATTGAATCAGTATATTTAGAATCCTGTTGCTTTCCCCTTTGCATAATGTAACGCTGACGCACGTTCAAAGCTTTATTTATCATGAAAGACATTTTCTATAATTTGCCATATAGTGTCTGATTTCGCGTATTGAGGGTAAGGCCCGCTTAGGCTGTCTCTCTCTCTTCTTTCTTGTTTATTTATGTTCGACTCCTCAGAACTGCTTAGCTCTCGTTTTGGATTATGGAATGGGAATTTTTATGCGAGTTTAACGTTATACGAGCCATAAACTTAAAGTTCTACTTTGATAAATTGAAGGTGTATTTTATTCGCGTAACAATCTCCTAAATAGAGGATATTTAAGAAAATTTTGAATTAATTATGCCTAACACTCACCGAGTCTTCTCTCCGCTTTGCGAGGGTAGGACTTAACTTAAGAGTCAACTCGTTTGAGACGTGTCTCGGCAAATAGGTGGGTGGCCATCCCAGTGCCACTCAGCGTGAGATTTGAGTGAGAGCCATCAGACGCTGATACGAGTCATTCCACGGGCTCACTAATTAAGAGCCCAGGAACTGTCTGTTGAAAAGAATAATATTTCTGCAGAATAGAGTTATGGTTCCAATTTGGAGTATTTTTTAATGATTCATTACATATATCAGTATATATCCAACGTGGAATAGTCAGGGAACTTAAAAATAACGTTTTAGTAGACACCTTGATATGGTACATATGGAAAATAAACTTGGTTAAATAAAAAACAGGTTTTCCGAAGCCTATAGGCTATGGGGAGGCTAATTCAAAGGAGGGCGTAAATATTAAATTTAAGTATGTCTGTTACGTTTTTACATATTATTTTCTATTAACCCCATAACGTCCCAGCAAGGTGTTCTTTCCATACCTTGAAAGTTCAAGTTATTTGAATTGTATTCGCGAGATGGCGGGAACTGGATGCGTAGATCAACGTCTAGAGACGTTCCCTACGTCCGACGTAGATCTACGTGTGGAGACGTTAAGGGGGTAAGGGGTTTATCAAATGAGACTCGCTCTACTTAGTCGCTGATTAAACCCCAGACACTGGAAGTAAGCACTCAGTATTTACGTGGTTACTCTGTAAACTGTTAGCGTACAAACTTATACAACGTCGTGTATAGTTTGACCCAGTCAAGGAAAATAGATTGTATTTCCATTTTACTTTAAATTTTACTTTAAATTTTACTTTTACTTTTACTTTTCTATTTTACTTACTTTCCATTTTACTTTTATATATTTCCATTTTACTTTCCATTCGAAAGCTTTCTCGAGTACTTTTCAATGAACCTAATGTTGTAGGTGTTATTTAGGAGTAGATCCTGCTTACAACTGTTCACTTCATTTATCAAGTTTGCAGTTTGAACAAAAGTGTTTGTGATTGCTTCGCGCCCACATTTTTCATCAGAATAAGTAGCAGTTTTGTTCTGATTTCTAATTCTGGTGTGTGTTCCATTATTTTTCTTTAGATTTAATTCAAATACAGACACGTGTACCAATTTCAAGGATCTCTTTGGAGAAAGTTCAGCAGGTTTATTAGCTGATGGAAGTTCTGTTATATGATCTTTAACACTTTGTTGGTGACGCAGAAGGAACTAATTAGTAAATTAGCATTTTCTCGTAAAACGTGAACTCTGTATTAACAATTACAATAAAAATGCTGAATACCTATTAATTGACAAAGTGGCCAGTGCCGATTATTTGCCGACTGATTGATGATGCATTCCTACTCCCTAGATTAAATCTTAATTTGATGTATAGATGCGAGACGTTCGTTTGGCATTGTACTTTCCCTTCAGAAGAGAGAGAATGTAGTGAGTATGTTACTGTAAAATGTATTCACTGAATTAGAAGTAAATGGGGAAAAGTGTGGAATCAAAAAGCCATTGGATGAGAGTGGAGAAAGTATTTTTAATATGGTCACGAGAAGAAATCGAGGGTAAAAGCAGTTGAGATGGATAACTTGAAAAGTATGTGTGGCGTGCGCAGGATTGATAGAGTGAGAAATTGAGTGGTTCTGGAAAGATGTGTGCGGGAGTCAGTGAAAGTGAAAATTGAGAAAAATGTGTTAAAGTGGTTTGGTTATGTTGAAAGAATGGAAGACAATACAGTTGGGAAAAGAGTGTACGAGAGTGTTTGTGAAGGTAGAAGGAAGAGAGGGAGGCCGAGAAGGTGATAGTGATAATAATGAATGATTGCGTGAGAAAGCGTGGACTTGATCTGGGTGATGCGCGAGAAGTGGCTGCGAGTAGGTTGGAATGGAGGAATCTTATTTTTGACAGATCCTGAAAGCATCACCACACACGGCATATGACGCCACGGGTGTGGAATATTGCCATGTGGAGGGGGTTGCTAGTCCATTAGTGTGAATGAATGTGCGTGTGCCTTAGTTTCTATCTTTTCTCTTTTTCCTTGCCTTCTATATTTTATATCCCAGCATGTCTGCTTTCTCACCACAACGCATTTGGGAAACGAGATTTTTTTTTATGTATGTATATGTATGTCACGGGAAGAGAACAAATGATGATAGAATTGTAATTAATATTTATGTTAGTAATTGTGTAACTACGAAAAGTAGGTTGTTAGATTTAGTTATAAATAGTGTCGGTAATTAAAAGATAATTTAGCTGCAAACATTTATTAAACAGAATTGGAGAGAGTGAGTTCCGTTTAGAGTTGAAATGAGGACATTTTTGACTTACTATCGCGGGAAAAATAAACATCAATAAAATAGTTTTTAATTCAACCGCCGACTTGCAGACTATTTTGGGGGACGAGATGCGCATTCGTAGCTCCAATAACGTGGCATTCGCGTACGAATTGCCTCAGTCGCCGCGGGTGGATCAGGGTACGGAGGGGAGGTGTATTAGCCGTAGCGCCAAAGACAGACAGCTCTTCAGGCACATTCAGAGATCTACCCACCGCAGTTCGCCATGCCTTAGGAGTAAGTAACCACTTCCTCTGACGAGAAGAAAGAAATTGTTTCAGGATGATTGAATGAAGGGCTTCTTTGTTAAATTAACAAATTTATGAAATGCAACATTAATGTATAAGTTTATAATGAAAATAATGGAGTAACTCTCATAACGCAAAGTGTAATTAAATTGAAGCTGCATTTCACCTCTGTCGCCTCTTTAGTTACCCTAAGCATTGTTGTACTGACATTAAGTTGTTAGGTCTATGTATGCTGAAGAATGATTGAAAGATCATTTTAATTCAGATAGATTATTAGGTACAAAGAATTTAAGTAAGTTTAAGAACTTAAAATTCTTTCAGTTTCCTTTGAAGGGAAGAATCTACATACTGCAAAAGAAGGCTCGGATAACGACCATTTCTCTCTCGAAAACGCCATTCTCGAACACCCAAAGGTGAGACTAACGTGCTAACAATCCTTGCCTATCTGTTTATCCTTATAATGGGCGAGAGACTGCACCCATTCCGGTAATTTTTCATTTACAATTTATCAGTGTGAAGAAAGGGCATTACATCGATTTATCATCAGGAATGTATAATTGAGCGTTTGATGGACTTAATGAATGTAATTAGTACGTAATGCATGTTTCTTCATTAATAAAAATTTTCTTTTTGTTTCTGTTATGGGGATGTAATTACCAGTTTGAATAATGTAATACAAATAATAGTTACACATAAGCCTCGTAATTTACGCACAGAAGTGAATGGAATTCAATCTATAGCAAATAAGTTTTGTCAAGCAGTTTAGTATTGTCATTTCTCTTATGAATTAATTGAAATTCAACTTCCTTAGAATTCAACAAAAGAAGGAATTGGGTCCTCAAAAGAGACTGAGAGTTTGGACTCTGCCCTCAACTGCCTTAACTCAACAGCACCATTTCCTCATTCTACACTCAACCCAACCTCAAACTCACTTATCAGAGATGAGCAGGATTTGGAGAATGACGATAAGGGATTCATTATTGCCTTTCACAGAAAAATGGTAATATATATATATATATATATATATATATATATATATATATATATATATATATATATATATATATATATATATATATATATATATATATATATATATATATATATATATATATATATATATATATATATATATATATATATAATATATATATTAGGGTGGTCCAAAAGGTTAAAGCATCGACTAAGTTCTCTCCACAAGGTTGGTTTTATGCCTCTTGGTGTGGACAGTATTTGTGCAAAGTTTCACGTTATTCGGTTAATATTTAGGGGTCGCCCCACTTGCCCCCATTTTGAAAATTTGGGAAAATATATAGACAATTGAATAACTAATTTTTTTTTGGTTCTCAAAGAATATGAAAGAAAACAGTAAGACAATAGGACATGATAATGGGTGTATCTTCATTATTTCTTCTGCATCAGAGTCGCCTTGGATGGTATTGGTATCTGTTTTCGGTGGGCGGCTACGAGTTGTAGGAGGTACTGCTTCTGGTCCTCGTTTCATGTCAAAGTGTCATTGTAGCGTTGTGCGAGAGCAATACCTCGCTCGGCAGCATCATTGACGACTTTCATCTTTAAGGCGCGATCTCTAAGTTCCCTGTAGTTCTTGTCATTTGGCCATTCCCGTGGATCTTTTTGAAGTAACTGGCGCGCTTCCTCCTTACCTCCAACTTTCAAGGCATCAAAGAGCGTCAATGTCCTTTTCGTGACGAAGGATGCCACATCATTTTCAACACCAGCTTCCGCCATGTCGATTCGTCGGGGGCAGCCATTCTTTTGGGGATGTTGGAGGTGTTGAACCATTCTCCTTTTGGTATCAGGATCGATCCTATTATCGAAGAAGGCCAGTCCAATCAGATGCTCCGACAAGTACCACAGGTGGCGTCTTAGAGCTGTCTTCGCCGCTTGTGCAGCTCCTCCGTGTGGATATTTTTCCAGAAGATGCAGCATTTTGAGATCATTGAGAGGAGCTTGTGTCCCCATTGGCGCTTCATGCCAGTACTTGACGTAAATCAGACTGACAAATAAAGCCAGCTGAGTCACGTTTCGTTCTTCGCGTGCTGTGAGCTTGAATTGATAGTGAGTGAAAGAGGTAGATTTTGAGCGCATAAATCGCCTTCGCCATCCATCTCGCGTGGTGCATGGGACCCGGAGCTCGGATAAAGAGTTGACCACCAGTCTTTCCCCCCAGGAAGAGCAAAGATAGTTCAAGGAACTCCTTGTAGTCGTCACGAGGTTGGCTTGCCTGAAGAGCGTTAGGTAAGTAAGTGAGCATCTCTTTTCTCATCTCTTGGAGTTGAGGGTTCTCGAACAAGCTGTCCGATGCTGAGACAAATGCTTCGTGGGAGAGAGATGGCCATTCCTTTTGAAATCGCTTAAAAAGGCCTGTTTCAGGACTTCCTGTTGAGCCAAATATTGAGGCAAAGACATCAGCAAGTACGACTTCAAGTATATGATGTCGACAACCGATCCAAACTAGCTCGTGACCCAATGCTTCTTCAATCCTGACACAGGCTCCGCGATGTAAACCCGTGTTTGACGCAGTGGTATCGAAGACGAGACCTCTCACATGCTGTTCCACGTTCCATAATTTCATAGTTTGAAGGCATGCCTGGGCCTGTGCTTCTCCAGTTCCTTGTTTCATCTTTGGGACACCAAGCAGCTTCTCCTGTCCATTGAATGTTATAAGGATTGCTATCCGATGCACATTCGTCTTCTTCCCTTCAATGCCGGGGAGAAGCTTTCCGTCCCAATGGAGAAGGACAGGGTCTTCTAGAGAGAATGATTCTAGGTCTTCTCGAGCTGCCTGTTCTAGCCCACTTTCTCTGTAGCGATGAATAGAGCTCCGAGAGCACGTCATCCCAGACAGATCATGCCCCGCGGCCTGTAATACAGCTCCAGTTACGAAAACAGCATTCCGGTCAGAAAGATTGGTGCGATCCATTGCTCCAATGACTTCTGGAGATTGGAAATGTTCGTAACCTTGTTCTTGGGACGCTTTGGTGCCGGAGCTTCAGACGAAGAAGGAATCGGAACCGATGGTCTATAGTCGTCGTCGTCTTGCGAAAAAAGGGAAGAAGAAGAGGAAAGATCAATTGATGACACTCCTGCTTCTTCCAAATCTTTCTGTGTTGCTTCATGCCTTGCCTTCCTCTTGGCTTCCTTCTCCATTCTGGATCGCTTTCTGTCCTCTTGTGTAGTCGTTTCCTTATCAATGCCAGCCATGCTGCAAGAATTGACGTCCTTGCGCTGCATGGACAGGAAATTTCGGTCCTCAACGTTGACGATTGTGCTCATGGCATCACTGGTTGCGATGTCAAACAGTTCCTGGATGTCCGCTTTGAAGATGTCTTCATTCATTCTATCGCTGGCACGTTGCCTGGTCCTGTGCTTCTTGAGTGTTTTGTAGCGGTCTAAAAGCTTTGAAAGCTTACGGACACAGGAGTCGATCCGTTGAGTTGGGATCCGCGCTCGGGTCCAGACTTCAATCACCCTCTGGCATGCCTGGTTCAGACTGTCGGAGGTGGTTTGCTTTTGATTGATGTGGTGGTATTGCCCCAAGAGGAGGGCGTCAAGGCATGTAGGGAGCCTTGACGTGGATAAAGTTCCAGTTGCCATCCCTAGAAGCCAAACTTTTGGAATTGATCGAGTTTGAGCCATCGGACCTACGGAAGAAAAAGTACATTATATAATATATATATTCAGAGTGGGGCGACCTCTAAATATTCACCAATCACGCTGCAATTTTGCACAGACCATGTGGACACTAAATGGACAAAAGCCACACTTGTGGAGACTATCTAAGACAATTTTGAAATTTCCCCCTATGGATTTGGACCACCCTAAATATATATATATATATATATATATATAATATATATATATATATATATATATATATATTTTTAGTTTGGGAAGAACCGATTCGCCTCTATTTAAAGGGCATATCTCAGCGGAAAAACAAAGAAAAAGTGAGAGGAAAGACAGAGGAAAAAGAAAGGGTGGAGGGGACAGTCGAAGTGGAAAAAGACCAAGGACTGCAGGGTCTAGCCCCATCATCCTTGGGTGCTAGGGCCGGGAGGGCGCACGTGAAACCTCCAGGAACAAGCACGTACAAACGAGCACAAAGAGCACTCAAGAGCACGAGCTTAGAACCCCCTTCGGGGATATATATATATATATATATATATATATATATATATATATATATACATATACAGGGTGGGCCGTAAGTTTCCATACATAGGAAAAATAAACATTTTTTTATGGACAACCATTTTTATTTATATAATATGCTCTACATGGTTGCCATTGTTTTGAAAACACATTTCAATACGTGTTCCCCACTGTTGATGAACACGCATTAGCACAGTTGACGTTATGCTTGTAATGGCGTTGGTGATACGTTCCTTTAGATGATTTATGTCTCGTATCTTTTCCTGATACACCATGGCCTTCAAGTGCCCCCAAAGATAGAAATCAAGGGGGGTGAGATCTGGGGATCTGGGAGGCCACTCCACAGGACCACGCCGACCAATCCAAGCATCCGGAAACTGCTGATCCAAATACCGACGCACGTGAAGACCATAATGAGGTGGAGCTCCATCTTGCTGGAAGTAAACTGGGAAGTTACCTTCCTCGTTTAGCAGGGGATGGGAAAATCTCTTCTTGCAACATGTTAAGATACCTTTCGGCATTAAGATTTCCACTGACAAAAATTGGTCCAATAATTCTGTCACCCCATATCCCGGCCCACACCATCACTTTACCGGCACCATTTCCAGTTTTCTGAAACTTGTTAATAAGTTTTGCCACAGTGTCGTGTGTGATGTTCGTTCCATGTTGTCTGTTAAAGTTCATTGCAACCATGCGACTGCTTCCCGACCCAGCCATCAGTATGATTTCAATTCGTTGCTCTTTCGTCAAACGCATATTCTTAGGGTATCTGAAACATAAAAACAAACGTTTAATTTTTCCTATGTATGGAAACTTACGGCCCACCCTGTATATATATATATATATATAAATATATATATATATATATTATTTTGTCCAACCCCTGTATATATATATATATAAACACCTTGATAAATGGCGGTTTTTATTCTTAATATGGAGTTGGTCTTCCTTTAGCGGCAATAACAGCTGCAATGCGTCGGGGAATTGATTCATACAGCTTTTGGACAGTAGCTAGAGGAATCCTGAGCCATTCTTCGAGCAAACCCTGCTCCAGTTCCTCCAAAGACGCCGGCGGTGGGAATCGGCTTCTGACCTGCTGCTCCAACTGACACCACAGATGCTCGATAATGTTAAGATCCGGGGATTGTGGAGGCCAATCCAAGCGTTCTACTTCACTAACATGCTCTTCAAACCAGTTTTTAACGACCCCAGCGGTGTGGATTGGTGCATTATCATCCTGGAAGACGGCGCCGCCATTGGGAAACAGCGTTTGGACCATAGGATGGACCTGGTCAGCCAATATTGACAGATAGACCTGGGCGTTAACCCTACCATGCAGTACTACAGCTGGGCCAAGAGTATTCCACGATATTGCTGCCCAAACCATCACAGATCCGCCTCCATGCTTAACGGTTGGGGTCAGGCAGTCGGGGTCATAAGCATCTTTAGGCTGTCTCCAGACGTAAACTCGACCGGAACATGGAAATAGCGTAAAGGAGGATTCGTCGGAGTAGACTACATTCTTCCACCGGTCCATTGACCAATTCTTATGGTCATTACACCATTTTCTGCGCCGCTCAATGTTGATGTGCGAAAGGAAGGGTTTGGCAATTGCAGCCCTCCCATGGTATCCAGCTCCATGGAGCTCGCGACGTACAGTTCTGGTCGATACCGGGCTTGCAAGATGCTGGTTAAGCTCTGCAGTCACTTTTGGAGCTGTGGTCTTATGGTTCTTTGTCACAATGCGCTTTAGCACCCGGCGGTCTCGATCACACAGCTTCTTCTTGCGTCCACTATTGCATTTGTCGGTGCTTGTCTTTCCATGGTTTTGGTATGCAGACATGACCATAGAGACAGTTCCTCTGGATACATTGAACATCTGAGCGGTTTTCGTCACCGATGCACCGGCCATCCGCGCTCCGGCAACTTGCCCTCTTTGGAAGTCTGACAGGTCTTTCATAACTGCTAATTCATAATTCACTCAGATCTGTAAAAACAACGTGAGGGTTATAACATGACGTATACACATTCTGTTACGCATTTAAATAGGTTTGCCAGTCATTTGACCGTTTACTTTGTGTCTGAGCAGTCCGTAAAGATAACCGGTGAAATCGGCGGGTGTTCATCTTATTTTGCCTAACCCCTGTATGGGTCGCGCGTCTTAAGGTACCTAAGTGCCACCACAGGCGAAAACGTGTTTTTGATGGATATCACTATTTTCACCCTTCCTCTATCGCGTGGTTTGGGTTATAATGACCTTACGACACTAGAAGTATGGTTGAAAACCTTATGAAGCGAACTACTTTTTTCACCTATCGCCAGCCAAAAGTTCACCCAAAGTTTGGCATAATAAGAAATTTTTTTTTTTTTTTTAAATATATATAAAATATGAAAATCTATTCCAAAAACTTATCAACATCTACATTAGCATACTTAGAACTCTAATTTAGCCAAAAATGAACGTTCTAGCTGAATTAATAACAGAGATACTATTGCCAGAATATTGCTGAACTTTGGAGACGATTTCTGACGAATTTTAATTTTGGCGCTTAGGTACCTTAAGTGCGGGACCCCTCATATATATATATATATATATATATATATATATATATATATATATATATATATATATATATATATATATATATAGTTTAATGAATAATTTAGGCAACAACTTAAAACTCATACCATATTTGGACTAATTATCAATAATAAAGTAAAACATTGTTTTCAGATTCGTCAAGAAGTGTATTTCCTTTCGTCTCAAAAGTCTAAACCTAGTTTGTTTGGCATTCCTCTGATCGTTCCTTGCGACCCTTCGTACACTACGCATCAGGTGAGTTTTTTGTATTAATAATCTAATCCAGGGGCTCTCAAACTTACTTTTGTACCACCAACAGTGAAACAAAATATACCGTACCACCTTAAGATTTTTATTTAAGGCAGACCCGCGTTTACATTATTATTTTTACTTTCCCAAGCTTCAAATTAAATTTGTCCTACCTTTCATTTATGGTTCCTGAGATTTAATGTTTAATATATTTACGTACCACTATAAGCAGTAGCTCGCGTACCACAGTTTGGGAACCGTTTGGGAACGGCTGATGTATTCCACAGAACACGCGTATAGTTTGTTCATTATGTTTTTTCGATAGAATATTAAATAATTTTAGGATTAATATGTTAAGTAAGTTGTTCGTCTTTTTAAACAAGAAGCCTCGCCTTAAAAAAAGTAATTTTAACGTTATTAACTGTAACATAACCCCATATAGTGGATACGACATGAGATAAAAATGTAATGTAATTAGGTTACGATTAATAGTTACACGAAGTTGAGTTAGGTTAAGTGTATTATTAGACTAAATAGTTCCCAGTCGATTGCAATGGGTGGGGTTGAATTTGGTTAGGTTGTTTGGACTATAATTTTGCTTTTAATTAGATATAAGAAATGTTTGTATAAAAGCTTCGTAAATGTTGCTAGTAATTTATTTCAGTATTATGCGAATAAAAGGCATGATAAATGGGAACGTTTGTTGTTGTTGTAAGGGATTCTGAGTTCTTAGTCCCGTTTATATAATAGAACAAGTCTGCTATGAAATGAATGTACCTGTGATTACAACGGGTGTATTTTTGGCTCGGACACGCAAACGCAAACTATGATCAGGGTTTCTTCGTTATTTTTGTTATTGTTCTCGCGCGATGATAGTGATTGTGAGTTGGAGAAAAACTAGAAAATGTGCTATTGTAATTTTAAAAATATGTTATTGCCGCGTTTCAAAATATTACTATTATTATTATTAAGTCAAAAGGTATTCATTATTCACAGGATTTGTACCGAGCTGTTTGGACTCAAGTTTCGCGCCTTGTGTCCCCTCTCCCGCCTTCAGAATCTCCTGGACCCAACCACGCTCAAGATTGGTTCGTTTTCTTGTTCGTTTATATTTGAATAATAATAATAATAATAATAATAATAATAATAATAAAAGTACGTTTTTAGCTAACTGAATTCCTTTAATTTTTTATTTGTCAGTTATCATACAAAAATTATTTTAGAATAAAATAGACAATGCTTTAATGGTACACAGACTATTTAGGTTCAACAAGGGTTATCGACATATACTTAATAATAATAATATACTGATATGAATCCTACTTTAGTTGGAGTTTATATAATGATAGAGATTATGAAAATGTGGAGCTTACAAATGTTCGTAAGATCGCTTTAATGTGTGATATACAACAAATGTACTTGCTGCCCGAGCGCATCGGCATCGCTACGAAAGAGAGAAAACTTCGAACGCGTCCATTAGAACCCCAACCCGAAACACATCACAAGTATAACGCCACACCTTCCAACTTTATTCTCTTCATCTCGTTTAAGAAACCTAAAAATCCCTGAAGCCCAGCCCTATATACTGTGTATATATATATATATATATATATAAGCACACCGGACAAAAAATTAGTCACCCCTCTCAGAATGTACCTAATAACGTGTGACGGCGCCTCTGGCCTTGATAACCGCACGAATCCGGCGAGTTTAGTATGCGGAGGTACGCCTGCTGGTTCAAATTCATCGTCACTGGAACGAGAGGCCCCATTTCGTGGTACGAAAAACATCCCCAGAACATCACGGAACCACCACCTCCAGCCTGAACAACACCTTCGACGCATTCAGGATTAAAGGCTTCATTGGACCTGTGATGTACTCGTCGCCTCCCATCATTGGAGAACAAACAAAAACGGGACTCATCGGACCAAATTACACGTTTCCAATCTGCCGCAGTCCAGTTTTTGTGCCTCTGAGCCCATTTATAACGTGCCAATTTGTGACTTGCTGTTAACAGCGGCCTCTTCCGTGGTACCCCTGCTCCAGATGTCCATCGCATGCAGTTCTCGTCGCAATGTCCGTTCGGAAATTGGTCGCTGGAGAACCTCATTGGTTTCTTGGAGCAATTGTTCTCTGGTTTGAAAACGATTTGCAGTTACTAGACGAGAAACATGGCGGCGGCCCCTATTGTCGAGAATTGTTTTCCGGCCACAGTTACGCCGTCGATTGTCAGTTGATTGCGAACTACACCACTCTTTGTAAACTCGCTGGACAGTACGCGTTGACACACCAACAAATTGGGCTACTTCAGACACTTTGTGTCCGTGGGCTCTGCCAAACACGATGGCTCCTTTTTGCCACTGAGTAACGTCTGCCTCACGACCCATTTTGCAGACTATATCCAACACACACTTTGTTGTTCACCACCTCACGAAACAGATCTGATCCTGTGTGCTACGTCACCGCTACTTGTCACTTACCAATGCTACATCAGCGCCCTCTGTGTGACCTTGAACTTCCTACTATCGGTGCTATTAGGGGTGACTAATTTTTTGTCCGGTGTGCTTATATATATTTATTTTATTTTATTTTATTTTTCATAAAATGTTAATACTAGGTGCATCCTTTATAAACTGAGTAATACTGCATGGTTCTACTTAAATGAAAATTGAAACTTCCTCATTCAGATAATCTTTAATGATCGGAAGGTGATTTTATAATAAACTCCATCTCCAATCTAATTCATATAATTTTTATTGACAGATGTGATTTGATAATGATCGTAGTATGGGGTCTAAAAGTTATCAGTATATATATATAGACTTATATAGCTAAATAAATTTACTTCAAAGACAGTCTCTTTACTTTGTTAAAAAATCATTTTGAAGACTAAATGGTGAAAACTTAACGAAATTCGAAAAAAAATTAAATAATAATTTTATGCAGTGATGATAGCCTCGGCTACGAATTTCCGTTTATTCTGCGTATGGTGGAACGGAATGGACATTATTGTGCCCAGTGCCCTTGGTACCGCTTCTGTAGAGGCTGCGAGGTGCCCTGCGACCTGAAACCCTTCTGTGGAGGGGTTTCTTATCTGGCTGTTGATTGGGATCCTACTGCTTTACACCTCAGATACCAGTCTAGTCTAGAAAGAGTGAGTTATTGGTGTTTGGTACCATCTCTTGAATGTTAATAATACTGACAATAATATATCAATCCATTACCATTTTGGTAATAAGAGTCTGGCACATATCCTTAATTTTCAAACTGTCTCCTTCGGTTTCTATCCTTTTATCCGTGCCTTGATCTCTGATTTCCTTTCTGGCTGATCTATAACTATAGTTGTAGATGGCCACTGTTCTCCTAAAGCTATTAATAGTGGTGTTCCTCAGGGCTCCGTCCTGTCACCCACTCTCTTTCTTTTACTTATCTTTTAAGTCGCGCTTCCTGACCTATCTACTGTTATGGTGATGATTCCACCCCTCACTTCTCCACCCACTTCACAAAGCGTCCCTCTCATTAGTAACTTGATGTATCGTGTGAGACGGATATGACGCGCTTGACCTCTTCATCTTTCTACTATCTCTAATTGTGGCAGAGAAAACCTTGTTTTTTTTAATGCTTCAAAAACCCAGTTCCTTCATCTGTTTACTCGTCACAATCTTCCACATGACTATTCCTTATCTTCAACAATACACAACTCAATCCTTCCTTTTCTCTTAACATTTTTTATGCATTTTTCTGTATTAAAAAAAAAAAATTTAATTCAAAAAGTTCACGAACATTTTAAAAACATTCCTCAGTAGTTGTGACGTAGTTATCTTGTTTTCTGTTTGGCGTCTGTTAAAGAAGAGTGTTTGGTCAAGAATAAATGAAGTCTTGCATAGCCTGTAATACTATTTGTATTACTGAATACTGTGTCGTCGTCGTCGCCATCGCCGTCTCAAATTTGGAGAAGGAATGAGTGATACGCATTTATTTCTTTTTTGCAGTTTTTCTTTGCTTTTTTGTTTTTTCCCCACTTATTCACATGGTTTACGCATTTCTTTTTAAGTAGAAATCAGTCTTAGCTTTGTGATTTTTATTTCTTCATACTCTTGCTTCCTCTTCTGAGTTGCGGCATCCATGTTATTTACACAAATATTGAAAACTCATTTCCTTTGTTTTGTTGAGTGGGAATTATACTTCAGACTGGAATATCACTCCTCATCCTCTCCGCACACCACTTTTAAGCAGCTCAGTCGCGGCGATGCTTCTTAATCATAAGTCAAATATGTGTTTGTTTGCCTTTTGTAGGTATTTCGAGAGCATAGCAGCGTTGCTGAGATGCAGCGGCGTCACACCGAACCAATTTCGCTCTCAGACTGCCTGGAAGCATTTTGCTCAGAAGAGACTTTGGAATACTCTTGCGACAAATGCAATAAAATGCAACAAGCATCGAAAAAACTCCAAATTTGGAGGCTTCCTCCTGTTCTTGTAAGTTATCAGTGATACGAATTACGAGTAGTGCTGCTTTAATTAAGCTTTAAATATTGTGAAGTAAAAATGTGATTTAAATGGCTAAAGTTGAAGCGAAATAGGTCGATTAATTTTATAATTTCTCTTATTTCAGATTTCATGCATCTGTGGATATCTTTTTTGGCCTGTGGCCTTCATTTTTGTAACTTAATTACTTTGTCTTTCAGATTGTGCATTTGAAGAGGTTCCAATTCGTAGGCAGCAAATGGGTAAAGAGTCAAAAAATTGTTGACTTCCCCCTCCGAAACTTTGACCCAACGGACTACCTCGCATCCGTTCCTCGACAGACGATTTTAATCCACAAGGCTGAACTCGAAGGTGTTGATCCTGCGACATACATCGCGGGGCTTCAAGAGAAAGACAACGTTTTCCTCGAAATTGTTCCCGAAAACAAGGTAGATTCTATCTCTGTTTCATCGTTATTGATTGGATAGATACCCACATCGTTCCTCAAGAAAATTTAATAACATTTCATTAAATTCATATTTGCATAATCTAACGTAGCTCAATCCGCAGGACGTGTGTCAATTACATTTTGTGGGATAATTAAATGGGTCATAATGAAAATTTGTAGTTAAAATGGAAAACTTAATTGTTGAGGGAAGAGGTGGATACGCTAATACCATGTTTGAATTTTACACTGGATAGGCAATCCGTTTATGAACAGTACAGTACAACTCTTACCACTTTCCTCGTAAGAGCTATTTTTATATTATTTTATTCCGTGTTGATTATTAAAAACGAAGGAATCGGTTAAAAGATAATCAAAAGTTGAAAGTAAAAGAAAAATTGGTAAAATAGATTGAAAGTAAATTTGTATTTTCAGATAATTGAGCATTTAAACATTAAATCTCCTGATCTGTCAGTTAGGAGTGACAAACTGGCGAATGGAATAAATGTCAGTGCAAAGCTTTCGAGGTAAGAATTAAGTCTTTACTCTCGGAAACCTTATTTCCAGTAAAATGGGGATTGGGGGGGGGGGGGGGCTTCAGACAGTTTTAAAATGAATTCGTGATAAATCTGTCACTGTTTTATATCAACTGGCTGAAAAGATATTGATTTATCTTCCAAATTTGGCTCATTTTGTTTCTCTATCAAGTTAATTTTGAAAACCTGAAAATTCAGCATTCGGAGTAAACCTTGTTGTACGGATTCTTAATAAACATTACAGGACTTGTTAAACTAAAAGAATTGCAGTAGTGAAATAAAAAAAAATGCAGTAGGGTGAAAGGATTTCTGAAATTAAAAATTTTAAGAGGAAATAGGCTATAATTAGGGTTTTTTCTCCTCCAAAAAAAATTCTTGTAGCTTGTGAATATTATTTTTACGTTAAAATTAAATTTTATCATTTAAATTAAATTTATTTAAATTAATTTAATTTAAGTTAAATTAATATTACATAAAAGTTGAGTTCCTCTCGCGTAAAGTAAGTGTCGGTAAAGGAAAATTAAACAAAGGTAACTGTAGCGTCGTCGAATATACTTAAAGGATATAATAGTGATAGGCGAAATATATAACGGAAGCGGGTTAAACCGGCTGGCAGGGGATGATGGGTGAACACGGGTGGGTCCACTTTGTGCTTCAGTATCTCGAAAACGAGGCGAAGAAAATGGTTAAAAGATTTATTATATACAGTAGTTTCTGGAATGATTGTCACTGAGGCTTCGATTACTTTTCACGCCCCAATGTTTTTAACCCCTTTTTCGCCTAGCATTCACTTTACTGATGTAGGCTAATCTAGCTAACACCAGACAATTTTATATTTAGTCTTGGGCAGTGGTGGGCACCGTTAACCAAAAAGTTAACTTCGTTAACCGCTAATCCGTTAACCAAAAAGTTAACTTCGTTAACCGTTAATCCGTTAATTCGTTAAACATGTAACGGAAGTTACCGATAAACCGTTAACGTTAACTTTTATTGTAAAAAAAATGAAAAACACAATATATATATAATTTAATTTTCCCTCTTCTTCTCGTTCTCCATTTTGTCCATGAGATGCATGTTGCCCTTCATGAAAATTAGCATATCAAAGTTTTCATCAGACAGGGATGATCTCTTGGCCCTCAGGATGTCCTTGCCCATAGAGAACAAACGCTCCACTGCAGCACTGGAGGGGATGGCTGTGTTGAACTTGATGAACAAGTCCACCAACACTTGCTCACCCAAGAAGGCAGCATCTGTCAGCAAGTCCTTGGAGTTGGTCTCCAGCCAGGTCTTGACCAAGTTCTGGGCCTTGCCCTTGAGTGACCTGTGGCTTCTGCTGCTCTCTTTTGTCTGGATGACAGCACTGAAGAAGTCATCCTCCTCCTCCTCCTCGTTGTTGCTGCCTCCACTGTTGCTGCCCACTTCGTTGGACTGCTGCTTCATGGCCTCCTCGACTGTACCCTCCATGCTTTTCCTCACCCTGGCGACCTTGGTGTTGTCATACTTGTCCAACGAGATGAGGTGAAAACGCTCCTGGCATTGTAAGACATCAATTGACTTAATTTATGTCATCAAAGTGACATGAGAATTGAAATCTTACCTGATCAGTTTTATGGTTCTTGAAATGTATCAAGGAGACTACTAATAAGGTACTCACAGACATATTATAAATATACATGACTTACTTGACAACGATTATTTTTAAATATTCACTAGCACAAACATGTTGCGCAAGAGACAGACTGCAAATGAAACGAATGTAGTTATTTGTTGTAATTGTTACATATATATTATTGAAAGTGCCTTAAAATGCTCGTGATATTTCTTGAAAGAAGTTGAAACATTCAACTCAAATGGCAAATCTTTCCGCCTGATTTTACAGTCGACCATGTTTTGCTCAAACCAATGCCATAAATAACTACCATATTTGGTAAGACACAAATTTTGGCGACGGAAACAAATATATCGCCTGATTTTGCACTGCGGAAATGGAAATTCGTTCATCACTATTAACAGTGGCGGATTAATTGCGCACCTGCTCAGCACTGAAAATAATATAAACTTTTAAACGTTTATTTATGAATTTTTTGGGTTAACGGACTTGAGTTAACGGAAGTTAAATGTAACGGAAGTTAATTAGTCCGATAATGATTTTCAAAGTAGTTAACTTAAAAGTTAACTTCGTTAATTAACGATTAACGGATTAACGGTTTGTGCCCAGCTTTGGTCTTGGGGACGACTTCTATGTGAGAAGGGGGTAACAAGTAGGAGCGGTCTACCAGTGTTACAACTTATATTTTGGGAAATGTGCAAAATTAACATGATTTGTACTGGTCATCCTACCTGCATATTAAGGGTAAAACACTCAAATATTGTCTCATAATTGCTTGTTGTCACTCCTGTCCTATGACTTTCGTGGTTAGTTTGTGGTTCAGAATTTACCGAGTTATGAAGGCTCTAATAAAACCGCCAGAGCAGGACTCCTCCTTCGATTATAATTTTTCCAATCGGTTTTCGCTGCGATATGATTCGCTGGAGTTGAAGTGGCAATGAATTCTTATTACAACAACATGAAGGGTCTGGACACAGAATAACTGCAAGAATTCTACATTAAACTGTTTCGTGTGTGTGTAGCACCCTCATTGTTTTCCTAGTTTAATAAGAGGGAAACCTCTAAACTACCAACCAACCAAGATTGTCTAAGGGTAGGAGTGACAATAGGTGATTAATTAGATGACGATGTCTGGGTGTTTTATCCCCACGCTACTTGATCCTTGTTCGTAAGAGGCCATTGTAAATAATATAGATTCTTTATGATGGCGACGAAGAAACTTAAAATCAAATTAAGCCTAACTTTATTCACCCCCAGTCACAGTCCGGGTGAAGGCTTGGTGGACAAGCGTCGACGCATGCGCAATGGTTCTGTGCTTTACGGAGACGCCCTCCAGGATTTCCACCAACACCGCCTTGAGGAAGGTTCTGACCCTCTGGACCTTAAGTATAACCTGTACGCCATTGCTGTAAGTAAATTCTGGAAGGATTTAATTGAAATTAATTTTTGTAACAATTTTTTTAATGGCTTTGAACAGACTTAAAATGTATAGCAAACAAAAAACAGTTAGTTTCGAAGAACTGCAGCACTTCTTGCCATGAAAAGAAGAGAGATTTTTATGCCTTGATTAAGAATTAACCAAAGTTTGTTTCCATTAGAACAGTCGTAGGCGTGGGAGGAAGTCTTCGTTTTCGCAGTTGATTACCGAAGTGCTCCAAAATGTGTTCATTAAGGTTCATGTCAGTCCATGTCGGTGATTTATGAAAACTTGTATGGCCCATTTTTTGGCTTCCATTTAGCATAGGAATTACTTTTTGTAGCAAGGATTTTCACAGAGCCACATCTCCATTTCATATAAGCCTATGCGAGTAACTTGTCGCTTGTTTTAACAAACTGACATTTGTGGTTTCAAAACCGTGTGGATGAACTGGACCTCATATATGAAGAAAAATCCCGTTGTACGCGTTCTGAAATAATCACTGATTTCATGCCTGTCAAGTCTGCAGTTCGTAAAACAATTCGTTTCGTTGGACACTCAAACTATGGTCAGAATGCAGAGGTACATCAAAATAATGGACTTGGACAAATGGACTAGTTAATATCAATGCAAAGTTTCATCCGACAAATAAACGCTGAACCAGTGGTTCCCAATCTCGGGTCGCGGGGGTCACTATATTCACTATTTCTTAATTATTTTTATATTTATATACATATTTAAATTTTATCATAAGTTGGTGGCCAATTTAGGGTCGCAGCAAAAAAAGGTTGGGAACAAAACTTCCGATTGGCGCGGAAAAAATGCGTCCTGTTTGAAGAGCCGTTGTTCCGTTAATATGATAAGTAGACATCTGAAATTTTTGCAGTTAAGTAAGAACCTATCGAAATAAATTCCATAAATTTTACAAACAGAATTATAGCTGTCTAAACTGAAGGTTCAAAACATTGGCTTCCCGCATTAAAACCTCAACTTTCACGAGAAACAAACGGATAATAGTAAGACTTTGTGCGCGATATGACCACCATTTTCATTAATCACTGTTATCACACGTCATTTCCATTGTTATACCTTAATTAGAATAAGAGAGAACCGCAATAAACATGGTGACTTACACAATGCAGGACTGTTAGTCTGTGGTTGCCTGAAGCATAGAGAGAGAAGCGTGTGTTTGAGAGCATGCTGGACTGCTCAGTGCTCACAGGGTAGATATGAGACAGAAAAAGATCAGCTAAGGAGGACAGTGACAGGAGAAACGTGAGTTCCAGCACTCCCTGTCTCCTGCCAGACATCATCCTCCCCGGAGTATCTTCTTGGTCGATTGGTGTCTCTAATGTCCCCCTATTCTTTTCCTCCTATTTCGGGTATAAGAATCATTTTGACAATCTCAAACGTGATTCTTATATACGTATATATTAGCAAAATCTCGTTTCTTTATGAATTAGGTGAGAAGGCAGAAATAACCAGGATGTAAAATACGGAAGGTGATGAAGAAGAGAAAAGGTAGAAACTAAAGTGTACACATCCATTTACACGAGCGTCTTGGTGGAACAACAACAACGGCCACCCCTAACATGACGTTAGGATGTGACGACTCCCACAGTCCACTGAAAGGTGCGGCTAGCTACGTATCCCGCGATACAGGAGGGGAAGGATTGGGTTTAGGACCCATCCTTCCTTCCTCTCCACGAAGGGCAACAATAGCTTCGGACGTGGCTGCCGTACCTGCCCAGTGCCCACGTAACTGCAGGCAGGCACATGTATGTAAAATGTATGAAATTGTAAGGGGAATAAATTATTTTAGATTATATATGTTTTTTTTTTTCGTCACAGTGTCACACAGGAATTATGGAAGGAGGACATTACGTGTGCTATGCGAAAAATCCCCAAGAAAAATGGATCTGTTTCAACGACAGCAGTTGTAAGGTCAGATCATAAAGAAGTTTCGTTTTGACTCACTATTTTAGAAATATAAATATTTCGAGGGTAATTATTTTCTACTAATCCCAGCATCGAAGGCATTTTCAAAATAATTGTATTTAAATTTCTCCGTAAATGGCAGTGTTTGTAATTTGAATATTTTCTGCTTGAAAATGAAATTGCAGGCAAGTTAGGTATTAGAGTATTTTTATGACAGTATTCACTTTTTGGTTCACCGACCAAAGGTCAAAGAACTATCTAAGAACCTTTTTGCCGTTGTCGTAAACTTCCTTTAATTGGAAAGGTACAATTTTAATTGTTACATATTTTGAAAGCTTTTGTAATTATTAGTGTGTGGATGTTTTCAAAATTCAAGATAAGCTTTTTATAAAGGTTTTTAATCAAGTTTGTTGGTAAATGATTATTTTTTACATTCAGTTAAGGGATCAGATTGTTATTTTCATATTCTTAAAGCTTTATTACAATATTGTAACGGAATTACTGGGAACTTTTTTAGGTAGGAAGGGGAGGGGCCAAGGGCGAACGTCCGCAAAAATGTCCTTCCATAGAACAAGGAGAGCCGAAATCAAAGTCTACGAGGTTCAATGATGCAATTTTTTTATATACAGGGTGGCCATAAACTGAGAACGGGCTATTTTTCTCAACTGTAGGTTATCCGCAAAGGAGGAAAAAAATTATCTTAGTTTCCAGACTTTATGGCCACCCTGTATGTGTAAATTTTGAAAGGATTTTGTAGTGTAAGATGCGTGTATGTATAGTTAGGAATAGGGAGAGAAGCGTGTGTGAGAGAACATGCTGGACTGCTCATAGGGTAGATGAGACACGGGAGAAACTGGAGTTCCAGCACTTCCCTGTCTCCTGCCTAACGTCCCCCACGGAGTACTTCTCTGGTCGATTGGTGTCTACAATCTCCAACATACTAGTTATTAATTACTAATTTCATTTACTTCGAAAATGTAGTAATTATACAAGTACTTTAATTACACTATTAAAATATGAGGGCTACTCAATATATTTTGGCTCACCTTTTTTTTTTTTCTTTCCAAGTTTCCTTGTAAGTTCCAGAAATTTTGTACACAAGTAGGTTACATATTACCTTTTTTACAAGTTTTTATTTTTCCACACAGTCTCCATCCTTTTCTACGGCTTTCCTCCACCTCGAAACAAGGGCCTTTATTCCTTGCTGGTAAAAGTCCGCTGGCTTCCGCTTGAGCCACCTCTTAACCTCCTCAACAGCCTCATCGTCACTGAAATTTTCTTCCACGAATTACATCCTTCATTGGCCCAAACAAATGGAATTCTGAAGGTGCCAGATCCGGGCTGTATGGAGGGTGGGGTAACACAGTCAAGCGCATTTTTGTGATGCTCTCTCTTGTTTGCAAACTGTTGTGTGGTCTTGCGTTATCATGCAAAAGAAGGACGTCTTCCAGTTTTCTCTCCGGTCGAACTCGCTTTATACGTCTTGGAGTCTCTGGAGGGTAGCAATATATGCCTCTGAGTTGATTGTTTGTCCTTTCTTCATAATGTCCATTAGAATCACCCCTTTCATGTCCCAGAAGATGGTGGCCATAACCTTTCCTGCAGAGGAAGCCATTTTAAACTTTTCCTTGCGTGGGGGAGTCTGCGTGATGCTACTCCATGGATTTGCGTTTTGTTTCAGGTTCAAAGTGGTGTACCCAAGTCTCATTCTCAGCCACACTTCGTGAAAGGAAGTCATTCCCTTCTGTCTCGTATCGAACCAACGACTCGGAAGCAATTTCTTTTCTTTGGGCTTTGTGATCAGTCAATTCGCGAGGAATAAACCGTGAACACACTTTTGAGTATCCCAGTTGCTGAATTATCGTATTCACACTTCCTTCACTAATTCCTAGCTCCAGTGATAACTCCTTATATGTGACGCGCCAATTTGATCGAATGATGCTGTTAGCACGTTGCACATTGAGAGATGTCACAGCCGATGCCGGGCGACCGCTGGTGGCTCATCATCGAGGCTGGTTCTCCCTCTCTCCGATGATCTCACACGTTTAGACCAGCGTCCAACTGTGCTTCGATCAACATCATCTCCGTAAACGTTTTTTAGATGTTTGTGAATATTTCCAACTGTTTCCTTCTCTGCGGTTAAGAACTCGATAACTGCTCTGTTTACGACGCACATCACTGACAGACGTCATTTTTCGAAACTACGTTAACCATCGGTTTTATACATGGGCGTTTAAAAGTGGTTTTATACAAGGAGGGGAGGTTCAAACTGGAAAAATCCGGTTATGTGAAGCGCAGAAAGTTCAAACTTACGGCCCAAAAGACATTTCAGCCCCATGGCCTATTTATTTAGCTAAGAAAAAAAGGGTGGGGCAAAATATATTGAGTGCCCCTAGTAATTGCAATTTAAAATCATATTACTACTTGAATTTTGTCAATATTCCATTATATTTGTGGTGTTTAGCATAATTTTGAAAAGTGGTAATACCTCTTCATTTACATCCTGATTTATAAAGTAAAACGTAGCCGACTTCGTATTTGAGTTAATTCATTGGGGTCTAAATAATTAGTTACAGCGAAGATAATTTTGCTCGTAGATGTCATTGGATGTAATGCGTAACTATAACCTATACCTTTATTCAAAGAACTGGATGCCGTCTCGCCACACCGTGTGATTTCACATTAAATTTCAAGCTTTAAAATAAGTAATGGGAAAATAATTAAATTACTTTAAAGATATACGAGTAATTGTAATTGAATTATTTCAGAAGTAGTCTCATAATTTAATTATTTTCTAAAGACAGTAATTGTAATTTAATTAGTTGCTTTTAAGTTATTTTCACAACACTGGTATTCAGTGGTTAACATTGACTTAAACGAAATTTCCGTAGGAGGTGTCAGAGTCGGAACTTGACCTGCAGTCCTCGTATTTACTTTTCTACGAACGGGTAGGGATGCACGTGGAGCGCTATATGCCAAATGTGGAGGGGAAAACGCCTTTCCCCGCGGAAGAGGAGGACTCGGAGGACTTGCGGCGTCAGTGTAATTTAATGTGATTTCATTCTCGAATTTCGACGTCGTATGGATTCACATAGACTAAGTCATCATATTATTATTAAGACTGGGCGACGTTTTTCATTCACTCGTATTTGATGTTAAGAAACTTCTTTCGTAAGTTGAGACAGACTTGACGTTATTGAATATATATATATTTTTTTTAGAGATGTTTTAATGGAATTTAAGGTCGATGTCGAGTTTTTAAAAGGAATTCAAAGAATACTTTACATAATGTTGTTGTTGGTGGTTAAATGTGAGAACTGATGATGGAAGTGAAATTAGTTTCGAGGAGGGATAAAAGGTTTTTAAAAATTATTTATATTAAAACTGGAGGCAATATATTTTTAATATGTTAGTAATTCTTCATGTAATAGTTCATACCTAATGTAAAAAATATTTTAATTTTATATATATACAGTATATATAAATATATATATAATTTCTTTTTACAAATTTGTAATAGGCCTGTATTTGTAGTTTAGGTAAAAAGTTCGGTTACTTAAAATTAGTTGTATTTTTATTTTGTTATTGTTATATCGCTTTTGTTACATAAGTTTAATCCGTTTGATTTGTTGTTTTCTTCGAAATATGTCGAACATTTAAGTTTGACTTTTTTGTTCATTAATGTTACCATAACTTATTAAAGGAAGTAAAAATATAGAAATAACGAATGCATGAATGGTTACTATAAGGATTTAAAAGGACAAAACACACACACACACCGCAATGTTTTCCCACTTTCGCACATATTCAATTCTATCGCAACACACCCAATTTTGAAAACCTAATAATTCTAACCAAACCTAATTTACCTTACCTAACCTTAATTATATCGCCTTTTTTCATGATAAAGGATAGCATTTATAATTCACTGCTACACCGTTAATGTCGGGATACGCATATTCGTGTCGCGACAGGCCTCTCAAGATTGTTGCAATTACGTTGGTAACACACACACTTTTTAGATGACGTTTTAATCAGTTGGGACATCCAGAAATTTGAGAGTGCTACAATTCATTACGTATTCCTGGTGTCGGTGCTCCTCAGAATTTCTTGGTTTTCACTTATTGTGGTTAAGAAATCCTTAAAAATTAGTTCTCATTTTCTATTTAAGCTCACTAGTTATGATAGTTATTTGATTTGTTTTACATTCACGACTCTTCAGTACTAAATTTTGTATGCATTTTCTGTTCAGTAAATTTTTAATTTTTTTTGCATCGCTATTCGATTACAGTTGTGTCTGCGTATCTTCAATATTTGATGTAATTAAGAAGTTTTACAGTAACTTGTAGCATTTGAAATAGTTGTTGTTTACTCATAGATCGTAATCACATTTGTGCCATGTAGAATAATGTACAGTATAAAATCAAATCAGGACTCCTAGAATCCATTCTTGCACACCATGTTTGAATTATGTATAAAGATGAAGGAAAAGTGGTTTTGCTCTCTTGATTCCTTCGTATTCAGTGGGTTTTGTATTTTGGTGCCTCAAACATACATACTCTTTCTTTAGAAATAAGATAGCGCTGTAGGTGTGTATTTTCTTCGTGTTTGATGCACACTTTTGTACCTAGCATTCGAGTTTATGTAGCATCACGGGCCTAACTATTTTTGAAAGTCTTTTGTATTTAGAGGGTTCGTAAATAATTAAAAATTCAAAAATTTGTCCAAGCTTTCATGGAATATATACACTTTCCTATACGTTAGTGTAAGGTTAATTTAATACCCCCCACATTTATTATATATATATAAATAAAAATTTGACTACATTGGAAGTGTGTACACATTTTTGGACAAAAGCTCACCTAGAAACAGTTGACGAATTAGTAATTTTTGATACTTTCCATAATGATTGGACTTTTTTTTATTTCCCAAAATGATTCAATATCCAAAGAAAAACAATATCAGTAATATTTTGTGGGTAGAATGTTTCTAGGCGAATTTTTTTCCGAAACCACTTTGTACAGATATGAAGGTAGAGCAACGACATAGGATAAACTGAACGAATAATAATAAATGTAACAAATTTGTGATAGTTTTTAATTCCATCTATCACAAATATGTCAACTTAACTATTCGATATTTTGCAAATGTCAAAATATCGTTAACTGCGAATACGAAGCAGAGCTTGCTAAATTTCTAAATTTATTATTCGTGTCTTTGGGATAAACATATTACAATATAAAGTTGGTGAACGAGTAAAATGTATAGTGTAACACTACTATTTTTGCTCAAGTAGTTGAATCATAGCTATGAATTGCCTAAATATGGAACGACCAATATATATATATATATATATATAATATAAACTGGTAGGCCCTAGTTGAATTTTTTTGTACATTTAGTTTGTATTTGGTTGGGAAGAACGTTTTTCTAAACCCTTTCAAAAGAAAGACACTGACATTTAAAACCGTGCAATTTCAATGTTTATTACTTTGATGATCATTCCATTCTACACTGCTAGATTTTGAAACTGAATACAAATTAAAGTACTGGACTGTGAACTTTGGGTAACAATTTTCAACTGCAAAATATATAAAATACGTTAGAAATTCGTTAAAATTAGTTAGTTTCAGTATGAATTATACGTATATGAATGCATATTTAACCTTTGTGTGTATATATATATATGTATATTTTAGTGTGTACTATTGTGATTGTTTTTTTCTTGTGATACTCATCTATTGTAATAAGATTCCATAATCATTAACCATTGTATATTTATCATTGTCACAGAGAAGAAATATATGTCAATTATTATGTTTGAATTATATTTATTTATTTAAGAAATGATTTTATGGATGAAAAATGAATGTAAAACTCATGTACAAAATAAATGTATTCAGACTGAATTGGCATCATTGCGTCTTTGCTCTTAGTTGAAATAAGAAAAAAAAATATGTACAAAACTACAATTTAATCTCATATGCTATTTATATTTACATAATAAAGACATGCATCATTTCATTTCTGTTGAACTAGATTCGCAATTGAACTTCCGACTTGTTCCCATTTCAAACCTTCCAATGAAGCGTTCGATTCCTTTCCCATTTCTGAAATTAAAACACGGGTTACATCAAAGATGAAAAGGTAAAAATCGTTACTTCACACAAAGTAATTCCCCCTAAAAAAGGTGTTCAAAAGAAATGGGAAGAGGTTTAGGGCTTAACTCGTTATCCGTTACCTCCACTGGAAAATTCTTATAGGCATGGTATACCCACTGCAGTAAAGCTGTCGATCTGAAGGTTTTGGGTTGAAGTCACGGTCCGGATTTTAATAACTAATATTTTTCGATAAAGCAAAATGTCAAACTATAGCGACACTACTAATGTCGCTACCCTACCCACATTCGTGTGTGTATCAAAGATTGTTGTGGTTTCGTAAGATAACCAAGAATAATAATAACGCCTCTTGGTTCATAATTGGCACTGCTGTTATTTATTACAGCACTGTCATAGAATTTATGGCAACATCAATACGAATTAAAAGTACATGAAGATATATTTAACTGTGTATAGTGACAACCATTAAAAATTAAAATTTCTGCTAATTAATTATCTGCCACCTATTAAAGTTTTTAACGTAAAATAATGCAAAATTTTATTACAAGGCTAAATAAGATGACACCTTTAAACCAATACTTTCGCCATAATCAAAAAGTAGACAACTTCATTTTCAATGTATTTTATTATAGTCTGTTAATTCATGAAAATTTAATGACCACCAATTAATATTTTGAGAGATTTGGTGAAAAATTTCCTAGGCTAAATAAAATGGTTCTTATCAGTGCTGCGCGCGTTACTTTATAAATGTAATGCTAATACAGTCTAAATGTAACGCCGTTATCGTTAATTACAATTTTTACAAAGTAACGAGTAACGGCACCGTTACTCGTTAGTTACTTTTAATGAAATGTAAATATATTATACAGTATATATGCATAGGTATATTATAATGTATATAGTACAGTATACCTAAAATATTATATTATATATAAAGATTCGCTTGTGCGAGTATGTGTTGGTTTGTATCCACTGGTTAATGCACAGGCTATGAAGTCTGTGCATGCCTTCATTGCATTATGACTTATAAGGCATAATATTCTCAAAAAAAGTGAAACAAAATTACTGCAAGATTTATTACTAGGAATTGCAACATAACAGGATGTAGCATACTATTGATACTAATTTACTAATGCTAGAAAGTTTTGCAAAACAATTATACGAACTACTAAAGTAATGAATCAAATGAGTTATTGTGCATGGCAATGGTAATTGAAGTTTATTAGCTAAATATACAAACTTAAGAACTATTATTCAAAAGATCTCTATTAGCCTTTAAGAAAAGTTTCTCAAAAGTTGCATGTAAGAGCGAGCCTCGTTTCGGACGCAGTATATCCTTCCCTGCTGAAAAAATCCGCTCAACAGTGGCACTAGATGGTATAGGAGTGTTAAGTTTAATAAACATTTTTAAAGTTAGTGGATGGGAAGAATGCAAAGCTAACGTGCCGTGAAGGCCCAGATGAGAGGAATGACGAAACCTCTATTGAACTTAGGTCCCTCCCTGTTCCAGGGTTCTTCGCCCTTTTACTTTGACAGTGCTGTCAGTGTAGGGGGAGAGGGTGGATGGGGGTAGGCAGAGCTGGGCAGTATTTAAATACATTTGTATTTAAATACATTTGTGTATTTAGAACTGTATTTATAAATACATTGTTTTTCATGTATTTAAATGCAGTATTTAAATACTCAAAATATAAAAATTTAAATACTTTTACTGGTTTAATACACGTTCTGTACTAGCACAGTACGACGCGTCGACAGTGTAGTACAGCATGGTTCATGTTTCAACGTGTCAGTTCAATCAGTTGTGTGCCACTCTTAGTCGAAAGCGGTTGATTTCTTTATCGTGTGCGTGTCATGGCTTCAACAAGCAAATCCGGTGAATCAAACAGTGATATATCTGCAGATAATAATTTAGTGCACCCTCTGTTTGATGGAAAATACTTTAAAATTAAATCTAAAGACGGTAATAAGGTAAAGTGCACCTGCTTGCTGTGTAAACACGAAGTCTCTGCTGCAAGCAATGCTACAACGAATCTGTACACTCATCCTTTATCAAGCATTTTATATTGTTGTTACTCATGAATTAGTGAATGCATATGTTAAAATTTGTATGTATTTAAAATGTATTTAAATACAATTGATGTATTTTGTATTTAGTATCTAAATACATTCGTAAAATGTATTTAGTATTTAGTATTTAGTATTTAAATACATTCAATGTATTTATTGCCCAGCTCTGGGGGTAGGCTGCCAGTATGCCAACGGCCAACATGCACACCTCGCTCAGAGTGAAGGGACAAATTTTTAACGGTTAATGAATAATGAGTGAGGATCGAAAGAAACTAATTGCGAGCTACGATAAAAAAATAACGAGTAACGACTAACGAATGTATTTCCCTAAAATAGTAACGTCGTTACTGAAAGAGTTACTTGATTTGAAATGTAACGCCGTTACCGCTACCATTACTAAAAAAGTACCGCGTTACGTAACGGCCGTTAGTGCCCAGCTGTGGGTCTTATAAGGTATTCCATAATGCTTTGAAATGGTCTTACTCAACGCATAGTAAAAAGTGGTTGTCAGGTGAAATTGCTAAAGTTAAACTCAAAGCCATATAGCATATAGCTACAAGATACAGTAAATTCTGCCAGATTTTTTTGAAATGCTAAATGCATATAGTGATTTGCAGAATGGCCAGTATTATTATTATTATTATTATAACTATAACTTACCAAATCTTGCCCAGATTTTTGGCATGACTCCTGAACATTCACGAATAAGAATAGGTGTTGCAGGATTTGATTTCTTCAAGCTAACATAGTTTTTCTCTATGAAGTCTCTGAAATGTACGAGACACAAAAATATTAAAGATGTATTGTTTAGTTCATTTTGAAGAATATTAAAAGTTTAAACTTGAGCAACAAAGATGCGATCCTTTTCACATGTAATTTTGTTGGTTACGAAAGGAAAGTAGGTACAGTAGTACGATAATTTAAAAAGTTTTAGTTAGCTAAAATGCTAGAAATATGATTTGTAAGTTAAATAAATTATTATTAGTCGTCGTCGTCGTCGTGCCTCCCTCCTTTTCAGGTCCAAATGGCTGGACCGATTTTCATGAAACTTCGTGACAACACCTTCTGGGAGCCCTGGAGTGTTTTTGGCAACTTTTTTTTTTCAGATCGGGTGTCCACCCAAGAATTTATATGCTGAAACACGAAGCACTTAAATTTCAAGATTTTGGCCCGTTGGTTTGCAAGGTTTAAGTTGGTACATGGGTCATAACTCGGCATTTCTTCCTCGCCGAGTATAAAAGAGCGTCTGGGACAGCGTTTACTTACTATTCGCCCGTCATTCTCAGTTCGCTGCATTCTTTGTTAAAGAAAAGAACAATGGCTGAAAAAAAGTTCGTCGTCTTCATATGTGCGTATGTACTATTGAGTTTCTACGGTATATCCAAGAACGCATCCTTAATTATTGCATTGTTTTCAATGAGAAAATTATTTTCGTTTTACTTCATGATTTTCAGGAACGCATTCTCGACGCAAAACGAGGGACGACTGTATAGAGAATTGGTTGATAATTTGAAAAATATACAGAGGAATTGTTTTGTAGTGGGTATTTTATGATGGGTTGGGTAAGCATGGGATTTACAAGAAGAATTTTGTCTTTAAATGATAAAGAAGCTGTGTAGTAAAAGAAATGAATTGAATGAATAGCAGTGCTTCACCGGCGCTTCGACTGCCGAGGTCATATCGCGCCGATACTAGAATAAGGAAAGAATGCGAGGAAATGGGGAGAGAGAAACAGTGGAGAGGGAGCAGCAGAGAAGAGAGAGATAGTAGTAGAAACAGCAAATAGAGGAAGAAATTATACCCGAGTCGCATTAAATGGAGAATAAGAGGCCAGTCTAGCGGAGAAAGGAGAAAAGTGTGTCCTTCGGTATGGTATAGGTGTGGGGTCGCCCAACAAAAGAGAAAGAGTAGAGTCTGAAGGACAGAAAGGGAGGAACTGGAAACGAGCAGTGGCAAAGGCAGGGCAAACCAACAGGCAATGTGGGACGGAGAGGAGTGCCGCAAGGGCAGAAGGGGGGCAAGATCCCCGTCATAAGATGACCATGCGTAAGACGAGTGTGACCAATAGAAAGTCGCACCAGGGTGGTCTCAAAGCGTCGATATTGTGGGCTTCAAGGCTCTCAGAAAGTTCCCGGACACATCCTCCCACTGGCGCTGCCACCACTGAAGGAGTGCATCCCGGAAAACCCTCATGAAATCCGACGCCGGGAGAGGTGTATTAGGGTTAAATGGTAAGGGGGACATCTCCCTCGCCGCAGCGTGCGTAGTAAAAGAGAAGTTCATAGATTTGTGGAATAACTTTAATGACGAGAGGGATCTTTATAGTAAGAATGGATTGCATCTCGGTGGAAATGGAATTACTTTATATGGCAGACTTTTAGAGGATAATCAGAGTTTTATGGGATTTTGAAAGACAACTAGATTAACAGAGGGCATAAATAATTCGGGTATACGTAGCAATACTCTTAGTGTTTAAAAGACAGGACAGGAATAGGCATATCAGCAATCAAGCCAAATATAATGAAACAGTTAAAACTGAGGGGTTGAGGTGTTTTTACACAAATGCAGAGTCTTAGGGATAAGGAAAATGAACTATATAGTTATAGGATTGAAAATCTGGATATTATCCGTATTAGTAATGCAGTATTCAATGATACTAGAGCAGAATGAGTTAAATGGGCTATAAAATATATCAGGTCATCCCGTAAGTAATGTCGTTTTTTAGATCGGAATTTGAAGGGCAAAAAAAAACAACTGAAACTTTTTAATCTAGTATATATTTTCCATCGGAATCAATGACACTCTGCCAACGTCCTACAAGCTTTTCAATGCCATGTTTATAAAATTCAGGCGGTTTTGAGGCAAAAAACGTACAAAGACTGGTGTGCAGGTCATCTAAAGAAGTATACTGTTTCTCGTCAAGATAGTTTTGCAGACTCCTGAAGAGATGATAATCTGAAGGTGCAAAGTCTGGAGCATGACTCCAGATTTGAAAAAATTTACTGGAGCACAGCTCTGAATTTACTTTTTTTCCCCTTACACCACTAGATAGGTTAATGATAGTAAACTCTTGAATTGACGACATACCAATTACAAATTGTTTTAGCTAAACATAATAATACAATAATGTACAGTTTATAACTCACCTTAAGTTTATTTATTCATTGCAGCAGCAACAGTGGACGATGTTAGACCTTGCATGTAGGCATTTGTTGTGAATTTACCACCATGTATGCTTGGCCACTGATCAATGGCTTTCTGTGTGATCATTACAGCAGATCTAGTGCCTGGAGCTGGACCCTCCTTCACAATTCTGCACAGCTTAGTCAAATGAGATGGCTTAATGGATCCTTTGTGTTCAACAATGTAACCAAGAATGGAGAATGTCCCTTCAGCTGGTGCTTCACTCCAGGCAGTTGATCCATCTTTATCAAAATGCTTTAATCTCTGTGATTCCTTTCCACAGCTGTTCTATATATTCTGTCAGCCAATTTATCACTGAGTCTTTTGTAAAACTACTTTCAGATCTGGTTCTGGATGGTCTAGCAACTTCAGCAACCTGGTAGTAATCAGAACATTTCTTGATGTATTTGTAAACTTCATTTAGGATGTAATCCTCAGCTGTTAGTTCCTTTTGCTGCCCTGTGGTATCGTGCTTAAATTCAGAAACTACATCATTTGCATTTCCTCCATTAGCTAATTTGGAAATTGTTTCCATCACTCTTAACATAACAGTTTTCCCTCCTTCTTTATAAAATATATTTTCTACAAATTCTGCACTAACTGTGGTTTTTTGAGCTACTTGCAACATAATCTTTGTTACATGGAAATCAATACATAGAACTTGGCACTAATTTCTTTCTCTTGTGGATGATCAAAAAACACACAATTTTCCACAAATCTGTCAAATTGATCAAATTCGTAATTAACCATGCGAGTATCAGATTTGAGTTTTGGTCTCTTAAAACCAATGATATTGTCAAGAACCATATTGGTATAGTCAAGGCCTGATCTCAGATTTGAAGAGTGATTCTGAATAAAGTCTAAAAGCTCACTTAGTTTACAAATTTTCTTCAATGCATCAACGTGGGCTCTGTTCACAAGATGCATTAAGTCCCATCAAAATTTGAAATTTTCTCCAAACAACTTTTTCATTTCGTTTTTAAATGGCTCGTTGTCCTTACAAAAAGCCCCATCTCCAACCATTCCAGATACCTTGGATTTAATTGCTTCTTCAGATAGTTTCAAGTGATTAGGAGACTTCAACACATCAAAAATTTCATTGGCCAAATAAACTCCTGATTTGCTGTGTACTAAATTTATCCCAGCAAGTTTTACAGTCTTATCTTCTTCACTCATAACTAATACAACTAGCATGCTTAATCCCAAAATTGTTCCAATGTCAGCTGTTATTGTTACTGAAGTTTGTTCTAAGAACCACTTTACAGTTTGTTCTTTAAGTTGATTATCTAATAGCTCACAAATTGTCTCGCACGCATGTGTGCTATGATTCAAATTTCCAACCTCACAACCTGACCTATGTAATACAGCTAGAAGTACTGGATATAGAGCCCATGCAGTGTTTGTTTTCATTATGTAGTATAAGATGTTGCCACATAAGTCTTCTATGCGTTTAGTAGTGTTCCAAGATGTTTTCATCACTTCATAAACAGCAGCTCTTTGATGATGCTGAAGTTTAATTAAATGTCTCTTCAGGTGGGTTTTCAGATTTCTAAACCATCTCTCTTGATTTTCTCCTTATTTGCATACATAGGTTAAATCTTTAACATTGAAGTAACCTTTTATGTTAGAATGTTTGTCTGAAGCACATGCTTTGGGGTCTGTGCAAGCTATGCAATATAATGTAAACATTTTATCATCAGAAGCATCATCAATATCTTCTTGATTATCATCATCTTCATCCTCAACAGCTATATCTACATCAGGCATATTAGTGTCACTATTTGCAATGTTTTCCATTATATCACTTGGTACTGAAAATGAATCATCAGCATGCCGTAGATCCTTCTTTTCCACCAATTTGAATGTAGATTTGATCAAATCATTGTTCAGTATTTCTTGTATCGATTTACACTTGCTTAAATGGGCTATGGAAATGTCAAATTTGTTGCTTTTTGCTTTATTAGATTTGGATGCAACACTTGAACTTGAAGGCATATTTTGACTTCTCTTTATTAACCACAACAGCTTGGTGAGTTTCTTTTGTTAGGCGCAAAATTGCATTCAATGTCTTCTGGATTTGGGAATTTTCAAATTCCTCTAAAGCAGTTTTGGTAGTCTGATGCGCAGATTCCTCACTTACCTTTTGTTTCTTAGGTGGAGGAGAAGCACTTTCTTCAGTCTGTGAAACATCTAGTGAAAAAGTTTCATTTTCTAGATTAGCAGTTGATGAAGTTGGTTCATTTTTCTGAGGTCTAGCACTAGCACATTTTGTGAACAAACTAAATGACTGCTTTGCCGTATCTTTGCTGCACTTCATCCTGGTATTTCTTTACTGCAATATCTAAGCTGTGGGCCCAAACTCTGGGACCTCTTGTATTGTAACAAATATTTTTTTTGGAATTAAAATGTTCCTCCCAGTTTTGCTTCTTTGAATATTTGTTCTTGCATTGACCACAAAAGTAACCCCTTTTAACACCCTCACTTTTCTCTCCAACTTCATCAATATTAGGATCCATTATTGATTATTGACTACCTGAAAAAATACAAAATAAGTAAAAGTTAGTAAATATAGTATGGTAAAAGTGAGTAAAAGTGAGTAAAAGTAAGTAAATATAAGGAAGAGTAAGTAAAAGTAAGTTTAAACTTAACTAAACTTTTCAATTCTAGAGTCATGGTGGATTACTTAAAACCGCACAAGTAATTATCTGGCCAATTTATCAAACCTGGCCGAGATCAATGGAACATAGTCCAATCCTGATAATTTTATATTAAAAAAATATACGTTTTAATAAAATTTTAATTATCAAAACATTGAAGCTTAACAAAAAATAAAAATAATTGTTAAATATGGAATTACCAACTAAACTTAAAATAACTAAATTTGTAATTTAAAAAATTGGTTTGTACAAGAACGTATACGCAAAAAATTGCATAACGTCTAGCGGATGAACAAAACCCAAACCCAAATTTACTTTTTCTCATGGTCAAATTTACTGGAGCAATGCTCCCAAGATCCCAGGAATCTGGAGTCATGGTCTGGAGAATATGGAGGATGCGGAAGTTTTTCCCACCCAAGCTCCTCAATTTTTGCAAAAGTGATCCGAGCTGTATGAGGATGTCGTGGTGGAACACGATTCCTTTCCGATTAACCAAAGAAGGTCTCTTTTCTTTTAGTGCAGTGTTCAATCGATCCAGTCGTTGACAGTAGACTTCAGCGGTGATTGCTTGGTTGTGTGGTAAGGTTTCAAAGTGTATTACACCACCTTTATCCCACCAAACACTAAGCAACACCTTCCGAGGGTGAAGATTTGGTTTTGGTTGTGGCGTCGCTGGTTCTCCGGCACAAACCCACTGCCGACGGCGCTTAACATTCTCGTACAGTATCTACTTTTCATCACCAGTCACTAAACGGTGCAAAAATGGATCTTGGAGTTCACGGGAATGAAGAGCTGTGATAATGTTTACCCGCACACTCAGATTGTCGACCGACATTCATGTGACACCCATTTTCCTAACTTAGGCACTTTCCCGAGTTGTTGCAAATGTCGATGGATGGTGGACGGGGATGAATTGAGTTTCTGGGCCAATTCTTCGACAGTTGTTGAACAGTCTTCTTCAAGTGTGACTAACAGCAGGTCATCATCAAACTCAGCAGGGGGTCCAGAGCGTGCTGCATCTGTCAAATAGCACTCACCATTCCTAAACTTTTGAAATCATCTTTGACATTTCCTCACATGCAGAATATCATTGCCATAAACGTCCTGAATGTTTCGCGTTGCTTCAGTAGCACTATTCCCTTTTTTGAACTCGTAAAGCATTATATGCCTGATATGCTCTTCTGATACTGCCATGTTTATGAGGGGTTCACATAAAGCAAAACACACGTCTTCACTGGTCAAGGTCTGTAAAGTATGTAGCGAAACACGATAGATCTCCTCTTAGATATAACCTTCGGAAAATTTATGCTTAAACCGAGTAGGACTAGTTTAAACTTAATCTATCATAAAAAACGACATTACTTATGGGATGACCTGATATATTTATCAGAGAATGGATAGGCAGAGGGGTGGTTTGTTCTTATATAGGCCTATTAGGAATGATTTAACTTCAGTTCAGAATGATAGTGTTAAATCAGACAACAGGAAAGTGGGTTGATATTTGTCTACCATATCAAGGAGAGTACATCTAGATAGGAGAATTTAACAGACCTCCAAACCAAACACAGGAAGTTGATGATAGTATGGTTCAGGAAATAAAAGAAGAGGTGAAATACTGGAACATTAATTGTGGAAGATTTCAACTTGCCTTATATAGACTAACTTTTAAGAAAGAAATACTGTAATAAGGAAGGCAACTTCATTGAGTGTTGTAATAGCTTTCTAATGCAATTTGTAGATAAACCAACTTGGAATCAAGAAACCTTATATTTGGTTCTGTCTAATGATCACAAGGTTATTAAGGAACTTGTAGTAGGAGAGTCATTAGGGAGTAGTGATCATTCTATCATACATTCAAACCCTGTTAATTTAACACTTTTGAGGCTCTACCCTAGTTGAATAATCCATAAGGGTCATTCCAGCTCAATTGGTACAGAGGTGGTTGGGTGACCATATCTGATTTTCTTCAAATTTTCAGGGTTGATTCATACACCATTCAATAGCTTAAATCTAAAATTTTAGCTTCCTCAGTCAAAAACTTTTAATTTTATGGTCGCTTAAATGGCCCCCACCTTCGACAAAAAATGCCCATGTTGGGCTTGATCGGCCAACGCCTTCATTTTGAGAGGCCTTGAAAAGTGTCTTCTAATAGGAGTAGAACTAGAAGCTTCAAATTTGTCATGCCAATACAACTTCTGGTGGGCTTTTCAATTTTGCAAGCAAAAAGGTTGTGGAACAAATAGTTTCTAAGTTACAAGGGCTTAAATATGGCTCCATTTTGAAGCTTGCATCAATTCCTCCCACTTTTACGACTCTACCATTTTCAAAAGTTTTAGTTCTACATCAATCACAGCTGTTTTAATACTCCTAATAGTCTCTATGGGTTGTAAATTTATGAGTGAAATAAAAAAATAACCAAAAAAGGATTTATTTTTATTTTAAAAAATTTCCAAAAGTTGATATTTTCACAAAATTTGCAAAATTAACATCAACTTTGGGGCTTAATATAAAAGTGTCCGAAATTAGTCAGGGAGTTGATACTTCTAATAAAGAAAGATACATATGTGTAAAAAAACATATATTAAGGAATAGATCTCAACTCAACTCAACTTCATATAGTTTTGGTGATTCAAAGAAAAGTGCTTTTTGTGAAAAATCTCAAATTTTTGCAAAATTTTTAAATTTCTATTTATGACATTGAATTGTAATTTTACTTCCATTTTATTACTTAAGTTGATTTACAATTGTAATAATATATGAATAAGTCTAAAACATACAAGAAATTTAATGTCTGTCAAAACAACCAGCGACTCGAAGGGCTCTGGGTAGCTCATTTCGCTTTGTATATTCTTATAAATGTAAAACATGATGGTTAATCATTAATGTCCAGGCCTATTTTATAGATCATGATCTTTTATTTTCAGAAAATTTAACTAGAGCAATTAACTTAATTTTACTGCCTGTAATAATGGCTTATTCTAATCAAGAATCAAAGTGCAGCTTTGGTATGTACTTGGATGATCCATGTCATGAACACAGACTCACCAGGAAGGTGGGTATGTATACCTTACATGAGCTGACAGATGAAACAAGGAAACTGCTATTGTGGAGAACAAAAGCAACTGTAATCAACCCAAATAGTGCTACTGTATGCTACCACCATGAAAAAATGTTTGGAATGCATTACCAACAAATGCAACGTAGCTGCCAAGATCCATGGAGAAATCATCGAAAGAAGATAACAAGTAAGTAAATATAGGTACTACTATATTTATATTTCATAAAGAAGTTTATATTGTAAATTGTAACCTAAATTAGCTATTTAATTTTAATAGGGTAGGCTATATACTGTGCTACTGAATGCATATGTTTTGAATATTTTATACGAATAGCCTATAACCAAATGTTGAGGTTTTAAAATTATTTTCCAACGTGTTTAGAGTTTACATTACCCTACTTTATTTGCAGAATCACTACAAATTATTGACAAAGACATAGCAACTAGACTGAATCTGATACCAGGACAGAAACTTTGCTCAACATGCTTCTCTAGAGCCAAGATGATTGAAGATGAAAAAGACTCAGGTAGTGATCAATATGTTCCAGAAGAAATAGTTAAGGAGACATGTGACGAAACGTTAGGTTCACTAGAATGCTCACCCATTAAGTATGTAAGAGCAAGAGATCGAAAGTTTTACGCGAAAAGGAAACTAAAGCAAATTGAAACCAACAAAATCAAAGCTGTCAAAAGTACTTCATATGAAGCCTAGCATTTTGGATGAGGAAGCGGAGAAACCTAGAGAGAGTGAGGAAGAAAAGTGTTATCAGCATATGATAGAGGAACTGAAAGAAAAGTGTAAAACTAGTACCAGACAAGAAAAGATACAAATTCTAACACTCCTTCCAATTGGTAAAACCTGGTCCAGAGAAAGAATTATGAAAGAATTTGAAGTGTCAGCCAGAATGGTTAATGCTGTGAGGGCCTTAAAGAGAAAAGAATGTATCCTTCCTATAATGAGAAATAAAAAGAGTAGCAAGGGTATAAGCGATGAAATAAAGGAAAGTGATAGAATTTTTCCAAAACAATGAATATACTAGAGAATGCCCTGGTAAAAAAGACTACAAATCAATAAAAACACCACAAGGGAAGGTTCACAAGCAGAAAATACTGTTGTTGACAAATATCAGAATTATATACGCTTTACAAAAATAAATATCCAAATGACAAAATCTCCAAATCAAAGTTTTTTGAACTGAGACCAAAATGGTGTATGGGTGTGGGGAGTAAAGGATCACACAATGTATGCATTTGTGAAATACACCAGAACTTTAAACTTTTATGTGAATCACTCCCCGTCAAAGTAGAATTAGAGTGTTACTAGGGAAAATAGTCTGCAACACTGAAACCAGAAACTGCATGATTAATAACTGCAAAACATGTCCTGGTTTAAATGAATTATGGGATTGGCTTCTTACCATTTTTTAAAACAATGATTATGACATGGATGATGAGCAGTGGCGGCTCGTCGGTAGGCACTGCGGAACTGCAGTACCCCTAAATTTTTTTATTTACAATTGAAATAATCAAGAACAATATAAGGATGAGCTCACTGAATAACTTTTTCAATAACTTTTGAAACTTTTATTCATTGCTCAATGCTCATCCTTTTATTTCAGTAATTATTTCAACCCATTCTTAGAGACAGCACCCCTAGAATTTTTAGTCACGAGCCGCCACTGATGATGTTTCCTTTAAGTGCTTCATACAGACCATACCCAACTGGTCACAATGACAAAAAGTGTTTCGAATGTAGTAGAAGACATATGTGAAAGTGCAAAAAAGTTGAAAGTACACCATTTCATAGCAAAAGCCCAATCAAAATATTTGTCCAACTGTAAAGAAAACCTCAATGATTCTACAGCATTAGTGCTTGTTGACTTCTCTGAAAACTATAGTTTTATAATTCAGGATGCCGTACAAGGGCATCACTGGGACAATACCCAGGCTACCTTGCATCCGGTAGTCTGCTATCAAAAAGTTGATGGTGAACTAAAAGTTACAAATTTTTGTGTAATATCAGATTTCACTTACACACAACACAACTGCAGTTCATTCTTTTTTATGTGAAGCCTTGAAATTACTTAAAAGTCAGAATTCTAAACTAAAACATATTTGTTACTTTAGCGATGGTGCAGCAAGTCAATATAAAAACTATAAAAACATCATTAATTCAGTGTTACATGAAAAAGATTTCCAACTAACATGTGAATTGAACTTTTTTGCCACCTCTCACGGAAAGAGCCCCTGTGATGGTATTGGTGGCACCATCAAAAGGTTAGTTGCCCGGGCAAGTCTACAAGCAACAAGTAAAGGTCACATCACCAATCCAAAAGAGATGTTTGATTGGTGCAAATCTAATATTAATGGTATACAATTTCTGTACATTGATTCAGCTAAAATTGAGGAAAATGCTAATTTATTTGAGTTAGAAAAAAGGTAACATTTGTTACTTTAGCGATGGTGCAGCAAGTCAATATAAAAACTATAAAAACATCATTAATTCAGTGTTACATGAAAAAGATTTCCAACTAACATGTGAATTGAACTTTTTTGCCACCTCTCACGGAAAGAGCCCCTGTGATGGTATTGGTGGCACCATCAAAAGGTTAGTTGCCCGGGCAAGTCTACAAGCAACAAGTAAAGGTCACATCACCAATCCAAAAGATGTGTTTGATTGGTGCAAATCTAATATTAATGGTATACAATTTCTGTACATTGATTCAGCTAAAACTGAGGAAAATGCTAATTTATTTGAGTTAGAAAAAAGGTATTCCTTAATTAAGACAATCCCAGGAACCCATTCATATCACTGCTTTAGACCTTCATCAACAGGCATTAAACTGTACAAAATTTCTAGTGATGAAAATTTCTTTAACGTACAACTTTCCTTCCTCAATGCTACACAAGAAAATGTGGCTTACCAATATAAACCTGGTACATATGTGGCCTGTTTCTATGAAGGTGACTGGTTTGTTGGAAACATAGTTGAAGTGTGTGATACTGAGAAGGATCTATTAGTAAATTTCATGAAAAAGAATCCTTTTAAATGGCCTGAACAAGAGGATGTTTGCTGAATTCCATTCCAACATGTTTTGTGTTCAATTGAACCACCTACAGTTGCTGGGAAAATGGGGAGACAGTACAAGTTATCAAATGATTGTTTATCTAAAATTGAGGAGTATTTAAAAAAAAGCCTAAGTAACTACAGACCTGTATCAAGCTGAATAATAAATTGCCAATTTATGGCTGTGAGGCCATGGAGTGTTGTAGACAATCAGACTTAAAGCCCGAGTATAATAATAAATTCCTGAGTCAGTGTCTAAACATAAGAGTTATTAGCTATATATAAGTTTACATAAAACAACACATTAAAAAAAGAATATGAACTTATAGCCAATAATTCACATGCTTAAAAACTCAGGAATTCAGTATTGTATATAGCTAAGTACTGTACACTTGTATTAAGGGAAGTAATACAACAAAGCTACTTAAATTTAAGGTTTTGTACTGAAAATGGCGGTTACTGCTAGTTTATCTGTACTAACTGCATAATTTAAATTACTAGGAAGTGCTTAAAGAGCAGTAGAACACGGTTCTACATGATTTACTTAGGTAGATCCAAGTATTGAAGCCTACAAGCTGGTCCATCTGTTGTGTTAACTGCAAATGTAGTAATAATCTAGGTATATATTGTCGTTTTTATGAGTAAAACTTATTTAGATAATTTAACATTTGTGAATTAACTTACCAAGTAATAAAATGGAAGTAAAATTACAATTCAATATTGTAAAAAGAAATTTAAACATTTCAAAATTTTGAAAAAATTCAGAATTTTTCACAAAAAGTACTTTTCTTTGAATAGCTAAAACTATATGAAGGAGTTGAGATCTATTCCTTAATATATGTTTTTTTTACACATATGTATCTTTCTTTACTAGAAGTATCAACTCCCTGACTAATTTCGGACACCTTTATATTAAGCCCCAAAGTTGATGTTAATTTTGCAAATTTTGTGAAAATATCAACTTTTGGAAATTTTTAAAAATAAAAAAAAATCCTTTTTTGGTTATTTTTTTATTTCACTCATAAATTTACAACCCATAGAGACTATTAGGAGTATTAAAACAGCTGTGATTGATGTAGAACTAAAACTTTTGAAAATGGTAGAGTCGTAAAAGTGTGAGGAATTGATGCAAGCTTCAAAATGGAGCCATGTTTAAGCCCTTGTAACTCAGAAACTATTTGTTCCACAGCCTTTTAGCTTGCAAAATTGAAAAGCCCACCAGAAGTTGTATTGGCATGACATATTTGAAGCTTCTACTCCTATTAGAAGACACTTTTCAAGGCCTCTCAAAATGAAGGCATTGGCCGATCAAGCCCAACATGGGCATTTTTTGTCGAAGGTGGGGGCCATTTAAGCGACCATAAAATTAAAAGTTTTTGACTGAGGAAGCTAAAATTTTAGATTTAAGCTCTTGAATGGTGTATGAATCAACCCTGAAAATCTGAAGAAAATCGGAGATGGTCACCCGACCAACTTTCTGAAATCTGTACCAGTTGAGCTGGAATGACCCATAAGGTATGAATTAACTGGACAGTACAAAATTAGTTGGATATTTCAAACTTTTGTAGGAAGTATTGAAATATTTGTATACAAAAATTTGTTGGGTATTTTAACATTTTATATGAATGTGTGGTGTATTTCTTAAATCTACTGTCCAGTAACTAAACTGTACTGTATAAATTAATTGCAAAGTTTTTAAAACTATTTCTTCATAATATTAATAGTAATATTGTATAGTTTTATTACTGTAATACTGTACAGTATGTACATTATTAGTTTAGTTTAGTTATTGGTCTTACAATGCATTGTAGTAGTGGTAACTATCTTATTTCAAATAGCCACAAATTAATTTAAGATTCCAACTATCAGATTATTCATACATTGGTACCATAAAGTTCCAAACTTCTCAGATATTTCAAATGGTCAAAGAAATGTATGAATTAACCTGAAGTACGAAATAATGGAGTGTGAATTAACGAGTTTGAGTGTACATCTTAATATAGAATTAAATGCTAATCTAGTCAACAACAACTAGTTCTTTACTCCTAAGGGGTGACAACAGCAAATTTTGGGAGATATTCAGCTCAGTAATGTGGGATAATGAATTTACCAGTAAAAATGCCATCAAGATATGGTCTGGGTTCAAAGAAATTTTAGGATATAAAATGTGCATGTATTCCTTTCAGAACTATTAGGAATAAAAAAATTAGGAAACCTTTATGGTGGAATAAGGAAATGGGTAGTTAAAATGATTAAAATAAGAAAAGAGCAGTCATGAAGTTGAAGAGCAATAATAGGCTAGCCTTGTCACTTCAGATAATTACAGGCAGTTATGAAATATGTTAAATAGTTTGGTTAGGAAGTGCAAAAGGTATACCAAAATAAATCTAGTGAGAAGTAGCAATAAGGATCCAAAGAAATTAATTTGTTTTTATAAATACAATAATAAAAAACAGGACAAGATTGGCTCAAGAGAATATGATGATAGGACAGGCTATTTGAAAATGATCAGGATATTTTTGGTATTTTTAATGATTATTTTAGCTCTGTTTTTATTTTAGAAAATTTGAATAACTTATCTGAGGCACAAACTATTTTGTTTGTTAGATCTATTAAATTTGCAGAGGTATAGTACCTCATTCATAAAAAGGTAGTAGAAAAGAGGTGGGAAATTAGTTAGTTTAACATCACTGGTAGGCAAGAAACTAGAAAGAAGTATAAAGAACAGTATTCAAGATCATCTGGATAATTTTAAACTTATTTCAAGTTCCCCACATGGATTTAGATCAGGAAAGTTCTCTGTCTAATATCTCCTAGACTTTTTAAGAGATTGTAACTGGTCAGGTAGAGTGATGGACATGTTATTTATTTGGATTTTATTAAGGCATTTGGCAAGATTCCACTATAGAAATTAAAAGCTTGTGGATATTGAGGTCAGTCATAAATTTGGTAAAAAAAAAAGTGGTTAGAAGAGAGAACACAAGAGTAATTTTCATGAATCAGGGTGGCAGAAAGTGAGGATCACTTTAACATTGCTTCCCAAAGCATTCAGGAAGCAATATGTTGAAGTGATTAACACTGGGAAGCAATATATTAAAAAGAGAAAGGTTGGTTGGTTAGAAAGAGGTTGGTAATCTAGGCTAACTAATGAAAATATCATGACCTAACCTAACCAATCATCAAGGGCATACAGATGACCTAATGATTGGTTAGGTTAGGTTGTGATATTTTTGTTAGTTAGCCTTATAAGGCTAACTAAAGAAGGCTGGGGGCCCTGTCTTCAGGTGATCCAAATATTTTACATTCACAAAAAATGGCAAAGCATAATAAGTTAAGTTGTCCATAAATTTATATTTTCTCGACTAGCTAATCTCTAAATATCATAAACTATTGTAATGTAACTGTAATTGGTTGTGTAATGTCTATTTTTGGGAAGCAATATGTTAAAGAGAGGTCCCTGGGAATAGAGATAGAACCCGGGTTTAAGAAACCAGTTTTTAACCAGTGATGAAAATTTTTAATCATCACCGAAACCAATGATAACCAGTTTTCACATTTTTGCACAAGTCTCCGATCACTTTGGTCCATTTTCTATGATACAAATGTTTCCAAACGTTTAAAAACATAAGTAATTACATTTTGCATCGTTTCGTATCATTTTTTGTTTGTTTATAAGTGTAAATAATTGATGCTTCAGTCTTGAATGTTATGTGGATGATTGCACATTGATCAGTTAAGATTCTAAGATTTAATACTCCATCATGTCAAAGAAATCAAATGCTTGGTATTATTTCACTCTTAAGAATAAAGAAGCAGAGTGTATGACATGTCACAAAGTTTTAGCCCTTTCGCTCATGAATTATGACAGGGTAAAAAGAAATTTGCCTTTGTGTGGTTATATAAGAATCAATATGGTTTATTTTTCAGCTATACAGTTGTCTACCCAGTGAGTGAAAGGGTTAGTGTTGTGGAGGTTCTACTTCAAGTTTATCATCCCACATGAAAAATATTCATGGCATAAACATCGACCAGATTAATCAGCCATTGAAGAAACAAAAAACAGTGGAAGAGTTTGTGCAAAAAAAGTCCATAGAAGAGGAAATTTCGAAACTTGTGTGCGTAGATGGACTGAGTTTCCAATCAATTGCTAAAAGTGAATTCATTCAAGAAAGCTGAAGAAAGATAAAATACGACAAGCCTCATCCAACTTCCCATAATGGTGTCAGAAAAATGGTGCTTAGTTTTTATAAGAAAAAGAAACATGAATTGGTCAACTACTTCAAGAATCAGGTGAGACAAGGAATCTGCTATTATTAACTATGGATGAATATACATCTTTGCAAAACTAAAAATATATTAATAATGTTCATGATGAAAATCAACATTGGTCTCTTGGTCTCATGAAAATAAATGGTTCTCTCGATAGCACCAAAACTATTGCAATTGTTAGGAAAACATTGGAAGACTTTGGCTTGGACCTAGATAAGCATATCATGGGTTGCACCACCGATGGTGCCTCAGTAATGGTCAAATTTGGAAGAGAAATAGTACCTGATCACCAGCAATACATTGCACATACTATACATCTCGCAGTTTCATATATCTTGTATTCAAAAACTGCTGAAAATTCAGTTGAAGGGGAAAGTGACCCTACCCCTGAAGATGAAGCCATCAAAGAAGATGAACACTCTGCACATGAGTTAAGCGAAGATGAGTGTGAAATTTTATGCACTGATACAATTTTTGAGTCTGACATAGATGACGTAATTGTTCTTCCAAAACTTCGAGAAGATTACTTAAAAGTAATAAATAAGGTGAGAAAAATCTGCTGCATATTTCAAAAGTCTCCTTTGAAAAATGAGAGACTGCAGGATTTTGTCAAAGATGAATTTAATGGAAAGGAAATGAAGCTTATCCTTGACTGTAGAACGAGGTGGAACAGTCTTTTGGCCAAGATAGAAAGATTTTTGAAACTCAAAAATTGCATTCCAAAGGCCCTCAGAGTGATATGCTCAACAGAGACGATTTCAGATGAAGAATGGAATGCTCTAAAGAGCCTCTTTGACACGCTTCATCCACTGGAAATTATTTTGAAGGGGCTCTGTTCCGAAGATGCAAATTTGCTCAAAGCTGAATCTTCCATGAAGTTCATTTTGGATAAATTTGAAAGCAAAAACAATCCTTTAGCTTTTGAGCTACATCAGTGTCTCATTGATCGCTACTCATTGAGAAGACAAAATGAAGCTGTTGCCTTGTTGAGTTTTCTCCACAATCCTGAGGTCTTGAAAAATGAATCATCAGCACCATTCCTCTTTCCTTCAAGACAAGCACTTAAGAAGTATGCAGATCATACATTTAAGAGGCTTTTTCCAGAAGCTTGCCAGATTTCAGAAACAGACGACCAAGTCTAATCAATTGCTTCGAAACTCGAAGATTCACAATGCAGCTCAGGTCATGAAGTAAATGATGATGATCAACTTATGAACGAGTACATGTGTGAGATGAACAAACTGAAAATGAAACCCAAGAAAGATTCTTCTGAGACCTTTGATGTAAACAATGAATTAAAATATTTTGAAGCTACTTTGAATAGAAGCGAAAATTTGGATAGAATGCATGAGGCGTTGCTTACAATAAAAGCCACCAGCGTAGAGTCTGAGAGAGTGTTTTCAGCTGCTGGTTTATTCGTCACAAAGATTCGATCAAGAATGTCAGATCAGACACTTAATGCTCTTTGTTTTCTCAAGTGTTATTTCAAAAATCAAGTTTGATAATAAACTTTTTAATTCAAATGTTACACATACTTGATTGAATCAATTAAAACCTTATTTCTGTTTAATATTTTGATCATTTACCTCCCTAAAAAGCATACAGAATACCATCGGTGAAAACCAGTAAAAACCAGCTTTAAGAATATAGCAACAGTGAAAACTGGTTTTACACTTTTCGGTTATTTTCCATCCCTACCTGGGAAGCAATATGTTAAAGTGATCTGAAAGTGAAAAGTGGAGTACCACAGGGATCAATGTTAGGTCCATTACTTTTTATTGTATATCTAAATGATTTGGTGAAGGGATTAGGCCTAGTTAGTAAAATATCTACATTTACAAATCATACAAAAGTAGTTTCACCAGTTATAGATAGGGAAAATTCTTATAAATTACATAAATTTTTTTTAATAGATTATTTGTCTGAGCAAGTAAATGTCAGATGGGATTCAGTGTTCAAAAATGCTAAGTCCTCCATTTTGGTAGAAATAATGAAAATTTTATGGTAAATCTTGCTTTTAAGGTTGCACAGCAACCACGTATCCTACATTAAAAACATATCAATTGATGGAGCAAAAAACTGTATACAGTATACAGCTATGTAAAAGATAATTTATTACCTTTCAAATGTTCCATGCAATGATTCCTCACTTCATGAAGGTCAAGCTTGTCACCCCTCTTCTAGAGTTGGCCTGGTGAAGTAGTGAGTTAGTTTCTTGTACTCTCCACCTCACATTGCCAGGTATGCCTGACTCATCAGGGATTGTTCTGAGCCAGGAATCTAATCTTGTTTTGAAGATGTCCACTGCAATACCACTTGTATTCCTTAGGTCTTTGGGCAGCTGATTAAACAGTTTTGGTCCTCTCACAACAACTATTTTCTTTCAGGGTTAAGGATGTTCCCTGTCTAGCCTTTAATTTGGGAACATGACACAGTCTTCCTTTCCTACTTTCCACTGTTGTTTGGGGAGTTAAAGAAAGGGTTCAGAGTAAGATTAGGGACTAGTTTCTCCATTATTTTTCAAGTGTAAATAATGGTCTCTCTCCCCCTCCTTCCTCCTTTCCAGTGAATATAGGTTTAATTCATGTAACCTTTCCCAGCAGTTTAGTTCTTTGCACCCCTTGATCTTGGCTGTGAGGCTTCTCCAAATCCCTTCTAGTTGTCTAATGTCTTCATTTTTATATGGGCATGTTAGGACCAAGCAGTATTCCAATTTGGGTATGATCAGTGTTTTCAGTAGAGGAATCATTATATTCCTATCTCTTCCTTCATTTAAAGGTTCCCAGTATCTGCCCAGTTACTCTCTGTTCTGTTTACTGCTATCTTATTTTGCATCATCAGTCATTATATCTAAATAATTACAATAATCAATTGATATGTGTTATTAGAACTCTTATGTTAGGTCTCACTTAGAATACTGCATTCAAGCTTGGTCCACTCACCATAGGCACAGGGGTAGAAATTCACCATTTTTTTCAAGTCACCAGGTGAGCTAGTAGCAGGGTTGCCACTCAAAAAATTTAAAATAAAGCTGCTTTAAAGTCACACACACACACACACACACACATATATATATATATATATATATATATATATATATATATATATATATATGAGTAAACCTACAAGGAAAAAGAAAAATGATTCCAAGGCCTTTCATGTATTCAGCAGTACACCTCATCAGGGAATGATGAGGGAATGACACCCTGACAAGGTGTACTTCTGAATACACGAAAGGCCTTGGAATCATTTTTCTTTTTCCTTGTGGGTTTACATCATTCATTCATTTCACATGTTTAATTGTGAAATTCATCCCATATATATATACCCTATATATCTATCTATCCTGTATAATAACCTAACTCGTGGCATAACATATATAATATATGACAAGCAATAAACATTATATGGAAGTATTTTACCAGTGTTTGGAAGTTTGGAAAGATGCGGTACCACAAAAAATAAAATCAGGAAATGCTATGTAAAGAAGAATAAAGTTAGACTTTACCTTATTTGTACATTAATGAAATTCTTCTTTCTTTCATCCTGGCAAATCTTGTAATTACTTTGTCATACAAATCAGAACTCTTTGCAAGTTCATTTAGAGTTATTTTTTCTATTGAAATTGTTGCCAGAGAAGAGATCCTTTCTTGTGTCATTGTGCTTCGCAAGTACTTCTTAATACGTTTTATCCCGGAAAAGCTTCTTTCTACAGAAGCCATTGTTGCCGGTATTGTTGCATTTAGACAAAGCAATTTATATACTTCCGGAAGTATCTCGCACATTCCATTGTCCACAAATCGTTTTAGAAGAGTTGGGAGATTGATGTTTGAAAAATATCCTTATGTTGATCTGCATATAATATTTCAAGTTCATTACAAAGGTTTTGTTTGTTAAAAAGAGATTGGTATGTTTGCATTAAGGAATCCAGGAACTCTGTTGGAAATGAATTTTTAAATTCTATGAAGCTGTTTGAGTCTGTTAATTGGAGAAATTTTAATGCTGATATATTTGAAAATCTTAGCTCTAACTGTTTAACAATATTATCAATTATAGAGAAGTAAAGCTGGCAATATTTTGATTCTGGGTTTTCAGAGTTTGAATGCTGTTCATTTCTCTTAAAGTTGGGACTTTTACCAGTTTCAGCTTGTGCTCTTTTTATGTACTCGTTTGCAGTCGCTTCATTTCTCCTGGTTTGAAGCCATGAAATGCAGAAGTTTACCTGATTTACACAAAGTCCAATGTCAATGACTTTTTTCTGAAGCACATTATATAAAATTTCCGTCTTCATGAATATATCATTAAATATGTGCAGTAAAAACACAAACTCATATTCACAAAGCTTGTTTTTCAAGCCCTCAGCTTGGTGACATGTGGTTGAAGATGTCGGACAGTTAATTATTATTTCATCAAAAACTTGTATAAATTTTACTCTTTCGGATGACACAGCATGAATAATTTTGGCATTAGAATTCCAGCTTACTGCACTCTTTGTTGGCATTCTTTTACCTACTATGTGATCAAGAAAACTCATTCGGCTTGTAGATTTATGGAAAAATGGAGGAATACTTTGAAGACATCCAAAGAAGAGCTTAACAGAATGGATGATACTGCAACCCTGCTGTAATACTAAATTTAACCGATGAGCAAAGCAATGGGTGAAAAGTGCTTGTGGGGCAAGTCTACAGATATGAGCTTGCAAACCATTTAATTCTCTGGCCATTACACTAGCTCCATCATAGGTTTGTGCTATCAATTTTTCTCTATAACTAAATTGATCAAGTACTTTCACTATCAGTTCACACAATCCCGCTGCACTCCTATCTTCACTAATGTCATAAAAGCCTAGAAAATACTCTTTAATATCACCTCTACAGTTAACACATCTTATGACAATAGAACACTGTGCCATTTCAGATATATCTGAGATTTCATCTACCTCACATGAGAAAAAGGGAGCTTCTTTTACAGTGTTATATATAAAATCTAATAACTCATTATTTATGCATTCAATTAGATCATTCTGAATAGTCTTCGATAATCCATTAAATGGACCCATGTTTTCCCAGTGGGTTTTCAGTTCCTCATTACTATTTAAAATAACTTCAAATATTTCTTCAAAATTGCCATGGTTAATAGAGTCACGCAATTCATCATGGCCATGGAATGGCAGTTCTTGCTTCCCCAATACGCATGTTACATCAATCAAACGCTTAAGCACTTCACGATTCTTTGTTACTGTAAGGTTATGCTTAATTCTAGCCTGCTTTTCTTGTTCATTTAATTGTTCCAATACTGAATAAGATTGTTTGGATAAATGAGTAAGGGCAATGTGATTATGCATATGATCTTTGGATTTTGTGTGCAATTCTAGGCTTCTAGCAAGGTTCTTCCAATCACAATATCCTTCCGAGCGCCACACACTAAATTTTACGCTTAACAGCAAGCATGGCCAGCAGAAGAGTCTATTATTTGTAATACTACCACATAGCCAAGAATAACGCATGTACCATGAAGGTTTAAAAGAGCGCGATCGGTTACCTTTTTCATTTTGAACTAAAGACAAATTAGGAGTTGGTCGTCCATTATGTAAAATTTCGTGTTTTTCAATTTCGTTCCTTCTTCCAAAAGGAATATTTAATAAGGAATGCACAATATCAGACTTATCCATTTTCAATCACTAAACTAGATTTATAATGTTAATTATATTTAATTAGCAATAAAATCACAGTGATCACACGAACACATCACTTCAGGAATGTCTAATTAAAACTGACTCAATCACACAGACACTGAGTGTGAAGTACTGGCTGAGGCAAAAATTCATTTCGCCTCAGCCAGTAATATTTCAGCAGTGTGAGCAACATCATCGGCATCATAGCAACTAGTTTATATTCGTAGCAACACTGAGCATTTTGGTTGTCTCACCTCATGAATACAAGGCGAAGTAAGTTTTTTCAAATGTTAGCACTTTATGCATGAAATATTGGACTTTTTGTGTACAAAATGAATGGGAAAAACTTATGAATAATATTTTTATGCATTTATATAAACTTATCATATATATATATATATATATATATATATATATATATATATATATATGAAATAGGCCCCTATTTTGTTTTTATTAGCTGCCTAATCTAAAGAACCACCACTGATTGATAGTCCCAATACCGTATATAAAAGAGGAGATCGATCCAAGGCCAAAAACTATAGACCAGTGTCGGTTACATCTCATCTCACTAAAATATTTGAAAGAATAGTTACAGAAAATCTATGGCTTTTTGGAAACTCAGAAAAAATTAAGTGATAACCAACATGGGTTTCAGTCAGGCAGATCATGCCTATCCTAATGGAACACTACAACAACATTATTGATGCACTGGAAAGTAATGAAAACTATGATGTAATATACATAGACTTTGCCAAAGCATTTGACAAGTAGAACCATGGAATCCTAATACATAAACTGACGCATACCATATGGGAATAACAGGAAAAGTAGGGAAATGGATATATAATTTCCTTAGTGAGCAGTGGCAAGTCATTACAGTACAAAGAGCAGCTTCTTCAGAATCAGTGGTCCTCAGATCAGTACCACAAGGAACAGTATTAGCTCCAGTATTCATAATCATGCTAACTGACATAGATGAGGATGTTACCAAAGACAACACAGTAACATCCTTTGCCAATGACACAAAGATCAGTAGAAAAATAAGAAACCCAGAAGATATAGGATCTCTACAAACAGACATGAACAGAATCTACAAGTGGATGGAAGACAACAATATGAAGTTTAACATTGAGAAATTTCAGCTGTTACAGTACCGAAAAAGAGAGGACCTAAAATCCATGGAATATTATATCCCAGATGGACAGGAAATTCAGAGAAATTCTAAAGCAAAAGACTTAGGGGTTGTAATGATTGATGATGCAAAATTTGAAACAAAATAAGATAGCGGTAAACAGAGCAAAGAGAGTAACTGAACAGATATTGAGAACCTTTAAAACAAAGTGATAGGAATATAATGATTCCTCTACTGAAAACAATGATCATACCCAAATTGGAATACTGCTTGGTCCTAACATGCCCATATAAAAAAGAAGACATTAGACAACTAGAAGGGATTCAGAGAAGCTTCACAGCCGAGATCAAGGGGTGCAAAGAACTAAACTACTGGGAAAGGTTATGTGAATTAAACCTATATTCACTGGAAAGGAGAGAGAGATACCATTATTTACACTTGGAAAATAATGGAGAGACTAGTCCCTAATCTTACTCTGAACCCTTTAACTCTCCAAACAACAGTGGAAAGTAGAAGAGGAAGACTGTGTCATGTTCCCAAATTAAAGGCTAGACAGGGAACATCCTTAACCCTGAAAGAAAATAGTTTTGTTGTGAGAGGACCAAAACTGTTTAATCGGCTGCTCAAAGACCTAAGAAACATGGTGGTGTTGCAGTGGACATCTTCAAAAGAAGATTAGACACTTGGCTCAGAACAATCCCTAATGAGCCAGGCATACCTGGCATTGTGAAATGGAGAGTACAAAAAACCAACTCACTACTTCACCAGGCCAACTCGAGAGGAGGGGCAACACGCTTGACCTTCGTGAAATGAGGAATCATCGTGCAGAATGGCTGAAAGGATAGATAGATATACTGTATAATATTGGTACATTACAGAAGCTGTCATGTTAGAACTTTTAAGTGAAATTTGTTTTTGTATAAATTCCCTATGAACAGGGCATATGAAATTGAAGGTAAAATAATTCCAGCATGTCTTTGCTTTATATTTGTATATTCATCTGTTCTAATTGCTTTAAATCTGTTTATATGTCTAGTTAATTCTACAAAAAATATTAAAGTTTTTATTACATCTAAAGAGTTGGTACCATTCAAAATTACTCAAAAATAAAGGGAGCAAATTTTGTAATAAACAAATCAGAATGTGTCCAGGGTATAAAGCCAGAAAGTATTTAATTTAACTTCTACTATAGATGTGATTTGACCAGAAAAAGCAAGTGACATTTATTCAGAGGAATAATTAAGTTATAAAAAATGTCAAGTTTTCTTAAAACAAAATATTTACATTCTTCGGAATAAGCAGAAGTGTGTAAGCTAAAGTTTTCTTGAAAACATTTATTGAGTATCTGAAATTAACAAAATATAGGGTATAATGTCAAGTTTCACTGAACACAAAACACATTTTTTAGATGGAATTGACAAACCAGATAACCTTCAGCTAATGGAAACAAAACATTTATATTCTTTGGAATAAACAAAATTCTCAGTTAAAGCCTTTTAAAGCTCTCCAAACCAAATAAAGCCATTTTTGTAATTTTCAAAATTTAAAGCTATTTAAAGCCATAGTGGCAACCCTGGCTAGTAAACATATAGCTCTTATACACTGCGGGTCTAACATGCTAGTCACCCACCATGTGATCAAAAACCAGCAAAATCATAAGATCTACTCGCCCTTCTGATATTTTGATCGCCTCAGGCAACTGGGCATATGTGAATTTCTATCCCTGTAGGCATAATATAGATATGCTTGAAGGTGTGTAATGTAGGGCAACCAAACTTATCCCTAACCTAAGAAGATTGGAATAGAGGGAAAGATTAAAGGAACTGGGCATGTTTAATTATGATATTGTTTGAGGGGAAATATGATATGGATGTTCAAAATGTTTTCAGGTTTGAACAAGTCAGATAAAAGTAAATTTTTCTTTTTAGTCTGACAGAACTTACAAAGGACACCAAACAGCAACGGACCAGCTGGTCCCTATAAGGCTGTCTATTTAAGAAGGAAGATTAAAAGAAGTAAAAAATTTAGACAAGTGAAAGTTTTAAAGCAAAACAGAGAAAAGAGGGTATTTCTTTACTATTACACTGGTCTCTGGTAGAAAGCTTTAAAAGCTGGTTTTCAATGTTTTTCAATGTGCTGAATTAAAAAATTATACTCATTTCTGCTGCAAATGATTTGTTAGAGTTATTGAAGCTTAAACTCTCTAACAGGAAAAGGGTAAAAAATGGCATTTCCACTGATTTTAATTTGAATCAGTCAGTTTTAGGTTAGGTTTGCTTAGATTATTTTAGGTTCGGCCAATTTTGAAGGCGAAATTTATGTTTTTCAGCGCATTGAAAAACAGCTTTTAAAACTTTCTACTGGAGACCAGTGTAATAGTAAATATTTACCAAAAAGAGGCTGAGACCGAGGAAAGAAATTTGAAGCTAAAGCAAAAATTTTAAAATACAGAGAGGGAATCCAAGTGAAAATTCTTGTGGGCATAATAAGAAACTCAAAGACATAATAAGCAAATTAGAAATTGACTTGTAAGCTGGATCCATGAAAATACTTTGTCATATAATACTAGATTTTTTGAATGACATACTGTATGATTATTTAAATAATATATATTTTAGCTTGTTATGTAGGCTACTTTGGTAGCTCTGTCAATAGTTTCAGGTTAATTAAAACATGAAATCAAAATTTGATTATAAAACATAGCGGTAATGGTTCAGAATATGGGCGCCACTTAATTAAGCAAAATTTTGAAAAATACCATAGAGACAAAGTTGTTTCTCTCATTAAAATACATTGATTGCATGTGTCACATTTGTATAACTTAGGTCTCAGGGTAAAGATCACGCATCACAAAGTGAACCCTATACCGATCAATTTGTGATGCGTGATCTTTATGGGGGCTCTGCCCCCATACCCCCCGAGACCTAAATTATACAAATGATAATGTAATAACATGTTAAGTTATGCACTTTTTTAATAATTTTCTAACTTCCTTTTTTTTGACTATGTGACACATGCAATCAATGTATTTTAATGAGAGAAACAACTTTGGGTAATGGTTCAGAATACAGGCACCACTTAATTAAGCAACATTTCAAAAAATACCAGAGTCAAAGTTTTCTCTCTCATTAAAATACGTTGATTACATATGTCGCATAGTCCATTTGTATAATTTAGGTCTTGGGGGTACAGGGGGCTCCCCATACCCCCGAGACCTAAATTATACAAATGGACTATGTGATACATGCAATCAATGTATTTTAATGAGAGAAACAACTTTGTCTCTATGGTATTTTTCGAAATTTTGCTTAAGTGGCGCCCGTATTCTGAACCATTACCAATATAGCTTTAAATAATTTATGACTTGGATAATCTTGATGGGCCTGAGTGGCTTCATGTTTTCCAAATGTATGGATAGTTTTTCACAAAATTCCAGACTCCAGATGCAATTCAGAAACTGAATTTATAATAGGTTAGGCCCCCTAGGTTAAAAGTTGTGGCTCTCTGAAAGCTGTCTGGATTCTGGAATTTTACCGATTAAAAACACACTCAACACTGAAATTCTTATCACATTTTCACAATCGGAATCAAAACTAGGCAGCCACTTACCTGGCTAAACTAGGTTAGATCCATCACTTGCCCTACCCTAATTAGTATGACTACAAACTCCGTAGGACAGACTCCGAAATATATAAAAGTAAAAGAAGCATTTGCAAGAAAGCAATCAGAGATAGCAAACGAGACCTGGAAAAAAGCCTAGCCAAGAATTCAAAAAACAATCCTAAGAAGTTTTTCAGTCACTTCAATTTGAAAAGTAGAGTGAAAAAGAAAATTGGCCCCCTCCATATACATGATAAAACTATAGATGATGATCTTGAAATAACTGAAGAACTAAACAAATACTTCTCATCAGTATTCACAAATGAAAATTTAAATAATATTCATGATCTTATACTACCAGGACAAGATAGAGAAATAAATGAATTAAGAGTAACAAAACTAGATATCCTAAAAGCAATAGATAAATTAAAAATGGAAAAATCTCCAGGGCCAGATGAAATGCATCCAATAGTCATAAAAGCTACCAAAAAGAATATAGCACAGGCGCTAGAAATTATTTTTAATAAATCATTGATATGTACTGAAATTCCAGAGGATTGGAAGAAAGCAAATGTGGCTCCAATCTTTAAAAAAGGAAATAGAAACTTGGCAAAAAACTACAGACCCATCAGCCTCACCTCCATTATTTGCAAATTACTCGAAAGTATCATTAGAGGTAAAGTTACTGAGTTCCTTAAAGAGTGCAACCTTATGAATGATAGCCAGCATGGCTTTCGAAATGGAAGGTCTTGTCTAACCAACTTTATTGAATTTTATGATGGAGTCCTATTGCATTTGGACAATAAAGAGCCATAGATATAGTATACTTAGATTTTGCAAAGGCATTTGATACTGTTCCTCATGCAAGATTGTTGGTAAAAGTTAGAGCCCATGGCATGACTCCAGATTTGAAAAAATTTACTGGAGCACAGCTCTGAATTTACTTTTTTTCCCTTACACCACTAGATAGGTTAATGATAGTAAACTCTTGAATTGACGACATACCAATTACAAATTGTTTTAGCTAAACATAATAATACAATAATGTACAGTTTATAACTCACCTTAAGTTTATTTATTCATTGCAGCAGCAACAGTGGACGATGTTAGACCTTGCATGTAGGCATTTGTTGTGAATTTACCGCCATGTATGCTTGGCCACTGATCAATGGCTTTCTGTGTGATCATTACAGCAGATCTAGTGCCTGGAGCTGGACCCTCCTTCACAATTCTGCACAGCTTAGTCAAATGAGATGGCTTAATGGATCCTTTGTGTTCAACAATGTAACCAAGAATGGAGAATGTCCCTTCAGCTGGTGCTTCACTCCAGGCAGTTGATCCATCTTTATCAAAATGCTTTAATCTCTCTGTGATTCCTTTCCACAGCTGTTCTATATATTATGTCAGCCAATTTATCACTGAGTCTTTTGTAAAACTACTTTCAGATCTGGTTCTGGATGGTCAAGCAACTTCAGTAACCTGGTAGTAATCAGAACATTTCTTGATGTATTTGTAAACTTCATTTAGGATGTAATCCTCAGCTGTTAGTTCCTTTTGCTGCCCTATGGTATCGTGCTTAAATTCAGAAACTACATCATTTGCATTTCCTCCATTAGCTAATTTGGAAATTGTTTCCATCACTCTTAACATAACAGTTTTCCCTCCTTCTTTATAAAATATATTTTCTACAAATTCTGCACTAACTGTGGTTTTTTGACCTACTTGCAACATAATCTTTGTTACATAGGAAATCAATACATAGAACTTGGCACTAATTTCTTTCTCTTGTGGATGATCAAAAAAACACAATTTTCCACAAATCTGTCAAATTGATCAAATTCGTAATTAACCATGCGAGTATCAGATTTGAGTTTTGGTCTCTTAAAACCAATGATATTGTCAAGAACCATATTGGTATAGTCAAGGCCTGATCTCAGATTTGAAGAGTGATTCTGAATAAAGTCTAAACGCTCACTTAGTTTACAAATTTTCTTCAATGCATCAACGTGGGCTCTGTTCACAAGATGCATTAAGTCCCATCGAAATTTGAAATTTTCTCCAAACAACTTTTTCATTTAATTTTAAATGGCTCGTTGTCCTTACAAAAAGCCCCATCTCCAACCATTCCAGATACCTTGGATTTAATTGCTTCTTCAGATAGTTTCAAGTGATTAGGAGACTTCAACACATCAAAAATTTCATTGGCCAAATAAACTCCTGATTTGCTGCGTACTAAATTTATCCCAGCAAGTTTTACAGTCTTATCTTCTTCACTCATAACTAATACAACTAGCATGCTTAATCCCAAAATTGTTCCAATGTCAGCTGTTATTGTTACTGAAGTTTGTTCTAAGAACCACTTTACAGTTTGTTCTTTAAGTTGATTATCTAATAGCTCACAAATTGTCTCGCACGCATGTGTGCTATGATTCAAATTTCCAACCTCACAACCTGACCTATGTAATACAGCTAGAAGTACTGGATATAGAGCCCATGCAGTGTTTGTTTTCATTATGTAGTATAAGATGTTGCCACATAAGTCTTCTATGCGTTTAGTAGTGTTCCGAGATGATGTTTTCATCACTTCATAAACAGCAGCTCCTTGATGATGCTGAAGTTTAATTAAATGTCTCTTCAGGTGGGTTTTCAGATTTCTAAACCATCTCTCTTGATTTTCTCCTTGTTTGCATACATAGGTTAAATCTTTAACATTGAAGTAACCTTTTATGTTAGAATGTTTGTCTGAAGCACATGCTTTGGGGTCTGTGCAAGCTATGCAATATAATGTAAACATTTTATCATCAGAAGCATCATCAATATCTTCTTGATTATCATCATCTTCATCCTCAACAGCTATATCTACATCAGGCATATTAGTGTCACTATTTGCAATGTTTTCCATTATATCACTTGGTACTGAAAATGAATCATCAGCATGCCCTAGATCCTTCTTTTCCACCAATTTGAATGTAGATTTGATCAAATCATTGTTCAGGATTTCTTGTATTGATTTACACTTGCTTAAATGGGCTATGGAAATGTTAAATTTGTTGCTTTTTGCTTTATTAGATTTGGATGCAACACTTGAACTTGAAGGCATATTTTGACTCTTCTCTTTATTAACCACAACAGCTTGGTGAGTTTCTTTTGTTAGGCACAAAATTGCATTCAATGTCTTCTGGATTTGGGAATTTTCAAATTCCTCTAAAGCAGTTTTGTTAGTCTGATGCGCAGATTCCTCACTTACCTTTTGTTTCTTAGGTGGAGGAGAAGCACTTTCTTCAGTCTGTGAAACATCTAGTGAAAAAGTTTCATTTTCTAGATTAGCAGTTGAAGTTGGTTCATTTTTCTGAGGTCTAGCACTAGCACATTTTGTGAACAAACTAAATGACTGCTTTGCCATATCTCTTTGCTGCACTTCATCCTGGTATTTCTTTACTGCAATATCTAAGCTGTGGGCCCAAACTCTGGGACCTCTTGTATTGTAACAAATATTTTTTTTTGAATTAAAATGTTCCTCCCAGTTTTGCTTCTTTGAATATTTATTCTTGCATTGACCACAAAAGTAACCCCTTTTAACACCCTCACTTTTCTCTCCAACTTCATCAATATTAGGATCCATTATTGATTATTGACTACCTGAAAAAATACAAAATAAGTAAAAGTTAGTAAATATAGTATGGTAAAAGTGAGTAAAAGTGAGTAAAAGTAAGTAAATATAAGGAAGAGTAAGTAAAAGTAAGTTTAAACTTAACTAAACTTTTCAATTCTAGAGTCATGGTGGATTACTTAAAACCGCACAAGTAATTATCTGGCCAATTTATCAAACCTGGCCGAGATCAATGGAACATAGTCCAATCCTGATAATTTTATATTAAAAAATATACGTTTTAATAAAATTTTAATTATCAAAACATTGAAGCTTAACAAAAAATAAAAATAATTGTTAAATATGGAATTACCAACTAAACTTAAAATAACTAAATTTGTAATTTAAAAAATTGGTTTGTACAAGAACGTATACGCAAAAAAATTGCATAACGTCTAGCGGATGAACAAAACCCAAACCCAAATTTACTTTTTCTCATGGTCAAATTTACTGGAGCAATGCTCCCAAGATCCCAGGAATCTGGAGTCATGGAATAGTTTGATGTCTGCAAGGGACATCTAGTGATGATGTTTAAGCCCATTTTTATTGCATGAATGGTACTAGTTTATTTCATATATATTATGTGCATTTGGGTGATAGATCCCACAGCTCAAATAGGTATTGTGGGATATAGGGAGGCAGCATCTTGGGTTAGGGGATACGCTCTGTCCTTACACACCCCATTTAGAGAGATTCCTCTGCTGAGTGGTGCCCCCCATAGTACTGAGAGATATTAAAAAACTCATGATCTTCACTTGCCCCACAAACACCTTTAAATGGGAGACCCAAAATGGGTACACAGACATTTCTACATTACTGTACAGTCTTTACAGCCACACCTACACTTTTCCTCCTAAGTATATATATTGTAATGTATATGGTTGTAAATTGTGACTTGGTCTGCAATTGATATGGATGGTGACTTATTTTTGGTTGGCAAGGTACTGGTATTGATCGGTACCATAATGAAATTGACTGGATTCTTTGGATCTGATATATTTGCATGTCAGTTATGAATAGATATAGAGTAACATATTTGTGGATAGTAGCCTATTATGACTTTGATCCTCTGGATCCAGAGATTCTATCTTTAGTTTTAAATTGATACTTAGTTAGTTTCGTAAAAATTGGTTGTTGCCAATGTACAGGCAGTTTTTACATAGTGGAGCCACCTCGATGGGCCGAAGTGGCCCCTAGTGTGCCCACTATAAAATTTTTTTGTTCTTTCTTCTTTCTTATGACATTACATTTAATTAATTAAATAACATGAAGCCACTTGGGCCTATCGAAGTTATCCAAGTCATAAGTCCATTAACCGGCATACATGATACAGGACCTAAGGGCAAGCCAGTTAGCTTGTGTAACAGCAACAAAATATGGAAAATAGGGCAGAGTGGATTTTTGTTCAAACGTAATATCTGATTTTACCTTACACCTTGACTAGCAGCCGATTTCTGACATAAATGAATTCTCAGTTCTTTTAAATGTGAAGGAAATTTTATCGCTCTTGCCGCTGCCATTCTTTTTAAATAGACAATCTTTTAAACGACAATGTTGTACATAGACACAATCAAAGACGAGTAGTCTGGGTTGGTGTATGTCTGTGTCGGATCCTCAGACGCTGGCATTGGTCCATTTGAGCTTCATACTTCTTGTTTGTTTTTTTCTGTTTAAGGTGCTTTCAACCCTGCTGGATTATTGACACCATTTTTTTTTTTTTTTTGTAGAGAAAGGTGGTGAAAGAAGTAGTAGAAGTATGAGAACAATGTGAGGACATTTTTTGTTAAGTCATTGCGTTGATGGTTGGTTGATTCGTTAAACGTCCTTCGTCCAGCTGAGAGTACTGAGACGGGCAGTGACGCCATCAACCAGAAAAAATAAGTCCCCTTTTAAAGGAGAATTGGGCGAGCCGAATACATTACGTGCAGCGGGCTCGTCACTACATCCTCTTCCAATTCCTCAGACTCACTTGGGACAGTCCACGGCTGGGTTTCATTCCATTGAATGTTGGTGGTAGTGTGAGAATAAAAACCCACTCTAATAGACAGAGTTTATTTCCACGACAGTTTCGACGCCCACTGGCATCCTCCTCGGGTGGATACAGAAACACAAATGAAACAAAACAAGAGGGAAAAACAGTTCAGGGATCGACCGTTAAGAAATTCGCACCTAGGTTGGATTCCATTCTCTCGAGACAGGAGGGGCATTTTCATTAAGTACATTCGTACATTTTGGCCTGACCACTGGAACAACTTTGACACTTTCTTTCAGTCATTAAATAATCTTGTTCCCTCTATTAAATTTAAATATGAATGGGAGAACGACAAACAATTACCTTTTCTAGATGTTTTGGTCATTAACGAAAGCGGAAAGCCCAATTTCACGGTCTATAGAAAACCTACTCATTGTAATTCGTACATTCATTATTTTTCATATCATGATGAAGGGGTTAAAAAGCTCAATTATTTCTTCCATGTTTCTAAGAGCACTCAGGATTTGTAGCCCACATTTGCTGGATCCGGAAAATTCAAAGATTTGGAACATTTTTAAGGATTTAAATATCCTGAGTGGTTTATCGGAAAGGCGTATTTTAAAGCCAGAAAATCTTTTTATGCCCCTCGGGAACCTTCAGTTAACCAAAAACAATATGTGAGTTTGCCTTACATTGCCGGCTTAGAAAGAGTAAAACCGTTGACGAAAGAATTTAAGTTTGCTTTGGCGTTCAAATATTCGTCTACCGTGAAAAGTAAATTGGTTAGGAATAACGTTGCAAAAGAGGAACAAGCCTGTGTCTACAGCATTCCCTGTAAAAGTTGTGATTTAGTATACGTGGGAGAAACTGGAAGAAATATTGAAACCCGTATCAAAGAACACAAATATGCCTTCAGAAGTTGTAATACTAATAATGCCATTTTTTATCACGCTAGCCAAAATAATCATGCTATAGATTGGGAATTAAGTAAGGTACTTTATAAATGTAATAATTATGTCAAAAGAAAAATAATAGAATCTGTGTGTATAGGAAAAGTAGATAATTTTAATTTGTGCGAAGGTACTTATAAGTTAGACCCTTTAATGAGATTCTTGGTCAATAAATCCCTTACGGAGTCGTGGGAACGTGTTCGAACCTAAGTGTGAATTTCTTAAATGTCTCTGGATTGGAATGTTTCCTTACTCGCTTTTAGTAAATGTAATAATGGAAGTAATTAATGTGGAAATAAATATATGCAGTAATTATGTCAAAACATTAGGATCTGTATGTATAGAACAAGAAGATATTTTTAATTTGTGGAAATGTAGTTATAAGCTGACCCTGTAATAAAATGCCCTTCTGGTTTCGGGAGAACGATATCTAACCTAGGTGCGAATTTCTCAATGGTCTCTGGATTATTTCCTAATCGCCTTTTTTCATTCGTTTTTCGGTTTATAATTTCTGTATAATAAACAACAATGTAATAACCAATGTAATAATAAATTTATAATTTCTGTAATTAATAATTATGCAATATTAAATGTAATAAATTTAATTATAAATGTAATAATTATGTAAAAATAATAGAATCTGTATGTTTAGAACAGGAAGATAGTTTTAAAATTTGTGCGAATGTACTTAATGAAAATGCCCCTCCTGTCTCGAGAGAATGGAATCCAACCTAGGTGCGAATTTCTTAACGGTCGATCCTGAACTGTTTTTCCCTCTTGTTTTGTTTCATTTGTGTTTCTGTATCCACCCGAGGAGGATGCCAGTGGGCGTCGAAACTGTCGTGGAAATAAACTCTGTCTATTAGAGTGGGTTTTTATTCTCATATTTTGACCTTCACGTAAAAAAGTGAAGTTTTTTGCATTTATTTTGGTGGTAGTGGTTGATTGAATGATTGAGTTTAATGGTGCACCAACCCAATTGGTGGTAGTAGTTGATGTGATCAAGAAGGAAGACAAATGAAGAAAAGAACGAAAAGTGAGAAAAGAGAAGAGAAACGAGAGGGTGAGTGACAACAACGTAGTCTAGTAAAATTTACCAAGTATCCTCATTTTATTCAATCAAATTGAAATCGAAATCATATCCTTTTTCAGTAACTGAATGATTTTCTTCGGGGACACGAGCACGTCATACTAAAATGAATATACAATACTCTGCTATTTACAATTACCATACTCCATACACTTTCTATCTCTCGGAAAGTAATGAAAAGTTATATTCCTTTTTTTTTACTTTAGTACATATGTTATTACAACCTTCAGCATAATATGTAACAAATCCTAACCCTAAACCGAAATTACCAGCCATTCTAAACGTGTGTCCATCACCTCACTTTATACTGGTGAATGAACTTTGTAATATTTATAGTTCAATTGAGAGAGCGCTGCCGAGTCAATTTTTGGATGAACGTTCATCAATGAAATCAGTGTAGGCAGTGGTGGAATTCAAAAATTTTAAGAACCGGTTCGCCCTCCCCTCCCTTCCGTGTCAGAAATGACAAATAAAAAATGTTTTTATTGAAATTCTTTATTTAATTTCCTTTTAAATATCTCCAAATCGAACCGGCTGAATGCCACCACTGAGTGTAGGTATATATAGTGTTGGGCTTCCGGCATTTTCAGCCTGCGCGGGAATCTGACTGAGTCAGCAAGCAGATGTTGGCCCTTAGTGACTCTTGACTCTGATCCCCCAAAGCAGTCACTTGTCTCCCCCCCCCCCCGGTTTTTTTTACGTCATTGCTGACGTCATTACTCAAATGGAAGTTTCTACATATTGTTACAGAGTACCGCAGTACACTTTAAAAGCATTTTGGATTTATTTACAATATACAACTTTAATTAACTTTGAATATGAGACGCCATTCATTTTTTGTTTCCAGTCGAGTCATTACGTCATTAACCCACAGCATTTTTGATTGGCTGCAAAAATATCCTCCGTCCGAGTTGCATGATTATAATATTGCAATTTTTAAGAAAATTAATTAAGCAATTATAAATTAAATACCTAATTTTATAAAAATAAATTTTGCACGTTGAAATTACTTAAGAAAATTTACTTGATTCACATACCTATTTGGCTACTCAGTTGGGGGTTTTAAGTGCAGGCATTTTTACAAGAGTGAGTAATTAATTAATTAATTATATATATCTATCTATCTCGATTATGATGAAATGAACTTTTATGATAAGAGTTGGTAAATTATATTAGACCACGGTCACAGTTCAGTGGATGTAGATATGATTGAGATTTAATTTTATATGCTTTTCTAATAAGTGTATATAACAAAAATAAAGAACCGCTATTTTTTGAAAGTCACATTTTCTCAGCAAATTGAAATATTTTTTCTTAAAAATAATGTGCTTAGAAACTATCCAGATTTACTTCAACTATAAGGGGACTGTGAGTTGGAAGGATAATTTTCTTTGGTGGTGGTGGTGGTGGTCCCGATTTACTGAAATGAAAAAGTGGCAACCTACTCGTATAATACTTATGGTTGCAAAGTGTTTCAAAAGCTGTATGATACATGGGTACTTGCCACAGTCCATTTTGTCAGTTGTATTATTGCCAGTCGTTAAAAATGAGGGTGCTAGTATCTATAAGAATAATTACGGGGCAATAGCGCTTGTCAGTGTACTTCCTAAGGTGTTAGACTTTGTTATCTATAATAGGATAAGTACTTACTTGCAGACTTATTAGTCAATTTGGCTTTAGAGTGAAACATGGTACTGATATGTGTATGTTAAAGGAAGCAGTCCTAAAGTACGAGATGTCAAGTAGTAATGTATATTCCTGGTTTTTGGATGAATCAAAAGCATTTGATAGAGTTAACCATCACAAACTTTTCAAGAAACTCTTGTCGAGGGGTACCTAAATATATACATGTTTGTAAGATAGAAAAGCACTGTATCACTAAGTTTTAAGGTAACTAATGGTGTTAGACATGGTGGGTATATCATCACCCTAACTTTTCTGTATATACACATGGATGACCTTACCAATGAACTGTACGTACTGGTTGTGTCAATGAAAAGGAAAAAATTAATCATTTTGCTGATGACCTTGTTTTTCTGTAACCCTCTCAAAGTACTATTAGAGATATGCGAACAATAGGGTACAGAAAATGACATCCGCTATAATGGGGGCAAAGAATTGTGTTCTGATTTTTAGGTGTAATCTACTGAAACATGTATCATGCAGGTCTTTTGAAATGAATGGTCAAGCAATACTTGTCAAAGACACATGAAAATACTTAGGTCATGTAATCACAAGCTACGAGACGAGATTGATAGTGAGAGGCAACGTAAAAAGCAGTATGTACAGGCAGAGCCGGATTTACCATGGTACAAGTGGTGCAGATGCACCAGGGCCCCGACAAAATCTTTGGCCTCTTAGTATAAACGAATTTGCTGCTAGAAAAACAAGGCAGGCAATTCTGTAAATTAATCTAGTCTCTGTAATTAGTTTGTAAGATAAATTGTAACTTTACACATTGCTTACCCTCACCGTAAACCTTCAAACGAGATGAATCGTTTAGTTTTTGTTTGATTATTTATTTATTTTGTCGTCTACAGCTGTAATATACTGAAAACAAATTATTTGCCAGCAATTGCATTTAAAGAGAAAAAGTCTACCAGTCACTTGCAACCCAAAAGGGTTTTATTCTGTACCTATGGGGCCCCGCATACCAGTTGCACCAGGGACCCCACACTGCTAAATCCGGCTCTGTGTACAGGGCAACATGCTAATAAGGAAAGTTGGTGTGTTCAGAATCAGCCAAAACTTTCTTTAGAACTTGCTGTACTGCATTGTATACAACTCTCATGTGGCGGAACTATACAAAAACTGCTAAACTCTTTTGCTTATATTTTTTTCCATATGCTATGTAGGGAACCAAAATGGTACAGTGCCAGTTTTATGTTTACTACGCATAACCTATCTACCAGCCAAATGTTAATCCGAAAGAATATACAGTATATAATTTTGTTACTAGGGTCTAAAACATCTCTAATGTGTTATTGTGCCATGTCCTGTCTTCAGATACTGTGTCCCTTTCACCTATATGGCAGTCTTGGTTCAGACAACTGCTGGTGTACAATGCCTTATTTTTGTAATGTAGCAAAAGGTTCCATTTGCATATTAAGTGTTTGATAAGATTGTATTTGTATGTTAAGGTTAAGTGGCTATGGATTGTGAATGATCCGCAATAAAGAAGTTTTGTTTGTTTACGAATAGAAAAGGACAGATACCTGGGCTCATAGGTCCTAAATATATAAACATTACAATTCCTCATTTAAAATTACAGTATATACATTTTTAATATGATAATTAACATTTAATTAGAGAGGTTTCGCGGGAAGACCTCTTGTGACAGAGGTTGGGTTCGAGGCCCTGCCTCCAAAACTGATATATAGGTCAAAATGGAGATCGAATTGCTGGTCTCTGTTTTCCATTTCATGTATATTAAAGTACGCTTTGCCTGTGTATCGAGGCACAACCAGCTTGTGTGGGATTGTCCTGAATCAGGTGTCATTATAGTTTTTTCGAATGTGCTGGCGTTGACGCAGTAAATTTCCATTTCTTTATGGTGTTCATTAAATATTTTTGGTACTCTTACTGCAGCACTTATTTTTTAAAAGGGAGATCAGAAATATATTAAAATTCATTGCCTCCCTCTGGTAGAGATTATTCCTTGTCCAACTCTCAATTTAGGGGGGGGGGGGGGGGGGGGGGGGGGGGGGGGGGGGGGGGGGGGATTCATGTGCCGATGATGATCCGTCTCTTTTCAGGAGCATATTTTTAATTCACTTCACTATTTTCAATAGTTCATTTTGATTGAAAAGTCTCTGTATACCTTTGGACAATATTCTGGCTTCAGTTTTATCAATATTTTCACCAGGAGAATCAGTGTTTCTGTCATATTACTGTTTTGACGATATTTATGGCATTTTAGTATATCTCTGACTTTGACGATGTTCTCCGAAATCATACAAAACTCTGGGCTGTTCGTCTTTTTTTGCCTACATATGAATCAAATAATTCAAGGAATGGGTGGCGTAAACAAAGGATTAGGAGGAAATAATTGCGAAATTGACGAGGATAGCTGAAAGCTATGCTGGTGAAGTTGATCGAGCACGACATTCGGAAAGATGGCTGTCATTTTCATACAAAGAATAAGCTGCATTTAGGAATACATTTTCTGCTGTATTTATAATAATCTCAGGATGCTTCCCAGACAGAGTTTCTAGGGCCGATACTGATATATAGGTCAAAATGGAGATCGAATTGGTCTCTGTTTTCCATTTCATGTATATTAAAGTACGCTTTGCCCGTGTATCCAGGCACAACCAGCTTATGTGGGATTGTCCTGAATCAGGTGTCATTATAGTTTTTTCGAGTGTGCTGGCGTTGACGCAGTAAATTTCCATTTCTTTATGGTGTTCATTAAATATTTAGTAATACAATTAAGACAGCCAATGAAACTGCACACCTATATAGTCAATTAGAATCCCACCATGCTCAGTTTCAAGGAAACTTCTTACGCGAAACTGGTTTTTTCACTTTTTGGAATAGGTCATATACATTAAAACACAAGAAATCCTTCTAGACGAGAAGGCCAATGAATTTGACTGCATTTCAACTCCGATATCTACTGTACTTTGAATTTTGAAGTTAAAGCCAGAATTCGAAGTCAAAAGTGTTAACTTCGGACTCAATCTGGATTTTGAACTTTGAGTAACTCATTTTAGTATTTACTTTCATTTTGAATTAACATTTAATAAATGCATACTAACAAACTCTCTTCCCAATGGATTGGGGCGAGAAAACAGAAATAGCTCGGATGCGAAAGACAGAAGGTACTGCGGAGAAAAGGTAGACACAAAAGCGCGCACATTTGTTTACATACGCATCCTGATGGACCAGCGCCCCGCTCCCCCTGCCCACAATGTCTAAATTCTATACCTCAGCCGCTCTTCATACGCTATGCATGGGGGAGCTTACGTTTAACTAAACAGTCAAAATCGAAGTCGATAGCAAAATTTTAATATGATCACCCAAATTAAAAGTTAAAATAAATTCAACAATTGGTTCTTTAAACAAAATCTTTAGCCCGAAAATATAACCCGAAAACATCGATAGTTTAACTAAACAATCTTCAATTTTCAAAAAATTTGAGCGTACGTTCGAGTGAAAATTAAAATGGTATGTCATGCTTCCTTTTTATTCTAATAATCTGATATAATTTATTCGAATAATTAAACACTGCAAAAGTCTAAGTTAAAGAATCCGCTCACAGAGCCTACATCTACAAATGTATAAAGTTTAAATATCGAAAAACGTGACACTTTCGAATTTCAAAAAGAAGGTATTGCGAGTTCCGTATCAGTAATACTGAAGCAAAGCTAAATACTTTGGGCCAAATTGTCGTCAAAAATACAAATAAAAAATGTGTATTTGTTTTTCCATATTAAAATTATATTAATTTATCAATAAAATGTTTATCTTTCATTAAATGTAAAAACCAGAATGGTATCTTAAAATTTGAATCCGTTACTCTCGATCACCAGTGCTAAAATATCTAGAGTTGAAAAAATCCAAGATTAAAAACCATTAATGCAATTAATTATTGTTGAATTTCAAAATAATTTATGCAGTAACTACGTATTACAATCTTTCAGAAAATACAAAATCTAGAATGGTAAGTGAAGCTAAGAAATTTATTTAGTAGAACAACGTAAGATAGTTCGCTTAGTGCTTCGATCAGTTCACAATAATAATGAAGCATGATCGGACGTGCTACGTTTATAAATAAATTACAGCTTCGATAATTTTGCTATCAGTTTCATACTAGTCAGAATGACAAAGCGAAATACATTTTCTTTCGCTCGTTTTAAATGAAAATTTTTATGGAAACTAGCAATTCTTAAAATTAACCAAAGTTTATTTTCCTAATGTTAAAACTGAAAATATGGGTACATACCACAGATTTCTCTCGTTGGTTGGTCTAAATGAAGCGGAGTTTTATTTTGTAAGGTGAGTAACATCAGAAAAAAACTCCTTTCATTGCGTAGTAGTTAATTACCGAAAGTACCATAAACCGTCCCGCATTTATTCGCGTAGGTATTATAACGCGTGACATATCTGATCTAGAAACTTTATAAGTAAGGAGGCTGTAGGATGCCAGCTAAGCTAAAAGGTAAACATAAATAGAAATTTCAAAACAATTCTAACAGAAATCTACGCGTTTACTAATAACTTAGTAGAGCTTCACAAAATATAAATATAGCATTACTAGATACAACATTACTTATATACTTCCAGCCTGCAGTATCATTCTGCTAAACGAGAAAAATTTGGTCACACAGATCTAAAATCAGTATAATATAGAGCATGTACGAATTCAGAAGAGTAACATTCTTCTAGCTATGCGTCAAAACTGTTTCAAGTATACAACAAATAAATACACACACAATAAATATTTTCAAATTCAAAACCAATTTTTTCCATGACCAATACTGGTTACATAAATTACACGGGCCAATAATTCCTCTAGCATCATTCCTTAAAAGTAAGTTTATTAATTAAAAGTGAGAAGTGGGCAAGAATAGTCCGTGTAATGCATAAATAATATTTCTAGGGGGAGATCACTTAAAGCTAAAATCGTTTTGTATAAAATATTTATAAAAATAGTTTACTTTCATAAACAAAAAAGTATGAATCAATTAGGAAATTATTGTACAAATTTCAGCAAGATCTGTAACATTTCAGAATATTTAAAATATTTGTGTTCCACTTAATATACACTTCACAACACCATTCAATTATCCCTATCAAGTTGCTAAAAACAATGGAAGAGAGATGAGATTGTTAATATATATATTTACCTCTGTAATGCATCAAATTTAGACAGAGGAAAAGAAGCAGCTGAGATTACTGTTCTACAACGTTAAAAGTTCTAACTTATATTCTACCTACCTGAATGCCTTTTCAGTTTATTGCTAGATAAAAAAAAAATTAAATAACTACATCTACGTATTACTAACACTGAAAAAATATCAAAATAAATTGGCCTTTTCTCAACAGCTGTGCGCGCGCTCATTTTTTTTTTGCATTACAAAAATACTTCTTCGTTAAAAATAAAAACTAGATTGTAGAAAAAATTACAACTCGTTTCGAGTAATATCTTATTATCTTACAAAAGTTAAATGAAAATTTATACTCAGTTTGCACGTGTACTTTGTGAAGACGTTTTTAAAACAGACTATGACAACATCCGAATTCAAACTATAATCATGAAAGAAATTCAACGTAACGGAGAAAAGAATACGAGAGAGTGAGTTTAGAGTCTAAAAGAGTCAGCTCTGCTGTTGATATGCTTTAGGCGCAGATAAACATCGGTTCCAATACCTTGCATTGCTTGAATGTCCAACCTTCCTCCCATATACTCGGCGTACGCCCGAGACGTCGGCAATCCGAAACCGAATCTGGATTAGAGGAAAAGATTTTTGTTTTAATTTGTTAGTGGTTCCGATTTGAAGTTTAAGCAGTGTTCACCACACCGAAGATAGATAGAGAAACGAGTTTACAGAATCCGATGAGTTCTGTAATTATTAGAACTACGGCGCTGCGTAAAAAAAGGAAATTTCTCTGCCTTCCAAAACTAAATAAAAAATTTAGGAAAGCAGATGCCCATCGCTAGACTCGAACTTCCATACCGTTAACTACTACTATCTTTCATGAAGAAATTTCTTTTGAATTTTAGAACATCTCGTGTTAATACTTCATCATCCCCCTTTTTTTATACTACTTCGACTATCTTTGAACTCAGTAGGCAAAACGATGAAAACTATTTCTAAAGTAAAATAAAATAAGAATTGGTAATGCAAGTAGTCGATTAAAAATGTCTTGCCATGAAACTGGATCCGACTGTACGTTTTGCTCTATGAAAAGTAGACAAAAATAAATTACGATATCCCTGAAAATCTAAGGAAAACGAGACAACACACATTTTTCGGAGGATGACGATTACAAGCTATCAGTAAAGTAGCCTCCACCTAAATTAAAGTTCAAACCGAACCCACATGCTTGGGCAATTAACGCTGGCAACACTGCACTTATCGGACATGCATGAATCAAGTACGTGTATCAATTGAACAATTCAGTGGCTGCCTACAAATTTTAAGTAATCAAACCTTTGTCCAAGATGGAGATTTTGTTACACCAATAATAAGGCCACGCAAGTTTTTGTTGTACAAATAAATTAAAAAGGTTAATTTACCTTCCTCATTGGAAGCTATAAATTCAGGCACTCAATACATAAATACAGTATTTGTGGACGAAGGTTCTATATGATCTTGAAAAACATTTTAACGATAAATAAATCCAGGTATAGGAGAAAGCTGTGATATGAATTGAAATAAAGTGAGGAGAAATGAAGTGACTGACACTTCATGTACGTTCAAGATTACCAGATTTTAACGCATATTAATATTCTCTTAGCATAAAATTTATTCTAAATTCTTAAAGTACCGTGCCGTACCTTCAACTTTTAATATCGTTGCCATTTAAATGCATTTACTTGCAGTTTTTAAATGCCGGAAGGCGTTTGAGAAGCGGGTAAATAAAATTAATGTGGTCAATTTGAATCAGTTTGGAAGGGAGTCGGACTTTGATGGCGGCTTAACTCTAGTTTTAAATACTAAGTAAGCGAAGTTACAAACCCATGCATTGGTCCACCAACAGGGTTGGGATTGCAGCTCTCCATCATGTCACTCAAGACACTTTCGTCCTGATTCCTCGCACTTCCCTCGTCATTGGCAGTAGTGAAGTTGTATTGGAGCACTCTGGGCATTAAGTGGTGGGGGATGCCACCCCCACGATCGCTTATTCTAAGAGGAAAGAGGAGAAAAGTAAATCAGCTACATTTCACATCCAATGTCGAAGTTATTAAGCGACTCATTTGTTTATGCAAATTCCTATTTATAACTCATGACAATACCACCCTATATATAAGGTGTCCCCCAAAAAGTTCCTATTTTTATTTGCCCATTTTTTTGTAACGGATGTATATTTTATTACAAGAGTTCCTTCTTCAGGAATGTAACAAATTGGGATTTGTATTCCATATATACCTATACATTTCTAATAAATGAATGAAGAGCAGTGCTTCACCGGCGCTTCGACTGCCAAAGTCATATCGCGCCGAAACTGAAGTAGAGAGAACGCAAGATGGTGAGAGAAGGAGCAGCTAAAGAAAAAGTGAGAAGAGAGAGAAAAGGCACTAGGAATAGCAAAGGGAGGAAGAAATTGTACCCGAGTCACACTAAATAGAGAGCAGGAGGCCAGTCTGACGGAGAAAGGAGAAAACTGTCTTTCGGTACAGGCGTGAAATCACCCAACAAAAGAGAGAGTAAGAGAGGAGCCTGAAGGGCAAAAAGGGAGGAACTGGGAACAAGCAACGGTAAAGGTAGAACAAACTAACAATAGATGTGAAACAGAATGGGGAGTGCCGCAAAGGCATAAGGGGGCTAGATCACCCGTCATAAGATGACCATGCGTGAGACGAGTATGACCAATACGCAGGTGCACCAGAGCGGTCTCAAAGCGTCGATCACGCTGACAGGAAGAAAGTGGCCTTCGTCCTGTCAGCGTGATCACGCTTTGAGACCGAGGGCTTCAAGGCCCTCAGAAAATTCCAGGACACACCTTCCCACTGGCGCTGCCACCGGCGGAGTGCATCCCAGTAAATCCACGTTAAGTCTGACGTCGGGAGAGGTGTGTTAAGGTCGAAGGGCAGGGATGACACCTCCATCACCGCAGCGTCCACGCGTTCGTTGCCCGGAACACAGACGTGGGAAGGTATCCAACATGAAGCGACCAACTTACGGCGTGATGAAAGAAGGACAAGCCAATCTTGGATCTGTCGCACCTGAGACGAGAGAGGACAGGACCTCAAGAGAGCTACGGGTGTCGGAATAAATAAAAGAAGTAGAGAAGAGTTGAGAGAAATCGAAGGGCCAAGAGAATAGCCGAGAGTTCCGCCGTGAAGATGGAGGCCAGTGGGGGTGGGGGATAGCGATTTAATTACCGACGGAAAGGCTGCCGCGCAACCCACTTTAAGTGGCGAGCGAGAGCCGTCAGTGAACACGGGGATAGAGTAAGAATGGAAAAAGGAATGGGATAGAAACAATTGTCGGAGGACGAAAGGGTGGAACTGTAACTTCGGTGCGGTAGAGAGAAAAGAGCAGATACAAAATGGAGGAAGGGTCCACGAAGGGAAGGTAAGGAGAGGAGAGGGAAGCACTCGCCTCTCCACCCGAAAAGAAGACAGGACGGGGGCCATCCGAAGACCAAACGGTCGAACCAAGTAGGGACGACGGTCAAAGTAGCTCGAAGTAGGAGGACCGAAGAGGGATTGGAAGACCGGAGTGGAAGAAAACTGCCCAACGCAGAGGTATTTTAAACCCTCTAAGGTACGGTGGACATCAAACAACAGATGGCCACTTTCCACAAAGACGGACAATAGGAGAGGATCGGAATGCGCCAGTGCTGATGCGTACACCCAGAGCGGATAGGGTCCAGCATGCGTAGGGCGGAGGAATAATTCTGATAGCCATAATCCAACTGACTTTGGACCAGGGAGTGGTAGAGCCGCTAAAGGGTGTGGCGGTCAGCACCCCAATCGGTATGGGAAAGGAACTTGAGAAGGGTGTAAGTCTGAACGCA